>CM065726.1:72738743-72906243 GCA_033310375.1 Conus canariensis | reverse complement strand
ATCCAGGTCTCCACTGAAACCAACCCATCTCAGCTTGAACAGTCTCATGTTTCATACAGGTCTCCACTGAAACCAACCCATCTCAACTTGAACAGTCTCATGTTTCATCCAGGTCTCCACTGAAACCAACCCATCTCAACTTGAACAGTCTCATGTTTCATCCAGATCTCCATTGAACCCAACCCATCTCAACTTGAACAGTCTCATGTTTCATCCAGGTCTCCACTGAAACCAACCCATCTCAACTTGAAAAGTCTACGCATCAACAAGCAATAGAAACTAGAAACCCGACGTTGGAATTTATCCCTTAAACTCATAAACGCAGGTTGACTGGTAAGGAGAGGGGGTGGGAGTGTGAGGGATATACGCGATCGGACTTCTAAACACCAAATGTACAAGTCCTTAACACACACACACACACACACACACACACACACACACACACACACACATCGTCCACGAAAATTTCAATTCAGACAAGCTCCTGAGATACCACCCAGTAGTAACCCGACGACTGAGAATGATGCGCTCACTAGTGACATCAATATTTCTTCACGTGGGCCCTGGCAGCATATCTACAAAGAGGAATCCAGGTATTTCAAATGAGATGCTACCGCAGAATCCTACTTGTCTCCTACAAAGATCACGTCACCAATGAAGAAGTGCGCAGAAAGTTGGAGGTATCCACTGGCCCCTTTGAAGACCTGCTGACAACAGTCAAGAAACAAAAACTGAAACGGTGTGTTACGTCACTCGATCATAAAGGAAGGAGAGGAGGCGTTGAAGACAGTTCACAAGGAAACAGGAGGAGCAGTTCCAGAAACCAGTGGGAGAACATCCAGGAATGGACAAGCCTGAACTTTGGCGATTCCAAGAGAGATGAGGATGGAGGAGGATTTGTCAGTGAAACTGGTGGCCCAACGACCATAGGGTTCATGGACTGATGATGAGTCATCTGACAGACCAGATTCTACATATTTTCATGAATCTTCAAAAATCAGACAGTGGGAGAGTTGATGGCTTTATGCTTCTGCAACATGCTGCCTGAATCCGTCTCCTCCACACAAATGACCCCCCCCCCCCCCCCCCTCCCCTTTCCTTTACACTGTTCCGTCAATGGACATCGGTTCTAGAACAAGGAGACAACAGCGGATGCCACGGAACATGCCGGCAGAGAGAAGAGAGACTAGTGAAGAGACACTGCTGGTTTCCCTGAGAAACAGCCATCGGACCACAGCAGCAGTATGGGGCCACTCCCTCCCCTCCCCGTCCACCGATGGAAGTCGTTCCGGATTAAAGTGACTGACGTTAATGAGCATCAGACAGAAGAAAAAACAAATGGATGGAGGTTGGAAGGAAAGGAAGGGAGGAAGGACAGAGTTTAACCCTTCCGATGCCTGATGTTGCAGTGTTCGTGATTTCCCAGCAGCAGGTGATACAATGGTCACTCTTTTCATATGCCTACGACATCATCGTTTTATCATTATTTGTTTCTTTTTTATTTTAACGCAATTCTCTTGCTCCTAGTATAACACGGCACCATAATTGTATTTCAAATCTCTGCAATGTAGTTTCTTTTCTTCCCACAATAAAGCAAGAAGTGAACGTCAATGTCTCTTCCAAACTCAACATATGCAACTATAATTATAATTAAAAGAGAATAAAAATAATCATTAATTAAAAATAATCAATACAGACGAAGTTTAAACAATCCAAAGTATATCAAAATCTGCTATGTCTGTTTAAAAATCACTTCACCTTTAAAATCAAGGAGATGCATGTTGTCTTAAAAGGCTATAGGAGAAAAAAAATCGTTCCAAATTGTGTTCAACCGTCACTATTGTCCACTGCATCACAGAATAAGATTGTCAGCTGACTGGTAGAAGCCCCCAGCATTCTCTCTCTTTAAATGCTGACAAATTTTGAGCAGGTGCAGAAATGCAGCATCGACTTGCTCAGCGTTCGTGCCACATCAGCGGTAAAAGGGTTAAACATGGACGGCAGGGAGGGCCGGAGTTCCGAAGCTAGAGTTAGTTGGGATCAGCAATGCAAACGAACCATGGCAGACAACAGAACATGAAGGTCGGCCAAGTCGATCAATCCTTTCTCCGGACAATAAATCACTAACAAAAGAGACTGTTCTTCCCAACTTTAATTCCCTCCTGCCCACAACCTCCTCCATGTATGCTGGCCATATTCAACACTGGCAGCCCACCACACAGGCAGCAGCACATTGCAGTCCTGCAAATTGCCGCCCTCAATCACCCAGTAAACGTCAACCTAAGACAATCTCTGAAGCAGAATATATGCAGCACTTTAGGCCTACTCACCTCTGTCATCTCTTGAACAGAAATTCAATTCATTATGTTCTCCATATCAAACTGGCATTCATATCTGACTACATACATTAAAGGCGATTTCTGAGGTGCCTGAGATTCCCTGAGCTTTACTATGTGGTTGGGACATGTCCACCGCCAGCCATCAGTGCAACAGAAAACACAACCACAAAATATTATTGCGATGGAACCTTCTAGAGACAGGACCGATAAAAAAAAAAAAAAAAGAATCCGTAGCAACCAAAGTATTTGTTTTAAGAAGCCTGTCTCGAACATGGCTGGTCGTGCCGTATCCGATAATCTATACAATGAGGGGAGGGAGGGACAGTGGTGGAAGGGGGATGGGGACGGAAATGGGGACGAATAGGGCTTGTCAGCTATTGGACTACTCATGAATCATGCTTTCCACAAAACCTCATCGTCATCCAGGAAGCCCGTATCTTATTATCTTTTTGTCAACATTTCACAGGCACGAGTCTGGCCAGAACGATCGTCAATCGGAAGATGACATTCTGTACAGGAGGCAGCCCGACAGCAAGTGTACTTCGCATGGGGTGTCACAAGACCTCCACAATGTCTGCCTTCTTCACCCTGTTTTCACCCATGGAAACCGGTCCTCTGACATGAAGTCAACACTCTCGATAAACCACCGATGCCACACATCACACCGCCATACAATCCCCGATAACAAGAGGGGAAACACTGGTTAATTAAAGATACCGCCAGGTTCCCTGACAACGATCATGAAACGACAGTGGCGCGGAAAATCAACTCACCCTCAAACCGGAGTATTCCCCGATATCTGACCTCAGCCAACAATGGGGAGAAGGAAGAGGTATGGGGACTGGATCAGAAAGAGAAAAAGGCGGAGGAGTGTTGACAGCCAACAACGGGCAGAAGGAAGAGGTATGGGGACTGGATCAGAAAGAGAAAAAGGCGGAGGAGTGTTGACAGCCAACAATGTGGAGAAGGAAGAGGTATGGGGACTGGATCAGAAAGAGAAAAAGGCGGAGGAGTGTTGACAGCCAACAATGGGCAGAAGGAAGAGGTATGGGGACTGGTTTAGAAAGAGAAAAAGGCGGAGGAGTGTTGACAGCCAACAATGTGGAGGAAGGTAAGAGGTAGGGGGAAGGATTAGAAAAGAAGAAAAAGGCGGAGGAGTGTTGACAGCCAACAATGGGCAGAAGGAAGAGGTATGGGGACTGGATTAGAAAGAGAAAAAGGCGGAGGAGTGTTGACAGCGAAGGATGGGGAGAGGGAAGAAGTATGGGGACTGGATTAGAAAGAGAAAAAGGCGGAGGAGTGTTGACAGCAAAGGCGGCAGTGCAGTGAGTGGGGCGTCAACACTGATCTTCAGTTCGATCATCAATGGCACCGAAAAAAATATCAACAAGAGCTGCAGTATTATCGGTAAGGGAAATCTTTGTGCCTCTTTCATTCTTGAGAAATCTCTTCTCTCCTTCAGACTTTGTATCATCAAAAAGGTCCCCTCAGTGTGCGTGCGTGCATGCTTGAGTGCACGTGTTGTGTGTGTGTGTGTGTGTGTGTGTGTGTGTGTGTGTGTGTGTGTGTGTGTGTATAAGGGGGTGGGCGGAGGTGTCTCAGCTTCTGAGCCCCTGGGTGAAATGACTCCCGTGTCTCCCGTGTCGCTCATTGTGGTTTAACATTCTGTTATCATTCCACGCCTTAAACGACTCCTGCGGGTAAGAAGGGGCACGTGTCCAAATTCAGCCAGCGAGGAGCAAGCCCGGACCAACGTCCCCTTTTGTTCCAAAGTCATTCCCATCCTTCAACATTCCCAAAGTGTCCCAAAGCACATCAATCTCAGCACACTGCCCCTGAATCTGAGGGGGATTGAGGGGGGGGGGGGGGGGGGGGGCCAGGGTGTATGATGATTCTGGACCTGAGCCAGATCTCCCCCCCCCCCCCCCCCCCCCCCCATCCATCCTGCTCCAGAATCACTCCATGGTGAGTGATTAGGGGCATGAACCTAAGACACCTCTGGAGTGATAAAGGCACATGCTTGTTTCTGCCTCCCTGTCGCAGAGGGCGGATGAGTTTGGGCACGTTGCTGTAATCACTCTATGGCGGAAGGGGGGGGGGGGGGGGGGGTTCTGGGACCGTGCTCAGCGCGGCAGTTTTGGAACAGGGTGGGGGATAGTTATAGCTCGGAACCAGAATCACTCCCTCCCTCCTCAAAATAAGTACAATGTGCAATGTACTCTTACCTGCTCCCCCCCCCCCCCCCCCCCCCACACCACACACACACACACACGTACTGCATATGCAGTGGAACTAGGTGGAAAGGCTGGGAGGGGAGGAGAGGGGGTGGGGGAGAAATGTGACGGCGGTGATATTTTGCACGCTGTATCTTGTAGGGCAGGGGACGGAAACATTTCTTTATTCAGCCGTCTTGTGTCCTTTGTCGTCTTCTACTTATAATCATTATAGTCTAGCCGACCGTAGACAGCCTTTTCAGTCTTGTCACTGCTCAGGAATAAAAAAAAAAAACCGCAACAATAAACAAATAAATGAATAAACAGATAAACAAATAAACAAACACCTCCTCGTGTGCTCGGCACTCCATGTTTGTGTCCCCTAATGCATGTAACCATTTGCTATCTTGCGGTGTAAACCTAGCGTAACACACACTCACTCACCACACACACCACACACACACACACACACACACACACACACACACTCTCTCTCTCTCTCTCTCTCTCTCTCTCCTAGGGTAATGACCTTTGCAGTTCATTACAGAAACTCTGTGGAGAAGACAGTCTCTCTCTCCTTGCCGGTTGGTGACCTTTGCTATGCTGTCTCCCTGCCTCTGAACCTGCCTGCAGCTGGTTTATGGGGGCCCCAGGACTCCAGCACGACGCCGGTGAAAGGCACTTCCGGGCCCTATCAACTTGCCAACCTCAAGGCCATCGCCAGCCTTTTCTTTCGTCTGGAAACCACCACCTCCAGCCTGCCCGCTGCCTGGCCTCTGGGACTTCTCGCAAAAACTCTGAGAAGAGAGAGAGGAGAGAGAGAGAGAGAGAGAGAGAGAGAGAGAGAGAGAGAGAAGAGAGAGAGAGAGAGACGAGAGACGAGAGAAGAGAGAGAGAAGAGAGCAGACAGGACGAGAAGACAGAGGGAAGAGAAGAAGAGAGAGGTAGAGAGAGAGAGGCAGACAGACAGACAGAGAGAATACACTGTACTGTGTGTGTGTGTGTGTGTGTTGTGTGTGTGCGTGTGTGCGTGTGCGTGTGTGTGTACATGCAAAACTGCGTGCATGTGCACGTGTAAATACGTTTAAGTGTGACTATGCGTGCGTTTCTCTGTCTGTCCCTGTCTGTCCGTCTGTCTCTTTCTCTCTCGCTGCTGTGGGCACACGTGTGTGTGTGTGTGTGTGTGTGTGTGTGTGTGTGTGTGTGTGTGTGTGTGTGTGTGTGTGTGTGAGAGAGAGAGAGAGAGAGAGGAGAGGGGAGAGAGACCGTATGTGTGCAATTTCATGCGTGTGTGACTGAATGAGTGTTCAACGTCTTTCACGTCCGTATAGAGACTTTAGGAACGATCCGGGGGACAGAACTGCACACTTTCAATTTCCAGAGTATACAGAAGTGTCTAAACTGCGCTTCGTGTTTTTGGTTTCAACTCCAGTCACTGCTGTTCTCTCTCCGCTTCCAACGACGGACTGATCGTCATGTTCCTTACAAACTAAAACCAGCAACAGCAAACAAAACAAATTTAGTGCGTTGCAGGAAAAATACATCTTATGCATAGATACTTATAAATTTGTGATTATGAGTCCCGAGGGTCCGTTTCAAATGAGTCGTCGTTAGCTGCTGCTACTCTCTACTCTGTGTGTGTGTGTGTGTGTGTGTGTGTGTGTGTGTGTGTGTGCGTGTGTGTGTGTGTGTGTGTGTGTGTGTGTGTGTGTGTGTGTGTGTTTGAGTGTGTGTGTGTGTGTGTGGTGTGTGTGTGTGTGTGTGTGTGTGTGTGTGTGTGGTGAAGAAAGCAGATAAAATCATAACAACATTAGGAGAATAACTGGAAAAATACGTTTCCTTTGGATCCTGACGTGAACTCTCTCTAATCTTCTCGAACCATTTTTTTTAAGGCCGGCTCCTTTCACTTCTCACCATTGTGAGGTATAACGGAGGCTTGTGGACTGCAAGCAATGGAAGAAAATTACGTAATACAGAGGACCAGGACAAGGGAAATAATCTGGGTCATCTTTCGACCTCTTTCCAAACCGTACACTGCACACACATCCCGAACATTGAAAAAAAACGAAATCAGAATTTAAGTTGAGAGAGAGAGAGAGAGAGAGAGAGAGAGAGAGGAGAGAGAGAGAGGAGAGAGACAGACAGACAGACAGGAAAGTCCTGATTTGGGAGAAGGTATTACCCAACACGTCAGCGTGTTCTGACGTCATACTCTTGGCTCCCTCAGACCTTCCAGCAACACCCAGCAACAACCGACGACGTCACTGGCAATGCGGCACCGCGAAGTGTCCAAAGCGTCCCCCCCCCCCCCCCTTCTCCCCTCCCCTCCCTACTCCCAACGGCTAGACAATACCTGCAATTAATGCAGGCGTGGACCCGGTGTAACACGCTAAAAATACCACCCCGCCAAAAACCACTACCATGGGAAGCCATCTAGTCTGGCTCGTAACCGGACAGGCGAGTCCGACCTGAGTCGGGTAACCCAGAGAAAGCCATCACCCTAACACAAAGAATATCCAATGCGGTGTCAGTAGGAGGGACCCTATTCAAACCCCCCACAAGATATCTTCCCTCTGAAAAGCAGCTTCTCCTTCAAACTTTATTGTCGGGTCTAGTTGCAAAGTGAGACGACTGCAGGCGGAAATCTAAACAAATCTTAAATAAATGTTAGCGAACCGCCAAGAGAAACGTGGACAAACGAGCCACAAGGCAAAACACGACGCGTTTCGACCTCTTAGGTCTTCTTCAGGCATGACACAAACAAATAGGACAATGAAAATGAACAAGTCTGTCACTTTGCTTTGATCTCTCAGCGCAAGGTAGGCGTTGAATCAATTGTCGGATTCGATTACAAAGTAAACGCGCCAACATTGAGATGTTTTCGAACTTGGCGGGGGGGGGGGGGGGGGGGGGGGGGGGGGGGGGGGGGGGGTGAGCATCAGAGAATCAACCAATGTATGAAGGCCTGCAGTGAGCAGTAGCTGTTCCTGTCAACACTGATTCTGACGTG
The DNA here is from genome assembly GCA_033310375.1 of Conus canariensis. NCBI lineage: Eukaryota > Metazoa > Mollusca > Gastropoda > Neogastropoda > Conidae > Conus > Conus canariensis. Next base: position 72,898,681 of record CM065726.1, on the reverse strand, counting down.
TTACATCGGCTTCACACAGTCGCCGGTACTGCCAGCTTCAAGGACCTCAGTACGTTGCCAGTTTTCCCAGGAACCATGGGGAGGTCACACAAACCAACAGCCCAATCACACGGCGTGGCATCTGAGATGTCATGCACCATCCATGGCCAAACCCCAGCAAAATGAAGGGACATGGTGATTGGAGAGAAGTGATAGGAACATGTCAGGTGACACTGATGAGAAGGCAGCCCGATGGCTGTGCCAAAATGAAGTGGTCTGTAAGCCAAGTTCACTCCTGGCACACGGCATGTTCACATTCTGACTACCATGCTGAGGTTAGCACCAACGAGAGAATCAGCATTCGATTATCCAAGTTCTGGAACAACCTGTTTGCCAAAGTGCCGTGCCTGGCAAACGTTGCGACTGCCATCTCCTCCACTCTCATCTAATGCATCCATGCGACCTCCCTCCCCCCACCCCCCCCCAAAAAAAAGGGGGGGGGGGGGTCTCAGACAATGAAAACAATTTTTAAAAATCGCAGAAAGGAGGCTTCGCGAGATGTGGAGATACAGGTGGGTGGGTGGAGAGGGGTTTTCAGACTTTCAGACAATCTTTGTCAACTGATCTTGATTTATGTTGTTGACTGTCTTTACAGAAACAAAAAAACAAAAAAAAAAAACGATTAGAGGACTGAGGCGAACAATGGAGAGATCAAGGCCTTTGGTCCGTAGTTGGAGAGGAAATCGGGGTTGCTAGAGAAGGGGAGGGGAGGGGGGGGGGGGGGTGGAGTTTGTGGCTGTGATGGTTAAGCTCAATCTTTGACTTTTTCCCAGCACAGTGCGCAAAAATCAATATGCAGAACAAACATGGAGGCGATTAACACTCGCCTATGCCAACAAAGTGTTTGAGAACAGATCTGAAATGTATATTCAGTCTCATGTGTTGTGAACTCGTGCTCTGCTCTCATACTGAGCTCTCTTTCGATTTCAGTTCAACGTGTACGCCTGCAGAGTCAAAGGCTTTTTGCCGGCGTGTTCATCGAGGTCTGCCGCTGGACAGACGTGGTGACGCCTTCCAGAAAGACGAGGGAAAGGACCCCTCAGTCACGCTGTTTCCGCGACTACGCAGTGATTTGTTGTCGCTAGTACTGGGAAGATTGCAATACCCGCAAATGTCGGACCAGAACAGGCGGCACTGGACACAACTTTTGTAACTTTCTCGCAACAATGTAGTCAATCTGCAACTCCTCCGACAGGTTGCCCTGTGACGATGACCTGATATTGATAGCTCGCTGTAAAATGCTGGTGCTGTCATGACTGCGGCAAAACTAGCATGAGAAATCGAGATGTGTGCTACACAGCTTATTGGAAGAAGATTCTGACAAAATTTAAAGGAAAGAGAAAACCAAAGGCCCCCCCCCCCCCCCCCCCCCCCCGCGCGCGACTGCAAAGCCATTAGATCACTTCTGCCGCACTATAAACCTTGAGAGGTCAAGTTTTGTCAATGATCCACAGAAAAGTTCTTGCAACTATGATGGGCATTTTGATAGCGAAACAAGATCGATCAACACATCATTACATCTGATGTGGTTTTTATACTTCCATCAAACTCTCCACAGCCACAGTTCTTCTTTTTCTTCTTCTTCTGCATATGCAGGCTGATACTCCTGCGGACACTCCCTATATGGACAGGCAAGTGTTAATCCATCTACCCAACAAAGGGAGTGGAGTTTTGTGTGTATGACCGTTTTTATCCTGCCATTAAGGCAGCCATACTCCATCTTCGGGGAAGGTGCATGCTATGTGTAACGTGTCATCCATATCAACGGCCGAACTGGCCTTCTCTTACGAAAGTTGGTGATGGGATTTGACGTGTGTGCAAGATGTTATGCGTGCGTTCACACACGGAACCTCGGTTTACAGTCTCATTTGAAGGACTGTATGGGAAATGGAGTCAGAACTAATGTGAACTCCGAGGGAAAAATCCCCCTGTACCGAAACGGCCCGGCGGAGATTCGAACCCGCAACCCTTGGATTACGAGTCTGGCGCTCTACCAACTGAGCTATTCCGGCCCCCTGCCACAGTTCATTTCACATATTTTACGCTCAACTGCCTACAGCCCGCGGTTCAACTACCCTTTTGTTTATGTTCAACTAAATGAGGAACCGGCAGCTCGAAAATGCCGTTCTTAAACTGGCAGTAAGGTTACCAAATTTAAGAACGGGAATAAGACGTGTTCAAAGGGCGTGATGGCAGCGTAGGGTTACCAAATGAAGACGGAATAAGACGTGTTCAAAGGGCGTGATGGCAGCGTAGGGTTACAAATGAAGACGGGAATAAGGCGCGTTCAAAGGGCGTGATTTGGGAGCGCTTGGAATGAGGCACCATGGAGATGGGATCGGGGGGGGGGGGGGGGGGGGGGGAGACATCGCATTTTAAGCGTTCATCTCTGTTGACTCGCTCTTAAACACTCTATACCTGCAATGCAAACTACATTCCTTTTATCACGGGACAACAGAAGCAACAAAGACAACCGCAGACCATTTTAATTCACTAATTGACACAACGTTCTTTCATCAGCAGGGTTGTGTGTGTGTGTGTGTGTGTTGTGTGTGTGACACAGGGCAAACGGCCTACCTACCATCCCCATCCCGAAGGCAAATCCACTAAGCACCAGTCGTAAAGCGCCATCATTTCACTGGACATTTATATCCTGTATAGTTAGAACGGAAACGGCCCCGGATGTGGTGTGTGTGTGTGTGTGTGGGGGGGGGGGGGGGGGGTTACTATACCCTCGCTATGGGGGGGGGGGGGAGTTACTATACCCTCGCTATCTCCTATGATCAGACGTGCAAATGTTGATGTAACACGCCCATCACGGTGTGTGCATTTGTTAACTCCCCAAACAGGAACAAGCCGCTTTGCCCCAAAGCCTTCCAATCTTCCCTATCCGCTGGGGAAATAGGAGATGGGAATCTGACATAAAGAGACACCTATTGTTGCATGGCCTTAGAGTGTTTACCTGGGGAAAGGGGGCTTGTGCTGTTTTGTCTTCCTGTTGGCTTGTGCTCTCTCTCTCTCTCTCTCTCTCTCTCTCTCTCTCTCACACACACACCACACACACACACACACACACACGAAGATATTGGGACAGAATTCGGATGAATTCTTCCTATTCTTGATACCATGCGCAAACAGGTACAAACATACACATACAAACATCTTCAGGACTTTTCACTGGGTAACATAGTTAAGGTTATGGTCATGCACTCAAGACACGGAGAGCGTTCCGGTTCTCTCACTGAAGTTCCCATCTCCAAAGCATAAACACGCTGCCCTCTGAAAAAGGCAGTGGATATCCCTGACAGCCCAAACCACCGTGACTGCAACTGCACTCCTTACGACGCACCGTCAAAAGACAGTGATAAACATGATGACTGGAGTGGGGGAAAAGGGAAGAAGAGGAAGAAAAGAAACGCACTCACTTGTTAAATCCTCATTCCTGCCTGTCCTCCTGAATCGGGTGCAATCAACAACAACAAACCTGCAGTCGGTTCTCGACAGGACATGCCTCTTTTTCTGGCTTTTTACCGCCGCTTGACCTCCTACGTGAAAGCGCATGTTTGCGTTTGCTTCCCACCCAATGGGAACCGAGCGACGGCCTGCCTAATCTCGGGGGCCTGCTCTCTGGGTTATGCATGCACGTCAACGCTGATCAGGAAGAGGGCGAACGTGCTCACGCAAAGGACAAGAACCTATTAGCAGAAGCCCCTAACCACCACTTAGGGATTGTTTTGTTTAGATATCCCTTCATTATACAGGATGCTGCTATGGATATTGGTTCGGTTGGCATGGGCAGACCCGTTCTGATAACAAAGGACTATCTTTACTGTTTTACAGCAGCTGCAGTGTTGTGGGTACCTGGTGTCATCACACAAGATCATGCAAACTGCTTAATGATTGCAAAGGGTGAAATACGACAGGGCCAGCGTTTGTCCGAGCAAGGACCTGACAAACACCGGAACTATTCTGTCTTTGCCCCGTCCCATCCTCTGCCTCTTGATCTTTTCCTTCCTATCGCTGTCAGATATCGTCAATGATCTTTTCCTTCCTATCCCTGTCAGATATTGATCGTCAAATAATAAACATAACCATATCCTAGCTACAAACCAGTCCTTGCAGACAGCTCTTCAACCTTACCACACAATCTTGTTTGTTTGTTACAACCTTATGTGATCCACTCTGGTACTGGTGATCCTAATACAATGATGACTTGAGCACAATCAGTACGTGACCCCCAGGCTTCGTTCAATGCCTGTGACAGGCGTAAACAATGACTTGGAACGAGAACAAAACGACCCGCGCGCACACACACATGCGCGCGCATGCACACACACACAACACACACATCTTTGCCCTAGGGGAAGGAAGCCGTGTTCGCCAACCTTCTTTCAAGCTCCTCCTCCCTCACCTGCCCCCACCCACCCCCTGTCCCCACCGCGCCACTATCCCCCTCAAGACAAAAGTAGGTCAAACATTCACACATAGCTCAAATACCGCACGTGCAACACAACAAAAGGCCCTACAGCGATTCTGAGAGGTCTGGTCCCTGGCCTCTAAGAGCAGCGTAGGGACATGCAGGTCGACTGCTGGCTTGTGAAGTCTTTGCCCTGCTGAGAGAGGCAACCGAGGGTAACGGCCACCCCAGGATAACGGCCGCTGATCGTCCCTCGAGTGAGTTGTCTTCCATTAGGGCAGTGGCAGACAACCCGTGAGGCACCCCTGTAGAAGACCTTTTGTTTGAAAAGGTCAACTTCTGTCTTCATACAAGACTCATGACGATAGCACACCACAGTTATAAAGTTCAAATGAACATGACGACAGCACACCACAGTTATAAAGTTTATGTGCTACCGATGTCATTAGCAGGCGTTGTGGACGGCACCACAGATATGGAGTTCCTATGTCACGTGACACTGATCACACTGGCACTATTGGCATAACATTCATGTGAAATAAACAGCATTACTAGTCAATGGGGCGAAAAAAAAAAGACTTTTGAATTCCTGACACTCAATTTTTAAAACACAAAAAAGTGTCCATTTTGACTAGACTTTCAATCTTCACACACAAAACCGGGTGAACTTACTCTACACATTCTGTTTTCAAGAATAAACGATACAAGTAATCTTTCATTCTAGATACTGACTAGGCTTTCATATCAGGAAAAAAGCCAAATCATGTGAAGACTGCCATCTCCCACAGACTGTTCCAGAGCAAGTGGTACTCCATGCTGGCAGTAGCAGACAGCTACCACAGATGTTACCTACTGTCTGTCAAAAAATATATTTGAACGAGGAATATCAGATTCACAAGCAATATACCTTAGAACACTGACAAAGCTCTCAGTATCATTTGGAACGTAAAGAAAAGAGCTCGACTTTATCATGAGATCTTAAATGCAGATAACTCACAGCCAATGTGCTGTGAGAAATGGAACAATGAAACAAGTAAAGAATTGAACTGGAAAAACGTACTTCACTGCACAAACAAACTAAAAGAAATTAAACTGAAATGGTTTCAAATGGGATTAATTCACATGATCCTGGTGACAAATATTGTTCTTGAAAAAAATAATATCGTTGAAAATAGCAAATGTACTTTTAGTAAGTCTGAAAAGGAAACTATAGATCATTTATTTTTCACATGCGATGCAACAACACATTTTTGGAGTGTTCTTCATAAAAATCAGTTGCTCTTGTGTACATGAAATTATATTATCAAAGGAACTTGTTCTGTTTGGCACTGACTCTCAGTTAAGAACTGACATCATATTCGATTACATTATTATCACTGCAAAGTTCTTTGTATACAAATCCAGAGCTGAAAAGGTGCTTCCAGTTTCCTGTCTTCAGGAAATATTTAAAAACCAAATATCAAGTCCAACAATGCATTGCAAAAATGAATATGAATTATTTTGATTTTGCAAACAAATGGCATAATTATAAGCTTTTGATTGAGAACTAAAATTTGTGTGCGTGTGCTTGCGTGTGCACGTTTATGTATGTGTGTAGCCTTAAAAAAAAAAGCCAAGGATTTTCTCATGTTGGGTAAACTTCAACAGCGATCATTATACATAACTTCGAGCAGGAGCTTGACAGCTAAAACTGAACCGTCGTTTTCGTTCTTTTGTTTGTTTGTTTGTTTTTAATAAGTAATTTTATACTGTTGATGTCGATTCCTATACTACTGTACAGAAAATTTTACAAATCTAGGGTTGTTCTCTCTCTCTCTCTGATTATTGGATCAAAAAAAAAAAAAAAAAAAGGAGCAACGCTCTAAAACAGTAAGGAGGGGAATGTGTGACACTGACAGTGTAGACACAATGTTGTGCTTGTTTTGTACTATGTATTAGATAGGATCTACTGTTCACTTTGTAAAATTGTAGCTGCTTTTTAAATTGTTTATGTAAGATAAGATCTACTGTCCTTTTCGTTGTTCGTAGTACTGTTCTCTGTTCACGTTTTTCCATTTGTAAATTTCTTTACAAGTAAATAACAGTGTTTGCCCTTGTGGAAAAAACAAAACAAACAATAAAAAAAAAACTAACAGATGTTACCCACCCATGAAGAGGTTTACTAAAGGAGCATCGAATATGGTGCTTCGACTCATCAATTATGTCTACCATGAATGCGTTACCTCACGAAAACTGGCAGAAATGAGAACTCGTAGTGTATGTGAACATACTCGCTTTAGGCTGGATAGTCATCTAGTGTTTATACTGGACTGGGCTCATGGCTCACACAACCTGTAAAACGCAGAGTAATCCACATTGAAGGAAGACATCACAAAAAAAAAAAGAAAAAAAAGTCAGAGTGCAACAAAGTAAAAAAAATAAATTACAAACACAGAATTCAGCCAGAAAGATGGGTGTCCTGAAAGATTCCCTTGCTTCTCTCACTTGTCTGAGGAGATGGATGGAGACAGGAAGACTGGAGAAGCCGTCACACTAAAAAAGGTAGAAAGCTTTCATGAACATAATAAACAACGAAGACCTTCATACACTAGTACAGAAAACCCCAATCGATATCACTCATCTTCCATCAGAAACCCTGCACACTGAATGTATTGAGATTAATGGATCTGGCCAAAGAACACGAAGCCATCTTAGTCCTTCTCTGACTCACAGTTAATTAGAGCCTCCCTCTTGGAGCTCCTGGCCCTGGCACTCACCGAAAGGGTCAAGGACAAAGGAGACCTGAGTGTGTCACTAAAAATACATTATAACAGAGCAAGGCAAGTTGGTTAATAGCTGAACTAATGTGTGCAAAAGATCATAGCAGAAGTGCCCGTAGGTGGATGGACAGAAAGACGTGTGGTAGTGAAGCTTTCAGTGAACTGTGAACAACTTCGGTTTATAAGCGAGTATCAAGGACTGTGACTGGTCACATCTCTCTCTCTCTCTCTCACTCTGTGTGTGTGTGTGTGTGTGTGTGTGTGTGTGTGTGTGTGTGTGTGTGTGTATCTGTCTGTCTGTGTGTCTGCCTCTGTGTGTGTGTGTGTTGTGTGTGTGTGTGTACACTTTCTTTCGCAGGCAGTTTGCTGGTAACAGATGGACAAGGACAGCTCTAGACTTTGCACAGTAAAAAAAAAGCCGCAGTATTGATTTTCCTGCGCAGCCTTTGCAAATCTTATTTCTTACAGATCTGTTGGACAAACTGCTGTGCACAATGCTTGCATTCAATTCTCCCTCCCCCACTTCCTGCTCCTCCCATGCCCCCCCCCCCCCCCCTCCCCCACCCTTCCATCCCTTTTCTCTTTCGAAAACAAACAAAAATCAAAACAAAACAAAAACAGGAGGGGGCGTGGGGGGTAGGGAGCAGTCAGTGGGGTAACAAACACTAAGAACACAGGTCCCAAACAACGATGAGCTATAATTATCATACACCTTCAAGTCTGACAAGGCACAAGGAAAAAGGGATCACTTCGGATTCCATAACCCAATCGCTGGCAAAGGCACAATCAAGGATTCATATACACAGCATCCAATCCTGGAAATTCACCAGTCAAATTTCAAATGACCACGATATCCAACCCACCCCCCCACACCTCCCCCCCCCCCCCCCCCCCCCCCCCCCCCCCCCCCCCCCCCCCCCCCCCCCCCAAACTCATCAATTTAGTCAGGTTTGTTTTCATGGAAACTTGGGAGAAAGTGGGGAAGAACTTAAGAGGACATGTGGAGGGCCAGGCAGAGCAGAGGAGGAGGGGTGAACTCTTCTTCTTCTGTGTATGCAGGCTGATACTCCTGCAGACACTCCCTATATGGACAGGCAAGTATTAATCCCATCTACCCAATAAAGGGAGTGGAGTTTTGTGTCCATGATCGTTTTTTTATCCCGCCATTTTGGCAGCCATACTCCATCTTCGGGGAAGGAGGGGTGAACGAAAACGGGGTAATCAAACAGTGAAGCGTACTTTGTTACACTCTTTCACTCTCCAGTCCCAAACGACTGATGTGACTGTACAGAAAGAAAATCTCCCTTTGTGTCACTTAGTCACCTCAAGCAGTTGACATTTGCTGTGTCATATTTTCGATCACTGTTCCCTTTTGTCGTTATAATTATGCTCCTGTTTATTACAAATTACCGGAACCTTACCAGCACTAGTTGAGCTTAACATGGAAAGGATTGGGGTGGAGGCAGGATGGGGGGAGGGGATGTAGTGGAGGGATGGGGAGGAGGGAGCTTGCTCATTTCTCGGAGTCTCCAACAACAAAGGGCAGCAAATTGTATAACAACGGAAGAAAAACAAACAGGCTGGTGGTTTCTGAGGGAGACGGCAAGGGGGATGGGGGTGGGGGGTTAGTAGGGCAGTGTATGAGAGATTGAATAGGAGGGAACTGTGACGAGTCCAAACTGTAACCAGCACACCATCCCCTCTCTCACCCACCCTCTTGTGCAAACTGTACAAACACATACCCCCCCCCCCCTTCTCTCTCCCTTTGTCTCCAAACGGCAGCATAGATTCAAATCTATGCCAACTCTCTCCTCTCAAAACCCCCCCCCCCCCCCCTTCTCTCCCTGCTTTAAAACATTGTATGGGTGGAATGGGGTGGGTGGGGGGAGATTACGTCACTTTCGCAGTACATAGTTGGCTTCACTCCCTCTCCTCTCCCCTCCAATAGCTAATAGCTACAGCTGAAAGGGAAGGTTTGCACTTTACACAAAGACACCAGGCCTTCTTCTTGCCCCCCCTCCCCCCCCCCCTCCCCCTTTTCACCAAGCTGACAGTCTGTGCCTGCGGCTCGCAAATGACACAATTATGTTAAACAGCGCTTTGTCAATCAGCGTGCAGGCTCACATGCAACAACCCCAACGGCTAAGAAAGCACATTTTTTGATGTTCAATAAGTACTGTCTCCACTGCACGGGGTGGCCTATAAAAAGGGGAAACCCCTGGTGAACAATCCCTGCTTCCACAGACCAGCTGTATGCAATACAGTGTAAACAACAAAGACAACAGGGGTAAACCAGAGAGAATGAACGGTTATCCTACCTACTCTGAATCTCTTTGTCTAGGATACATTGATCTCCCAGAACTGTATGTTGAAACTTTGTTTCTAAATTTTGAGATTATGCGTTGATTGTGCATGTATGCCATGTGGTTTAACAGCATAACTTTATGCCAATGCTTGGTGGCATCTATCAAGATGATGAGTGAGTATTCTGCTGTAACAGTTTGTTTGCCACCACCTGGTAAAAGCCATTACCATGCTTGGTTAAAAGATTCTTTGTTAACAATCTGACCATCCTTGTTTGTGTACAATCAGACTTTCGCCAGTATGCAATTCTATCTGTTAAGATGATAACTGAATGATCGATCATAACTTCTGATCAGAAAAGCAATATGCCTGTAGGCTACTTGGTGAAAACTGTCAATTTGACTTATGAATAGTGGTGATTGTTGGAATGCTTTGTAGTATGTGACTCTTAAGTCTACACCACATGTGTACTTGGGCTTTGTCAAGTTAGTGTATTCCAAGTCAGTGCAATTTCATTCATAAGAAACGCTGATGAGTTATTTGACTAAAATTGTTTAGCACTGTATTATTGTCTTCTACACTTTGTTAAACTCCACTCAAAATCTGAACAACAGTGGAGATTGATAATTATGGCAGATATATTTATGCTAGTCTAATCTTTTGTTGGCTGAGACCTCACACATTTACTGAAAGCCAGAGGGCAAGTGTGTGAACTCGACAAGCCAGACCCACAGCTACTTGACTACAGACCAGGTTCTGTTTGTTCTACTTCTAGAAATCAGGGTTCCTATCTACCCTGGGCATGCCTGGCAGTGAAGAAACACCACAGCCCAGCAACTGAGCAGCAGGTCTCCATGGAAGTTGATCAGTCACCAGCAACAAGAAAGAGATCAACTTTCCTCTTTGACATCAGATAAGTTCTGATCTTCCAAGTGGACTCCAGCTCAACTTATCCAGAACTTTCCCTCTCTTAATGATGGAACAGTGGGGACCAAAACTCAGCCTGAACTGACTTTGTGAAACTGATTTGAATATTTCAACCCTTGTAAAAACAAGTAAAGTTGATGTGTGAAAGAGCACTTAAACTTTGTGTCACTTCTTTATTGTTCATTCAGTATTGAATGCATGACTTTATCTCTAATTCTGTCTCTTGGAGCTACAAGCACTTCTAAGTGAACAAGCCTAAGGAAAATCATTCCTGAGCCACTCTTGAGTAGTTTCCACAGTCCTGAGAAAAAATAAAAATTTCTTTCAAAGACTAGTACCGGTCGGAAAATTGCTCCTTCCATAACTAGTAAGAGAGAGGGTGGAGGTGAAATTTTAACATAACTCTGTTAGAGAAAATATTCCAAGTCCTTCCCCAAGAGGACCCACCGACCCACCCCCAACTCTCCTCACCAGAACAGGAGATGAGATGAAAGTTAAGGAGCAGGGGAGGGGGGGGAAGAAACCAAGTCATCCAACAAAGCAAAAGAAAAAAAAAAATGGAAGGAACAGCAACATACATTCCCTCTCTCTCCCTCTCTCTCTTCCCTGTCCCCCTCCCTCTTCCCCTCTCCGAGTTCCTGTCTTTGCATATGCATGAGGTTATTTCGCTCTGATGATGGGATCCTGCTGCTCTCAGTCTGCTGCACATGAATATCATCAGCGGCGGGAACCAGAATTCATATTGATAATGGATGAGGGTGAGGGCTGGGGAAGAAGTGGAAGAGGTGGGAGGGTGGTGGTGGACTACTCTAAAGAGGAGGTGGGTGGGGAGATTAAATATGTATACATACATAAGAGAGAGAGAGAGAGAGAGAGAGAGAGAGAGAGAGACAGAGACAGAGACAGAAAGAGAGAGAGAGAGTCCAGGAAAACATCGATCAATTCAAGTTCATACTGAGCATGGAATACAACAGAACAGTAACAAAGTCAGTCCAGGGAAATAGAACCTTTGTCATCTCAAGCAAAATAATTTTTAAAAAAAACAACTCACATAGTGACAAGAAACGAAACAAACAGATTTGACTGCTGTTAATTAAAGCAATGATTTGGAAGGGGTGGAGTGGGACTCTGTGTGTGTGTGTGTGTGTGTGTGTGTGTGTGTGTGTGTGTGTGTGTGTGTGTGTGTGTGTGTGTGCATGTGGATGCAGAGATGGGGTGGCACTGAGTGATGGGGGGTTGGCTGGGGTCAATGTATGTATGTATGCACACAAGCATGTGGTGAATGCATACACCGGTGTACACAAGTGTGTATCATTATGTTTACATACTTTTTTGTTTTTGTTTTCATAAAATGGCTCAATACCTGATGCATACCTTCAGAAGTTAGTCACACTACTATAAGCATCATCTGTCAACATCAAGTGCCCAGCACAGCCCATGACACTGTGATATATATGAAGCACAGAAGGTGACCACAGCTGTGACTGAAAAGAATTTATTGCCACAGTAACGTTATGTAGGATACTGCTCATAAATCAACATAATATGCCATGAGCTTGTGCAGCCACAGAGGTGTGGTCTGGCACTTGAGGAAGATACATGGGCAACACCTCATTGGTTTGTTCACTGAAAGTTTAAGCCTTAACCTCCACTGTGCTTCACCTAAAACTGTGTACGTCATATTCTGTGGGTTTTGGACTCATGGCTTTGTGAAGAAATAAGACCTTGCCATACATTGTGGGACTACGAAGTCGCCTTTTTTGCTAGGAAAAAAAGGCTTTCTGAACATCAAGGGTCTCCTGGAACCCATGCTTTCTGTAGGAATACAGCCTTGCTGTATGTGGAAGGTCTGTGATGACCTTGCTTAATAAATGTTTCTTATCACAGAATCCACACTTGCCATTCCTCATGGTTGCTGCAGGGGCCTACATACAATACCTTAGTACAGGTCTCATACATGCAATGAAATTGGCAAATTTTATACATTTTAAAAACTTCAGAGCACAGAAAGAAAAGAAACAATAAAACGTTTGCCAGTACAGGCATTGATGTGGAGCGCCTCCATTTTGATGACCTGATGCCAGAGTTACCAACTCCACAAAACTTTGCTACATTTCATTTGGAATGCACCCTCCTCAGTACAATACAACTGATTGTATTTTGACATGTTTTCATCTCATGCATCATCAGTACTGAATGAAGATATTTTAAGGGAGTTCACTCTTACATATACACACACACACACACACACACATACACACACACACATGCACATGCACACACACGCAAATACACACACACACATGCACAAAATGGTGATGCATTTTCATTCCCCTGAAAGAAAAGCTTCCTTATCAGACAATGATGATGTCCCTAATTCACCATCTGTTGAGAGATCTGATCACACAAGAAGTACATTATTTTCATTAAACGCCTGCCTACCTTGTGCTGAAGAGAGCTAAGCTAAGTGCCTGAAGAAGACCTAAGAGGTCGAAACGCGTCATGTTTTGTCTTGTGACTCGTTTGTCCACGTTACGGCTAGTGGACTTAGTTAAGATTTTCACCTTGAATTAGAATTTATGTGGTGAGCCAAGGTGGGAATTTGTACCCATGAATGTCTGGAACACCTGATGGACTACAGTGGGATTTTTACCCATGAAACTGTTACACCAAGTGGACTAATGTGGATGCCTTCACCAAACAACTGCAGAAACATATGGAGGATAATGTTGGGTGCTTTTACTGGGAATTACAGTAACACCTGGTAGACTAAGGTGGAAGCTTTTAATTATGAATTAAAGTAACACATGGTGGACTGAAGCAGATATTTTTCTACCCATGAATTACACTTACATCTGATGGACTACACTAGGTACTTTTTATCCATGAATAACAGCAACACCTCGTAAACTATGGTGAGTATTTAATGAACTACAGCAGGACCTGGGGGACAAAGGTGGGTAGCTTTAACCATGAAATACAGAAACGTTTGGAGGACTAAGACAAGTATTTTCATCCATTAATTACATCAATGCCTGATGGGCTAAAGTGAGTATTTTTACATGTATGCAAGTTTTTAACATCTTGGTCGATACCCATAAGAATTTTTAATCTACGAATTACAAAAATGCCTTGGTAGACTAAACTGGGTATTTCTTGTCTGAATTAATAAGATGGATATTCCTACCCATAAATAATGACAAATGTTGGTGGACTAATGCGGTTATTTTCACATATGAATTACAGCAAGCCAGCAAGCTTAGTACTATAGTAGTAGTAGTAGTAGTAGTAGTGACTGGCTTTTGGTCTTAGGCCTATTTGTGTCCCCTCATTATTTTTCAACTTTGTTTAGGTCTGATTGCATGCCTATCTTATAAATTAACATTATATTCAATCTACACTAAAGAAGAGGTTTTCAATTTAGGGTCTTCATCTATTTTTTTTAAAGCTGTTGATATCTGGTGCATATTTGGTGTTAGTAGGCAGCACATTCCAAAAATGAGCCGTTCTGAAAGCAAAGCAAAACTTTCTTTTGTTAGTATAGCAATGTCTGATAAAAATCTTGCCATCATTATTTCTAGTGCAATCAACTTCTGAGAATTTGAAAAGACCAAGGAACCAAGTGGACCAAGGGAGGTATTTTTTTCCTTCAGCAAGATACTAAAGGGTTGGGTGTAATTTTACTTGTGATTCAAACCAAACCCAATGGATTAATGCAGGTATCCTTACCTCCAAACCTCACACTGATTATCCTTCATGTTCATTAAAACCAGGCTAAAGGAAACATCAATAAAAGACTGGGGCGAGTGAATGAACACATGAAAAACTCTGTTTAACCACACACAGCAATAGCGCCAAACAGAAACCCAATGCAACCAACTGGTAAACAACACGAAGCAACACATGCACACAGACAATCCTCTAATACAACAGGTGTCGGTCCAACCACACTGCCCCTCTGGAATCATCAACAGGTGTCGGTCCACCCACACTGCCCCTCTGGAATCATCAACAGGTGTCGGTCCAACCAAACTGCCCCTCTGGAATGCTCAACAGGTGTCGGTCCAACCAAACTGCCCCTCTGGAATGCTCAAAAGATGTCGGTCCAACCACACTGCCCCTCTGGAATCATCAACAGGTGTCGGTCCAACCAAACTGCCCCTCTGGAATCATCAACAGGTGTCGGTCAAACCAAACTGCCCCTCTGGAATCCTTGACCTGCAGCACTCCTCAGCAAACCCTTGGCAGTTTCACCAACAAGGTCAACAGTCAGTCATGGGGGATCACTGGGTCAGTCACTTCACATCGATCTCTGGCTGATCAGTGGTTAGCAGCAAACCTTCAATCACAGGCTGACCACTGGCTGACCACTGCTTAATAAGTAATGACCAACTGTCACCGGCTGACCATCAATCACGCACTCATAAGCTGTCACAAGCTGACCATTAATTACACACTGATCAAGCGTCACTGGCTAATCACAATCACAGACTGATAGTACTGACAAACCATTGATCACAGAGTGATCAATTGTCACTTCACCATTAGAACACACTGACAGACCAATTATTGTCACCTCACCAATCACAGACTGACAGATCATTTATCACTTCTCCAATCACAGACTAGACAAATCACTTGTCACTTCAACAATCACTGACTAGACAAATCATTTGTCACTTCAACAATCACAGACTAGACAAATCATTTGTCACTTCACCAGTCACTGACTAGACAAATCATTTGTCACTTCACCAGTCACTGACTGACAGTTCCACTGTCACGTCACCCAACACCACGCGATCAACTGTCACCGGCTAACCACTAGACACAGACTGATCAACGGTCACCGGCGAACCCCACCAGACACAGACTGATCAACCGTCACCGGCGAACCCACACTGACACAGACGGATCGTTTGTCACCCGCTGACCGCCAACCACAAAGGGTGGTAAAAATCGTCACTGGTTCAACACTCACGATCTCAGGCTGAGAGATCATCGACTCCTTTCACCAATCTATGTGGGGTAGAACAGACACGGGAGGAGCCCTGAAGCATTAGCAGCAAACAAGCCGCACCTCGGAGACGGCGAGAGCTGCTTGCCTGCTGGTCACACACCAGCTGAACGAAAGACGACCAGGAAAGGGGGAGAAATAGGTGGAAGAAGAGACAGCGGTGTCGAAGGGATCTCTCTCTCTCTCTCTCTCTCTCTCTCTCTCTTCTGTGACCCGCTTTCTCTAGGCCGCCGTCGGAACGAACGAACGACAGCCTGACTGCAACAGCAGCGCCCCAATCTGAAACCGTAGGGCCGTGAGACGGTGGTGGTGATGATGACAGTACATGGGGAGAGAGAGGATGGTGCAGGATGGGAGGGGGAGGTGTGTGCATGTAGCGTGTGCCCGTGGAGTGACAGAAGCTCTGGTCCAATCGCCGCTCTCTCTTCCACTCTCCATCCTCGGCCCTCTCCCGGCCTGTCTCACACACCCCAACCCCTTCAACCCTTCGCCATGTGACAAGCTACCCTCCCTCACTACCCGTCACCCATCTGTATGTCTGTCTGCACGTGTGTGTGTGTGTGTGTGTGTGTGTGTGTGTGTGTGTGAGTGAGCCAGGGCAGGGAGAGAGAGAAAGAGAGAGAGAGAGAGAGGGTGTGAGAGAGAGACAGCCAGGGGCAGAGAGAGCGAGAGGGATGGACAGACAGAGACAGAGACAGAGAGAGGTGATACGCACAGAAAGACAGTCTGACATACGAGACACATGGGTACGCGGGGTGGAATGGGGGTAACAGAGAGAGAGAGAGAGAGAGAGAGAGAGAGAGTGCGAGAGCTCTAGGCTGTTAGCCTGGCCTGCCTTGACCCGTTTGTTCCGTCCTTTTCACACACCACGATCAATACCACTGTCTGTCTTCCAACAAGATCCCCACCTCCAACCCTCCATTCCTCCCGTACCCCTCCCCTCCCCTCCCTCCCCCTCTCTGCATCCCTTTGACCACCATCGCCAACTTCCACGCCTCTTCCTCCTATCCCCACCTCCCGCCCTCCATCCCCTCCCACCCTCACCACATCGTCTACTACCCTCGCTCCAACTCCTCCAGCCTAAGAGTGTGCCAGAAAGGAGCGAATGAGGGGACAAGATATTGACGAATCGCACCCACATTTTCAGAGAGAGAGAGAGAGAGAGTGTGGTAATGGAAGAGGAGGTGTGTGATGGGGTGGATAGCTCGGATGGAGGGGGCAGGCGGCCGAGGGTGGAAGCGATCGATTCACATTACTGTGATTATTAATTCTAATTGGTTGACTTAATACTACTCCCGCTTGCTCACTTGAGGTGGGTGCGGTGAGTTGGTAGATGACATGCAGAATCAGAGAGAGACAGAGAGAGAGAGAGAGAGAGCGTGAGAGAGAGAGAGAGATGATGATGCTTCTCCGGATTCCTGTGTGAATGTGTGTGTGAGTATGTGTGCGCTCATGTGTGTGTGTGTGTGTGTGTGTGTGTGTGTGTGTGTGTGTGTGTGTGTGTGTGTGTGTGTAGGTGCGCACGTTTGTGTGCATGTGCTTTGTGAAGAATCCACAACCATGACAAATTTGATGATGATGTACAGAATCCACAACCATGACACATCTGTGTGCGTTGTGAAGAATCCACAACCATGACACATCTGTGTGCGTTGTGAAGAATCCACAACCATGACACATCTGTGTGCATTGTGAAGATGACACATGTGTGTGCGTTGTGAAGAATCCACAACCATGACACATCTGTGTGCGTGGTGAAGAATCCACAACCATGACACATGTGTGTGCGTGGTGAAGAATCCACAACCATGACACATCTGTGTGCGTGGTGAAGAATCCACAACCATGACACATGTGTGTGCGTGGTGAAGAATCCACAATCATGACACATGTGTGTGCGTGGTGAAGAATCCACAACCATGACACATCTGTGTGCGTGGTGAAGAATCCACAACCATGACACGTGTGTGCGTGGTGAAGAATCCACTGGGGGTGTCTGCTGACAGGAAAGGGAGAAATATGAAGCTGTTGATGATGAGGTTCCCTCGCTGAACACAAAGAGGAAAAGAATGAAACAAAGAGCTTTGCTTTCCATTTCAAAAAGGCTTGTTGTGGAAAGCTCCAGACTCAAAATTCTGGACTCTGTACCTAAAGCCGAAGATGGAGTATGGCTGCCTTAATGGTGGGATAAAAAAAAACAAAAAACGGTCATGCACAAAAAACCCCACTCCCTTTGTTGGGCAGATGGGATTAATACTTGCCTGTCTATACAGGGAGTGTCTGCAGGAGTATCAGCCTGCATACGCAGAAGATGAAGAAGAAGCCAAGCGACCTACGTTCTGGACTTGACCAACTGGTACAAAAATCACCAATCTAAACTTTTGCTCTTGCTGTGAAGATGCATGAAACACCAGGTTTCAACACTCTCTCCCTTCTGTGCCCCTCCTGTCTCTCATCTCTCTCTACACCTCTGCTCACCCCTCCCTCTTTCTCCTCACCCCCAGCCCACTCCCCTCCCTCAAATACGTAAGTGTGTATGTGTGCATGCATACATGTTCCACCCTCTCTCTCTCTCTCTCATTGTCACTGTGCATGTGAATGTTTGCGTGTATAGAATCCACTTTGAAAATTTAGATGTGAAGAGTCATTGGCTAAGAGTCATTGGCCCTTGCAGTCAAAATCCAATGGGTCATTTCTAGAATGTGAAGAACCAAGCTTTTAGAAACAATTATTGCAATCACAGTTCAACAGCTCAGGGTTTCAATGAGCAGGAAAAAAAAGTGTGTGTGTGTTTGAGAGAGAGAGAGAGAGAGAGTGAGAGAGATGGAGAGAGAGAGAGAGAGAGAAAGAGGTGTGTGAGTGAGTGTGTGTGTGTGTGTGTGTGTGTGTGTGTGTGGAGAGAGAGAGAGAGAGAGAGAGGAGAGTGAGCGAAAGAGAGCGGTGTGTGTGTGTGTGTGTGTGTGTGTGTGTGTATGAGAGAGGGAGAGAGAGCGAAAGAGGAGCGGTCAATCTCAGAAGGACAGAGAGAGAGAGAGGGAGAGAGAGATGCAAATGTTTGCTTGGATGTTTGTGTTTTGTCTTCCCTGTCTCGTCTTCCACGGCACCTCGGCCACTCATTCCAGCTCCCCATCCACAGCCACAACCCTGCTCATCCCGCCACATACCCTTGACCAGCAATCCACCAGGAGCTGTCAACGTCAAATCATCATGGGCCAACCCATCAGAGGAGACCATACACTGCTGCTGAGTGACTGTGATGGTGTTCAATGTACCTGTTTGGATCCAAAACATCCAGGAAAGCACTGACTAACCCCCCCCCCCCCCCCCCCCCCCACAGACAATATCAATTGCTTAGTAGCAGAGTCAGCATGAGGACACCACTCCTTCCTGAGGAAGCCACAACATCCATCAGGTGACAGTCCCAGTGAACCTGCCTTCAGCCAGGGCACAGAGGGAGAAATCAACACTGAGGTCACCAACACTTCATGAGAGCAGGGCATGAAGGACCACAGAATCTAACACATTGTCACTGAAGCTAATCTAAGCGTTTGAGGATGAGGATGCTATGGCTTGATACTCTGATCCCTGATAATGAGGAGGATGCTATGGCTTTATACTCTGATCTCTGATAATGAGGAGGATGCTATGGCTTTATACTCTGATCCCTGATAATGAGGAGGATGCTATGGCTTTATACTCTGATCTCTGACAATGAGGAGGATGCTATGGCTTCATACTCTGATCTCTGATAATGAGGAGGATGCTATGGCTTTATACTCTGATCTCTGATAATGAGGAGGATGCAATGGCTTTACACTCTGATCTCTGACAATGAGGAGGACGCTATGGCTTTATACTCTGATCTCTGACAATGATGAGGATGCAATGGCTTTACACTCTGATCTCTGACAATGAGGAGGATGCAATGGCTTTACACTCTGATCTCTGACAGTGAGGAGGACGCTATGGCTTTATACTCTGATCTCTGACAATGATGAGGATGCAATGGCTTTACACTCTGATCTCTGACAATGAGGAGGATGCTATGGCTTCACACTCTGATCTCAGGCTACCTGACAGGGCTGTAGTCCATGCATCCTTTCACAACATTTCCTGGTGTCAACTGACCCGATAGACATGGACGCCCGCAATGTTAGCCAGAAAGTTTTTGGAATACACTCTAAGACGCATCCTCTACATAGATGAAACGTGACTGTATAGTCCCAGTCTTTGCAACTGAACCCATAGCAAAGTCAAATCTGGGATAGAGGCTGGCTGGAGTAGTAAAATCCCACAAATGAATGACTAATGGGAATCGAACCTGCAACCTCCTAGCTGTGAGTCAGTCAGCCCCAACCACTGCACCACAGTGCTCATAAAGTCATACATAAGTGTAAGAGAAAGGAAAAAAGGAGATACAGAGAATGAGAAAGAGACAGAGACGGACAGACAGACAGAGAGATGAGAGAGAGACAGAGACAGTCATGTACTATAGAGACAGACAAAGGGAGGGAGTGACAAACAACAGAACAGGAAAAAAAAAAAAAGTTTATGACAACACAAAACAACTCTGGTTGAGAGAGAGGAAGAGAGAACAGGAAATGGAAAAAACAGACATGGACGCATGTGGCTGAACAGACAGACAACAGAAAGAAACAATATACAACATGAGACATTGATCTTGCTATCATCTCCATTTTTTTCTTCAACATTAAACTCTGGGTCAGCACTGGTGAGTGAAGCAGACGACTCAACCAGCCACATCCGTATGATTTCTTCATCACAGCTGAAGTCAAGTTTGCAACACATGTACAGGTCTGGCATCGATGACCACCCGCGGTGTCACATAACTTCCTGAGTGTTCTCACCATCAGTGTCATGACCTACTGATGTTTCTAACACTCAGCACACAAACTTTACACAGGTCGTGATTTCTTTTTAAACCTGAGACTTAACAAGTGGGCTGTATGTGGATGGACATTCCATATTGATCTATATGATTCTGACAATAACCAAGAGGTTTTCTGGATTCCAAACAAAATGGCCCAAGTGTACGGAGCTACACATGAACTGGGACAGGTGTATTTTTGCTACATTCAGATTTCAATGGACTATGCTACTAAGTGTTCTATATCCGAAAAAGATTAACAATAATAATTATGATAAAAATGCTACTACTACTAGTAAAAGCAGTAAATGGCTTGCTAGTCAGTTAGATAAACAGTTTAAACAAACAAATGAATAACCAATTGTTCGTTTTATGCTATGAGATCAAATCATGACAAAAAATGTTAATTGTAAAGGGATAAAAATCTAGATACCAAACTTACTCAATACAGCAAACATCCATCCCTTCCATCCTCTTCTCCCCCATTTCCCTTCCCTCATTCTGTAAAACCACACACACACACACACACACACACACACACACACACACACACACACACACACACACAAATGCCCATGTTCTTCAAAAACTCTTGGGGCAGGAAGTGGGTGTAAGACATGCGTATAGTGTCTCTCTCTCTCTCTCTCTCTCTGTGCATATGTGAGGTGAAAGGTGAAGGAGGCAGATGATGATGATTTAGGAATAAGATATTGTGTGTGTGTGTGTGTGTGTGTGTGTCCTTCATTTAACGTCTATCCACTATTCGTGATATTAGACCAAAAAAAAAAAAAAAAGTGAATGTGTACGGAAGTAATTGCGAGCGTGCACATAATATGTGTATGTGTATATGTATGGGTGCACGTGCACGCGAATGTGTGTGTGCGTGTGAGTGTGTGCGCGCGCGCGTGTGCGTGTGTGTGTGTGTGGTGTGTGAGTATGTGTGCCTGTGTGTGTGAGTGAGAGAGTTGTGGATGTGTAAGTGTGTGAATATCTTTACACAAGTCATAAGTGAAGATTAACATGAAACAAAATACTTATAACCAACAACTAACTTATCAATTAAAGTCAAAACGGATGACAGTACTAAAGAAAAAAGGAAAAAAAAGAATAAACAAACAAACAAAATACTTTGCTCCCCCCCCCCCCCCCCCCCATTTTATCCACCCCACCCCCTTCCTTTCTTATCCCCCGCAAATAAAGTTAATAAAAATATTATAAGTATTTTCCAATAGGGGTTCCAATATTGTGTGTGTGTGTGTGTGTGTGTGTGTGTGTGTGTGTGTGTGTGTGTGTGTGTGTGTGTGTTTGTCTCCATGTGTGTATGTGTGTGTGCATGTGTGTGTGTGTGTCTCTGTGTGTGTCTGTGTGTGCGCGCCTCTGTGTGTGTGTGTGTGTGTGTATGTATGTATGTATGTGTGTGTGTGTGTGTGTGTGTGTGTGTGTGTGTGTGTGTGTGTGTGTGTGTGTGTGTGGTGCATGCTTGCATAGGTGCTTGCATACAAAACATTTTCCCTAGAACTATGTTGTTTAACAACAGCATTTACTCCCCTTGAAATAAAGTATCAATAGCCCATGTTGCATATCGTAACAGTGTCTACCTTCAAAACCAAGATAAAGGCATCATCAATTTCCAGTTTTATGTAAATAAACACATACTATCATCAATCAAAAATAAACAATAAAAAGTACAATAACAAATTCACTGAAAACCAAGGATGAAAAAATACTCAACCAGTTTTAACACCAGCGCCATATGCATTTCAGTGTAACAGATGAATGCATAACCTCCAGCTCCCCATGCCCTAGTACCTTCATAAATAATTCAAAGAGGAAACCCTAAAAATACATCTGTTGTCATCTCATGATGAAACCTTTGGGCCATCTTTTAATTAATCAACAGAAAAACACAAACCAGCCAAAGCATACAACCAACACATTTAAATTTATGCTTACTGACTGAAACCAATGTATTGTCAGATTAACCCATGGTTGTACCCATTTAAGAAAACGTTATGAACAGAATGTCGACATTTTTAATTGAAAGAAAAGGAACATAATTAACACATACACACATACCCCCCCCCCCCCCTTCCTCCTCACACACACATACATAAACACACAAATACACACATCTCCATATGAATACACACACACCCTAACACACACACACACACACACACACACACCACACCACACCATACCACCCTACACACACACACCCTCATATACTAGCACATGTACACACATACACTCACTCTCACAAACACACACACACACACCAAAAAAAAAAAGTATGTAAAAAAAACAAAAAAGGAATTCTCTCCATTATATATAGTCTTGTATCCCTTTGCATCTTTGCCACTATCTTTCTCTCCCTGTAACTGTTGTCCTCCTTTGAGTCCTGTCCTTACTATCATCCTCCGTTTGCAAGGACAACTCTTCAAACATCAGAGCAATAAATCTTAAATAACTGTTAGCGAACCGCCCAGAGAAACGTGGGCAAACGAGTCACAAGACAAAACACTACGCGTTTCAACCTCTTAGGTCTTCTTCAGGTAAGACACAAACGAATAGAACAAGGAAAATTCACTTAGCTTTGATCGCTTCAGAGTTCAGCGCAAGGAAGAAGGCGTTGAATGAGAACCATTATCTCTCTATAGGCTATATATAACCCTAACAAACAAAAACAAAAATCACTCTTGTTCATCGGAGGTACTGATCCAAAACAACACAACACATACACACATGCACACATGCACGCACAAACATGCAGAGTAAAGACTAGAACAATCTTACCTTTTCCGTAGCAGCTGAGGCAAATTTTGTGGCTCCTACAGCAAATGTGGACCATCCCTGTAACCAGAAAAGAAGCACTGGACTAGATAAAACCTCTCTCGACTTAGATAAAACCCAAATGTAAATTCCAGAGATAGAGATAAAAGGAAGACATAGAATACTAAAGCAGCTAGGCTAAATATGTCGTACTTTATACTTTTCACAAAAATGGTCAGATGCTAACAGACAAGTTCAGATACTTCTCATTGCTTCTATATTTAACAACAAAATACATCAACAGCCTTATGTCTGTAGCTCTGAGAATGTGAAACACTCTTGTTTAATTTTCTTTTCAAAAAGCAAAAAAACAAGAAAAAAAACCTGCTTTGCCAAACAACTGCAGAAATGACAGCTGCTTCATGGTGATAATCTCACACCAGGTTACACCAGTAAAATATTGTCAAGTGGACTTGGTCATTTTTACACCTCAAAATCCCAAAGCTATCTGATCTTTCAGCATGTTAACTTTCATCAACAATATAAGCATACTCATGCACACAATGACAAACGTACACATAATTCCATACAAACACAATTCAGAATGCGCACACAAGCACACACACACACACACACACAGACATACAGGCATGAATCGTTACCCCCCTCTTTTTCATAGAGAAAACCAATTACCACAACAAATGTCAAGTACCTCTGCTAGAACCTTCCAGAGCCCAACCTCCCCACCCTTCCCTTCCACACATAACGAAGTTCCAACAAGTCAGTCCAGTGAATCCCCATCATATTATCCCCACTACCCTGGAACACACACAGTTCCCTCAGTTCAAGGTGGAAGGATGCATGAACCGATCTTTAGACCCGACATTCCCGTGAACATGACACAAACAGTCCCTGCTATTCCATACGACCATTTTTTTAATTTGATGGCATACTACATTAATTCTCGCCATATTTACCAGTGCCCATTTCCTTTTGAGAACGTAATGTGTGTGTGAGTGTGCGTGCACGCGTTTGTGTGTGTGTGTGTGTGTGTGTGTGTTCGTGCAAGCATGCTCATGTAGGTGCATGCGTGCGTGCATGCGTGCGTGAATATTGCTGCTGCTGGACTTGAATGGAACCCATCATTCATAGCACCTTTTGCAGACTCCTTTTTCGATGTGTTGCTGGATTAATACTGACACTGTTTATTGCGTAGTGTGTCGTAAGTGACATGTGAGTGCATTAATTTTTTTCTTCTAATTACAAGTGTTCTTTTGTATTTTGGGGTATTCTAAATTATTGTTTGTCGCGTTGGTTTAACAAAGGCCCATTTTCTAGGGGTTTTTTGTTTGTTTGTTTGTTTGTTTTTAATATATACAGATTTTGTTTTCTCCTTTCAGAGTGCAGAAAGAGACTGAATTT
The DNA here is from genome assembly GCA_033310375.1 of Conus canariensis. Lineage (NCBI taxonomy): Eukaryota > Metazoa > Mollusca > Gastropoda > Neogastropoda > Conidae > Conus > Conus canariensis. Next base: position 72,874,136 of record CM065726.1, on the reverse strand, counting down.
TTGGCGGACAAGCTATCCCTATCTGATAAAGGGTTTCATGCTTTCTGTTGTGTTCATGGTTTGATCATAACTTTATACTGTTACTGCTATACTTTTCTTCTTTCTTTTTTTTAAATTCTTTTATTTCATTCATTTTTTTTATTTTTTATTTTGTGAATATATCTTTTTCATCGCCCATTTCTGTTTTTACAACTACATGATCTGATGTATCAGCTACCTTCAATTTGTGACCGGAAGAACAGCGTGTAATGTGCCTTTTTTGTTAATATACGCAGTTTACTTAAATAGTCATCATGTCATCTACTTTAGATACATGGCCATCAAAGGAGGGACTTTGCATCAGTTATTTAACTATAAACAGTACCAGAAATAAGACAGATGAAACTGCTGCAATTCTTGACAACAATGGTAATAGCTTTCATGTGTTTGTATAGCAGAGTCTTGGCTAACCGATATGATTCCAGATTCTGATATGTGCATGCCAAATTATGATACAATCCGATTAGACCCAAAGGCACCTAGAACAACAGGTTTACTTCTTTACCTTGCTAAATCATTAACATTCAAAACAAAAGCGTATCTTGAAAAAAATGCAACATGGAATCTGTCTGGACAGAATTAAATCTTAAACACTGTAAGCCAGTAATGGTAGGATTCCTAGCCAGCAGAAACCAGATTGGTATGACAGGTTTAATTCGATGATGGATGCTGCAATACTGGATTCAAAGGAAATCATTCTTTTGGGTGACTTTAACATAGACTTAACTGCGCCTGGGACTAAATGGAATCATACTTATGCAATGTATGGGTGGGAACAAATAATCAAACGTCCTACTCGAATCACTGAACAAACGGAAACTCTTATTGATCACATTTATGTCAACACAAAAGGTAAGTGGAAATGTGTTCTGTACGAACAGGCTGTAGTGACCATTCTTCAGTTTGTCTAACATGATGAAGAAAGGTATCAAAATTCCTAAATCTGGACATAAGGAAATTTTTTTATAGACGCACCACACATTTGGATAAAAATGCCTTCCTCAATAATCTGCTTCACTCTGAATTAGATTATATCTGTCAGATTAGGAACCCTGACGATGCTGTGAACTGTTGGATAAGTACATTCAATTCAGTATATGATAAACATGCACCCTTTGAAAGAAAAAGAGTAAAACATGTCATTAACCCCCCATGGTTAACAAAGGAGACAGACAATGAGAGATACAAAAGAGATCATATACTCAAATCAAAGGATAAAGAGTTGTTCAGAAAACAAAGGAATAAAGTAAATTCCATGAAGAGAAAAGCAAAGAAACAATATTTTCAAAATTTAGTTTCGTCTTCTCAAAATTCAAACTTAATTTGGAAAGCTATCAATCTCTTGACTTACAATAACTCAAGAACAGAAAATCCAAGAAAGAAATATCATCAGAAGACTTCAACTTTCATTTTGCAAATATAACTAAGGATGTAATTGTAAACGATGAAGCAAAGTACAATGATCTACATATGTTAGAAAAAAACTTTTGTTGTAAAAACATTTCTTCATGTTTTGACATACCACCATTGTCATTAAATGAAGTATCCGATTACTTAATACACTTAAAACAGTCAGGGACAAGGGACTTCGATGGAATTGATGGTAAGATACTGAAAATCGCTTCACCGACTATTGCTGATACACTCACTTGCGTTTATAATTTGTGTATTGATAACAGCCACTTTCCCTTAAAATGTAAACAAGCGAAAGTTATACCTTTATACAAAAAAAGCGATCCAACCAATCTCTCAAACTACAGACCTATCTCAATATTATCACTTTTGTCTAAGCCACTCGAAAAACATGTTCAAACACACCTATATTCTCATCTTAAATATTACGATCTGATTCATGATAATCAATCAGGTTTTCAAGAAAATCACTCTTGTCACACTGCTCTTGTACAATTTATCGATAGATGTCTTACGAATATTAACAATAATGACCTTACTGGAATTCTTTTTGTAGATTTTGCAAAAGCGTTTGACATCATGAACCACTCCTTTCTAATAAAAAAGCTTATGTGTCACAAAGTATTGAATACAGCCTTAAAATTCTTTACCTCGTTTGTCACTGATCGTCAACAGCTTGTTGAAATTAACTCCAAAAGGTCAAAGTTACTCCCTATAAAATTTGGTGTCCTTCAGGGGTCAGTAATGGGGCCCCTGCTCTTTTCTATTTATATATAAATTAATTCCAAAAGGTCAAAGTTACTCCCTATAAAATTTGGTGTCCTTCAGGGGTCAGTAATGGGGCCCCTGCTCTTTTCTACTTATATATAAATTAATTCCAAAAGGTCAAAGTTACTCCCTATAAAATTTGGTGTCCTTCAGGGGTCAGTAATGGGGCCCCTGCTCTTTTCTACTTATATATAAATGGCTTACCATTGTTTATAGAATGTTGTGAAATGTTTGCTGATGATACCCCATTACAATCTCATAGTAGTAACCCTACTGAACTGGTAAGTAACTGCAGAAAAACATCAACAAGCTAATTACATGGACATAACTGAAGCATATGTCCCTCAATGCTCATAAAGCCAAATGCATGTATGACACAACATGTAAAAAACGACAGAAAATGAAATCCTCATTCGTGTCATTATATGCCCACAAAAAGATTGAAGAGGTTACATTGCATAAAGGTTTAGGTGTTATCATTGACAACAATTTATCTTGGTCTTACCACATTGTGGATCTTCGAAAACATTTCTAACAGAATATATCAAATTTCAAAAATAAAAAAATTTCTAAATCTTCACTCCAGAAAGATATTCTTTCATGCACACATTCTTTCTCTTATCAATTATGCATCCACATTATGGGATAATGCCAGTGAAACTAATCTGAAACTAGTAAGTCGTCTGCATTAAAGGGCCATTAAATTAATTCAGCTTAAATCCAGTACCTTGACAAAGAGTGATTACAAAACTTTAAATATTCTTCCATTTAAAGACAGACTCTACTTCAACAAATGCTTGTGCATGTACAATGTAATGAATGGATCAGCCCCAAAGAAAATCATTGAAAGCTTTGTCATCAATAGTTACAGACATACACATAAACTGTCTCTTCCCAGACCTCGAAGTAATCTTTATTAATCAAGTTTTCTGTATTCTGGAGGGAACGCATGGAATAATTTGCCTTCCTCCATAAAATCATGTCCCTCAAAACAGACTTTTAAAAAGCACTAAAAATGCATTTGACAGAAACTCTGCGCATCAATTAAAGTCATTTCCATCAATACGATCCCCGTATCCCCATCTCTCTCCCTCTCTCTCTCTGTGCTTGAACTTGATGTTCCAACAATAGTTTCATTACTGTTTCATATTTGATATGAGACTTATGTATTTGCAGACAGAAATTGTGTACTTTTAAAAATGTTTTTTGAGCTAGCGGTTATATGTTGAATTAGTTTCTTTTGTTTATGAGGGCAAGACGTAAAAAAATCTGGAAAGCTTATTCTTTAACCCTCATTAAAGATAATTTTGACTTGACTTGACTCAACTTGACACATACAAACACACTTCAAACGTAGCATACCGATGATAGAGAAGACATGGTGTTCTCAAAGAAATCGTCCTTCTTCTCTGGTGGTGGAGCTGATCCAAAACCAACATATCTTCCACCCTGGCTTGGATGCAAATTCCTGGAGGGAAAACAAAAAGGCATCGTTCAAAACTCCACACAGACATCCCTACACTGTGTAGTTCATAACTTCTCCCAAACTTGCTCACTGCACAGTTCATATCTTCATACAAACTTTCAATAACTACACACAAAAAAAACTTGATGCAAACTTCCCTACCTGCACTGATGTATTTCATCTAGCACACATCACCCACCATTTCATTTCCAATAACAATAAGCAAGACACACACTTGTACTACCATCCCCACTGATTGGATCACAAACTAACCTTTCCATTTTCGGAAAAGGACAAAGCGTGCCCATTCCCTCGCCCCAACCAGTCCCGTATCTCGCCATCACCATTCTCTTATTAGTTCTTTCATTACCCTTATTTTAACACACACACACACACTCACACACACACACACACACACACACACACACAACTGGAACGACACATTGACAAGAAACATAATTCATTCTTCCACCATGAACAGCGATTTGAATACAGGTGAGTCACCAACAGACACCAAAGCCTACTCACTCTGGCCTTGCAGCATTTTCAGCTTGTTTTCTGTCAAAGAAGGCTGCCTTGTGCTGGGCAATATAATCCCTGCAATACAGCCACCTTTAAGTTGCATGCTCAACATTTTAAACACAAAAATCATGACTGTCAAACAATGTTTACTGTAAAGGCCCTAACAGATATTCATCCAACAATAGAAGCAACATTAAATCATACTCATGAATAATAACTCAGCAGGAAAAACCTGAATGAAAGTAGTGCAGTTTGGTTCTTTTGTATTGTTCGAAGCTACTCTCAAAATACCAATGATTAGTCATGTATACTGACAGACATACAGACCACTTGATCAAGGGATTACATACTCACCTCCATCTAAATCAGATGTATATGGGAGGCTGTATTTTCAAGAGCAAATGTCGATACCTTTTGATTCTATAGCAAATGAAACCAAATGTACGCCTGATATATACCACAACATTCAAACATGAACGCGCTTAACAGTGATAACTCTTATGCACACATGTGCGTCTCTGATGCACAAAATTCCTGTCTGACACACTGGAATTCAGTCCTGTGCGTCACTAAAACATACCAAAATTTACCGTGACGCAATGGTTTCCTTCTGCACACATTACAGTTCCGAACAGCACGTCACATTAAATCACTTTCATCTGATCTGCCATGATTGAAGTTGAAAAATGTAACTGTCCTCAACGTTTAGGAATGTTCTGAATCGAGTACAACTTCTGCTTGAGAACTCTTCTCTGCTGAAAACCAACAAGAATCATCAAATTAGACAACCAAGTCTATGTTTGGACCACAAAATCATGTGATTCCACCAAGCACGAACAGCATGGAAAACCATATGAAATTCGGCTTTTTATAATCAAAATCTACAGTTCATCTGTGGCTTGCAGGTGATAATCACGTACATATGAATGTGTAACGCACAATGCAAAAGTGGCCAACCTACATAGTTTTGTGAAAGATTCCACACACATTCATCACCTGTTTGTCATCAGGCTGCCAATGATCACTGCAAAGCAACTGGAACATGGTCAAATAAAAAAATGTTTCAGTACTGACAAAACTAGATCATGTTGTGGAAATTTTGTCATGGACATCCCACATATCAAGTTTCATCGTTAGAATCCTGATAATGCAGGTGTTCACATTCATTTACTTATTTGACAATTTGCTAGCATTGGAACATGAATCTAAATGAATCATGTTTAGCATAATCTGGAGTGTATTAACTTTGTTAATAGCACCTCCTTTCCATTTCTAATTCCTTTCTCTGTGTATTTATATGTGTGAGCCATTCAGAACATGCTTGTGTGTGTGTGTGTGTGTGTGTGTGTGTGTGTGTGTGTGTGTGTGTGTGTGTATGTGTATGTATGTGTGTGTGTGTGTGTGTGTGTGTGTGTGTGTGTGTGTGTGTATGTGTGTGTGTGTGTGTGTATGTGTATGTATGTGTGTGTGTGTGTGTGTGTGTGTGTGTGTGTGTATGTGTGTGTGTGTGTGTGTGTGTGTGTGTGTGTGTGGTTTTCAATACATTTACAAGCAGAATTACAAAGTGTGACCCCTAAATATTTTTGTGACCCCCTGAACATTTGGAAACGAGTTTTTCCACACAGATTCTAATCTCCTAATTTTCAGGAAGTAATTATCACTGCTTAAACATAACAAAATTAAATGAAACTAGACTGATACCAGCACTGGATGATCAACGCTTCAGGCTGTGTTGACTCCAACAGGGAATACGTGTAGGGATCATGTTTGAGTTGGCCCACCCACACAACAGGGTGCCTGAACTGATCCAGCTTTGCACAGCATACTTCCACTACAACACGGGGCCTGCTTGGTTCCATTCTCACATCAGACATCCAGAGTGGAAGAGATTTCCTAACTGGAGCATCAGCGCATACTTTAATTCCCATGAAGTCCTTCAAATGAGACATTTAAGCCAAACTCTCCTGCATGAACTTGATAATGAAGATATGCACTAAGAACCTTCCAAACACTTTCAATCCCACTCCACCTGCCTGACAGATGTAGGGTGTCATATGCCACTGGAATGAATGACACCCAAATAAAACACATGCACACTGGTACTGTCCTTAGATGTCATCCCCAAAGATGGAATACGACTCTTAATTGTATGATTGAGAAAATGGCAATTCAGTGATGATTATTTCCTAAAAATTTGGAGGTCAGACTCAATCAACAATGCAAAAAATTGTTTCTAAATTTTCAGGGGGTCACAAAAATATTCAGCAGGTCACAATTTATGACTGCTAGAAAATATACTGAAAACCGCACACACACACACACACACACACACACACACTCAAGCGCACTCTGACTGGCTCATACACATTAAAACACAGAGGAAGAGACGGAAATAGATTAAAAAAAAAAAAAGAGGTGCTAATAATAAAGTTGATAAAACACTCTAGATTATGCTAAACATCATTCATTCAGATCCATGTTCCAATGTTACTAAAGTGCTGTCAACTAAAAAGAAAAAATGCTAGCTCCTACACTGACAGGATTTTAACATTAAGATTTGATATGTGGGATGTCTTCTACAATTATCATCAAAGAATTTCCAATACACAAGCCATTTTCGTCAGCGTTCAAATATTTTATCCCTTGATCATATTCCAGTCGCCATGCCATAATAATGGACGCCCAGTGACAAACAAGAGGCAAGTGATGAATATTCATGGAACCTTTGATGACACTCAATAACCTTGCCATGCTTGCACGGTACTCAACACAATCCAATGTCCATAACGGAGCCATCTTATTTATCCTAACCGGTCATGTGCACAGATCGCTTGACTTTTTGTTCTGTTCGTTGGGTTATCACCCATAAGCCACAACTGAACTGTCGATTTTGATTCTGAAAAGCCAAATTTTAAACGATTTTCCATGCTTTTCCTGTTTGGCTAAATCACCTGATTGTGTGGTCCAATCATAGACTGGGCGGTCTGTTTTGATGACACTTGCTGGTTTTCAGTAGAGAAGAATTCTCAAGCGGAACTTGTTAATTGATTCAGAACATTCTAAAACATCGAGGAAAGTTATGTTTTAAACAGCTTCTACTGTGGTGGATTCAACAAAAGCGCCTTTGCTTGATGAACTGCTCAGACTTAATTCCAGTGTGTTTAATGGGAATGTTACGCATCTGGAATGCACACTTGTGCATAAGAATTATCACTGTAATGTATGCACACATCTCAGCCATTGTGAACCTTGGGCTTAAAGCTGAGAGAGAGACAGAGAGAGAAAGAGAGAGTGTATAAGACATCCTAATCATCTTCCCTAAACTGCTTTATTCATGGCTGATCCTGATACTCTTTAAAATCACCCTACATCTACATTGAATTAGTAATTCAACTCATTGATGAAACGAAACAATAAATCATTCAATAACTGACCAAGGTAGTTAATCAATCAACAGTCAATAAAAAGCATGAGTGGTCATTGTTAAATGTCATTAAAATAGAATTCTGATGATCACTAATAGTAACACACACATACACACACACACCACACAACACACACACACACACACAATATTACAAATAAGGAAGAAAACAATGTAAAAATATCAATCGTTGAAATACTGACTCGCAGCCAGTCATCAAACATAATCTCCAATGAGTCAACAATCTTAATTTTTGAAAATTAATTAAAAGAAATGAACAGGTGAATAAACTAAATATAAATCAAATAGCGAATTCTTAAAACTGATTCTTTAACTATCTGAATTACCAATACAACAACAGGTAATTCAGTTGTTTGTTTTTTTTTAAATTGCTACATACTGAGTTTATTTAAAAAAGAATTACTTGGACAGTTGGTCTGAACTCTGGTAGCCAGAATTGTACTGTCCCAGCTCACTGGCGCTGCTGCTGTGGTGCATGTTGTTTGAGGCGGCTGAGGTTGGCGCCAAGCGTGGGGAGGAGCTGGAGGAGGTCAGGGTGGAGCGGGGCTGGAAAGCCACATAGTTTCTAGCAGAGGACGTCTCTATACTCCATGGCTTGCCCTCCGCTTCTGTGGAGATCTGGAAAGACGGAAAAGAAGAAATGATTGAACAAATACGCAGACTGGATAAAATATGGGCACCAAGGATGTAAACTAATACTGTGAGAAAACCTTCACACACAAAATAGTCTGCATGTGAGCAAACAGACTGTATACACAAGACATACTCTGATACTGAACTGCACAATACACACACGCATCACGTACCTTCATGTTTGAGCCCCCATCCACCCACACAAAATGAAAACGTTCATAAATATCAACAGACAATTACTGAATTACTAGTAAACATTGAGAATCTACTGCCTAAAGGTTGTCAGTGAGATGTCTCTTTCTAACATGCTTCAAAATCCTCCCTTGACTCAAATACCTGTAAGAGGAATGTTCTTCCACATCATACTGAGTGTAAGAACTCGAGTTATTGATGTCATGTCAAATTAGGTGAAGTGTGCTAAGAAACAAAAGAAGAAAAGAAAAAAAAAAGAAAAAGAAAGAATGAAAGAAGTTTAGGGTCATAGTAAGCATTCACACAATATTTAGACACATATACCGAGTATTTTACATCTGATTCAAGCTTATGTACCAGCGTGAAAAAAAAAGTGATAATTTTTTTCCTGCTATCATTTAACAAAAATAACTTGACAGTGACACAAATGCACACGCTGAGCTGGGGTTCATGAGAACTGAATAACATCTGAGTTTTTACACTTGTGCAGCGCAAAACTTATCCACATACAATGGCTCCCCACTAAGTACAGAAACACTTTTGAAGCCATTAATCTTCACCAAAATAAAACATGTTTCGAAGTATGAGTTCACAAACAGGTATTTCCCTCAGATGGCTGTTGTGAAGGATGTCTGTCCCTAAGAGCAACACCACCAGTAAAATTTCATTTTCATTGTCAGCAGCAGGTGTATTTCTGACTTACCAGTTTACTTTCATCAGCTCCTAGCAAAAGAGCAACAGAAAACACTGCCCTGCAAGTTCTGATGAACCTGTCTGATAATAACTGTCTGATAAACACTGTTGTCAGTTAGTTGTAACTGGCCACCATAAGACTGATAACCATGAAATTATTTTAAATAGTTGTGATTCTCCTAAAAGTAAGATTAAATGCTATCAATTTCATTATTTATACTATTTGTTAAAACACTCACCAAGTAGGAGGCAATCTTATAAAGGTTATCCGAAAAAATTTGAGTGCATGTTTCGAAACTGAAATGATAGCTAATAGCCGCTATAACTGATTCAACAGTGTGAGAGTTACAACCACAGTAGGATTTTCTGACACTGTCAAAAAAAAAAAAAAAATTGATAATTATATATCTTCAAGCCCTTTTTTTTTAAGTTGAATGTCTGAAGTGTATTTATAAACCAGTAGAAGAACATTTCACACAAACAGAAAAAAAAAAACTACTGGGGTGGATTCCCGTGATGCAAAAAATAAGTGGCATTCTTGTTTAGAAGTCAGCCCTAAATCACCTATAATACTTTTCTTTTAAGTGAACTATCACCAACACATATTTTTGTTAAAGTGAACATAATACATTAATTTTGTTTGTTTCTTTATTTCATTTCTAACTATTCATCCACAACATATGATTAAAAAAAAAATATGTGACAAGCACGTTCAAGCATACCTCTACTGTTTCAAAACAACTCCAATGCATGCAGTCTTAATGAACATGTATACTTGCACAATAAAATACACTCATCTCAACAAATACAAGCACCCAAACATTTTGCTGCAAATGCATGTGACACGAACACACAAAGCCCAAACAGACAACAGACAACTGCACATACATATTTCTGTAAACATATCGAGGGCTGACATCCAGAACCCAGTATCTTACATAAACTAAGCACATACAGACAGCACTGCACACATTCATGCACATACATGTGCACTCATTCATGTGGACGCACACAGACAGGCACATGCCCTATCACACAAGACCACAGCCACCACAACCTTGTCTTTGTAGAGAGCAGCTGCTTTGCTGTTGTATTTCTCCTGCAGAGACATCCCCTCACGGATATCAGGCTGAGACAGGAAAAACTCCTTGGCCCGTCGGTTTCCGCCCACCTTCATTTTCTCCAGTTCTACGTCTTTCCACTTGTCCATGGACACAGACCGCACAAAACTGAACCACACACACACACACACACACGCCACACACACACACACACACACACACACTCATATCAATGGACTCTCCACTTTACACACCTGCATCGTCCCATCGTTGCGCACCCATCAGCGCGCGCATACATGACTACAGTCTACACTGGGGTCCAGCAAGATTCAAAGTCTTATCTCAGATGATGTGTGTTTGATCATTTGTGTCTGTTACCTGAAAGGCCCGGTCTGGGTCTAGCCTAATCTCTAGGAGTTTTCAGCATTGGCCTTGAGATTATTCCAATATTTGGTTGGTTGGTGATGCTCCTTCTGGCCACTTCCTCTCTTGATGTTCAGCTCTGAAAAATGGTCTATGGTATAGTGATTTTGCTCTTGTTTTTAGAGATGATTCTTTAGATTTCTTGTTGCATCAGATCGGCCAAGCTGTAATCCAGTTCCTATTGTTGCCCTGCCTGCCAGTGTGTCTGCTCTCTCATTTCCTTTACACCTGCATGTCCTGGACAGTACATCCATTTGATTATCTCCAATGGAAGGCTGCACATTACTTCATGCCAAGCAGGGCTTCCTATTCCACTGTTCACTTTTTGAAGTAGGTTCATGGAGTCCATCAGAATCACAGCCTGTTGATTCTAAACTGATCTGTGGATGAGAGCCAGAGGACTGCATGTGTGACTGCTTCTACTACCATTGTTAAGCGCCCTGTAGCCTACATTGTTAGGATGGGCGCTACAGAAATTGTCCTCATTATTATTATTATTGTTAGATTTGAACTTGTTAAACTGTATGCACCATTGTCTTCATGGATAATTCTGCCAATCTGCTTCACTATATTATCACTAGCCTTCAACACAACCAGAAATACTGACAGATGTCATGGAAAAGACAAGGGCTGGAGGGTGAGGCTGAGGCTGTGAAAGAGAGGGGAGGAGGGGGGGGGGAGCAAGAGGGAGAGAAGGGGGTGAAGGACAGAAGGTGGGAGTGAAAAGACGAGGAAAGAGGGCGTAGATGCGGGGAAACCAGGATCAATGTAGTACATCAAGCTCTAGTACCACAGTACTTCTGCTTTAATTCAATAAAATATTTGACTGTACTTCCTTACATAGCATCAAAAGTAAAACAAACAAACAAACAAAACCTCATAAAATTCATTACAAAGTATTAAGAACATAACATCATATATATTCAAAAGTTCATCACAAATTACCCCAATGACACAAGAGTAATAACTGATTGTGAAATTTAACAATAAAATATCTCGTTGAAGTTTTACATGCCATTTGAAAACATTCTCTTTGTCTAGCTCTGTTATGAAGCCAATTGTATCTGTAAAAATAAGTGTCTGTATCTGCATGCACGCGTTTTTAAATTGTAGGAGTTACAGCGTGTGTGAAGTGTGTGCGTGCGTGTGTGGTGTGTGTGTGGGGGGGGTGGGGGGGGGGGCGCACACATGCTTCTTTTTTGTATAAGTATGTGTGAGAGTGCCTGCATTTGCATCTATAGTAAGTGCGTGCACGCTTGCATGCATGTGTGTATACATGTGTGTAAATCTATCTAGACTATCTAGACGAAAAGAAAAAAACAGGAAAAGGGAAAAGTTTTCTGTTGTTTTTTAAACACCACACGTCTAATATCATTATCAAGCTGGTTGTACAAGTGAATTACCATCACTGCTTAACAAGCTTTCAATCATGTTTAAGAACAGATTCCTTATCAAAAACATGCCTTAACTGACTGCAATATTCAATTCTTTGCAAACAGCTACTAAAAAAAGGTCAACAATGAACAACTAATGCACACTTTGACCATTTAGACAGTAACTAAATTGTATATTTTGTTTTTGAATTCTTACTTTACCATATGATAAGTAACAATACAAATCATCCAATGGTCATCTGATCTTCAATTCCTACAGAACAATTCCTATGCTTAAAAGTTATTAATGACAGCCTAGTAAGTCAGTGAGTCACTAAGTATAGACCTCCATTGTCATATATAATGAAATGAGTGTATAATTTCCTGTGTCGCTGAACCATTCTTATGTTCACATCACAACCTACCTGAGGTGAACACCCAGACCTCTGTGTTTTCCTGAACACTCAAGGCAGATCCAGATTCCATAGGTCACGCTCACCCACTGAGGGTTGTGAGTGCCACATTCAAAGCAATTCTGAAAAAAAAATCAAGTTACAGTCTACACACATGATATATCACAGAGTTCTCTATCAATGAAATAACACCAAATACAAAATCAGTTTTACTATGTTCCATGTCTACCTCAGTTGAAGCATGTAACGATTTAGTCATTCACCCTTCACAGAAGAAGTTAAGAACCATCACGAAGGGAAAGGGGGAGAGGGTAGGAGGGAGAAGGAGAGGGGAGGGAGGAGACAGGAGGAGGGGGATGAAGGAGGAATGGGCTGAAAAAGAAGGCGTTAGAGAATAAACATCAAACCCTTCACTGACATGGGACCATCTTGTGAACAGAACTATTTGTTCATCTTCTGTATGTCTGTTTAGAGTCAACTTTCGTCTCCTGTGTGAGATTCATCAGTAGATTTCAGATGATAGTGGTTTTGGTAGTAGTACTAGTACATGAGTGGTATACATAAAAAAGAGACATCACTAATAGTTTTGTGGTACTCTCATCACTACAGAAAGAAATCACAATCCTGCAGACTCCCACAAAGGCTAGCATCATAGCAAGGAATAACATGGACAACTCTTAGTTTGACGTATCACCAGATCACTTTAACAGAAAATCATTGTATGCATGGAAATAGAGATGGAATTGAAACTAAGGTCGACATGAGGACTTGAACCTTTTTGAAGATGATCAATGAATCACTGGAGAAGGGTCCATGGAGTTTCATTCTGGTGTGAGACATGACAGGCTTGTATTCGAATTTCCATGCTACTTTTGTAAACATTTTTTAACTGACATCAATCAGAACTGTCTGTAGTTTTGACCAAAAAATTTGGGAAACACTCTCATCATAGTCTCAAAGTGAGGTTTGAAATATCCAACCATATGACTCAGTGACTGACGTGGACAACGAAACCGTCTGTGGCAGATGAATTGAATTTGAAATACTTTCCCTTCTTATCCTATGTGCAGCAAACTTTTGACCGAGCCTGAGAGTGACAGGTTGGATGAGCTGTCTCTCTGTATGAGTGTATCAGCTTCAGTGCAAAGTGATCACAATTCGCTCTTCCCCTTTCAACTTATATCTCAACCATTCTGCTGATTTTCTCAGAAAGGAACCCTAGCAGAGCTCTGTCCCACTGAGAAAATACATGTTACATTATCAAAATGTTTCAGCAACCTATGCATGCTCAGAACAGTATACGTAACATCTAATGATGTGCTCTCTTTATCTTGCCCTCCCAGGCAAGCATCACACTCACAGGGTCCTTAACAAGCCATCACTGGCACATCTTTATCAGCTTTGATTATTACTATATCAACTCTTTATTTATGAAGCGTAAATCACAACTGAGAGGAGGGGGAGTAGGGGGGGGGGGGGGGGGGGTGGCATATGGACAAGATTATTTTTAATCTACTTGGCCTCGGGACAAATGAATTAAAGATTATCTTAAAACTTCTAGTTTCGTAGAACTACTCATGACTCTACATCCATTAATCAATCAATCAGTAAGCACAATAACTGGCCACTGCTGGTAAAATATTGCTTTAAAATTGTAAATTTACAACATATTAAAAGAAACCAAGTGCTAGTGCTGCCACTGAGTATATAATCGAATGATATGGAAATTTGTCCTAAATAAATCCATCCACAGATGTGTCAACATATGTCAGACAAACCAACTACTGAGATCAGATTCACACACACACACACACACACACACACACACACACACACACACACACTCACCACACACACACACACACACATACACTCACACACACACACACACACACACACACACACACACACACACTCACACACACACAATCAAAGCTCCCTCTGACTAAAAACAAACTTGTTTTCAAATCAGTGCGATATGATACCAGTCTACAATTAGCACCATCGGTTCATACAGCTTTTTGTCAACTGGTCTCTAGTTCACTGTAGCAGTGTCTCGCCAATGCACATGTCAGAGCATGCCATTACCTTGCCCTCTAGCTTTTCAGCCAGTCAGACAACATGACAATAGTTGCTCTCGCTAAGAACACAAGATCTCAACTGTCGTGACTTCAGTGTTGTCTGCAATCATCATGGTCTGTATCCTGTATGTAATCAGACCTGACAGTCTGACTGAACGTAACTTTTTAGCTGCAAAGTGAGATGACTGCAGGCGGAAATCTAAACAAATCTTAAATAAATCAATCAACACCTGGCATCCTTGCGCTGAAGAGTGAAGAGATCGAAGCTGAGTACCAAATTCGTTCATTTTCGTTGTATTATTTGTTTTTGTCTTGCCTGAAGAAGACCTAAAAGGTCGAAACGCGTTGTGTTTTGTGTAAGGTGACTCGTTTGTCCACGATTCTCTTGGCGGTTCGCTAACATTTATTTAAGATTACTTTTTATACAAAATTCTTTGTCCATGGTTTTTTCCCCTGTAAAAGAGATGTCTGGATAAATGAGACTGAGAGAGACAGACAGACAGAGAGAGAGAGAGAGACGACAGACAGACAGACAGACAGAGAGATGGACAGACAGACAGGCAGACAGACAGTGACAGAGAAAGAGAGAGATAGACTCAAAGAGGGTGAGAGAGAGGGAGAGAGAATGTGTGTGTGTGTGTGTGTGTGTGTGTGTGTGTGTGTGTGTGTGTGTGTGTGTGTGCAGTGTTTTAGATTCAAAAAGAGTGTATAGTACTACTACTTTACTAGTAGTACATTTTGAAAAACTTAGAGCATAATCTAGCAACTGATGAAAGAAGTAACTTACACAAATTTAGGACCGACAGTGTGATTAACATTCTCTTTGTAGATCAATCAAATGTAAATAACAACAACAACAACAAAAAAGCCATCATCGACAACCTGACAAAGTGATAAAGTCTACAAATGGATCTCATCATGTGAAAAAAAATGAGTAGGTGTACAGTGAGGATCACCTATACTCACATTGTTATCATCTTTCACTTTCAAATCTTTCAGAACCCTCCTTGTTCTGGGGCTAGCCATCTTGCACAGTATCACGTATTTCCTCTTGCCTTTGAAGTTACTGGAAAACCTGAGCCAAATGTCGGTAAACAACTGGTAGAATACACAATACGTAGATGGTGAGGTGTCAGTTCACCATGTTGATTATGACGTCAATTGCATAAGAAAAGCTGCATTATGATAGTTTTGTAGATTGGAAAACCTTTTAACCTCTTCACATTATTATGGTCTGTCTTTTCATGTTATGTATTCTGAATACAAAAAGATATTTTAGTATTCTATATTGACATTTAATTGTATATTTCAGGCTTTTCTAAATTTATCTCAAATACGTACAAATAGCTACAAACCGTAGGCTAGTTTAGGCCTACTGATTCAAAGTGTTTTACAGTCACCGCCGTACCACGGAAGCATGTGGGGTGCACTGTGATTTTGCTGTTTGTTGTGCATCCGCAAGTTCATAACATCACCATGTTATCATACAGCAGTGCAAAAATTAAAAAAGATGTTAGAAGTGACCTCATGCGACAGTTTAAGCTCGGTAAGACTGAAATCAGTGAATGTGAAATTGCATGCTGAATTAGCGAACCCTTGGTGGTGAGAACACCACAGTATTATGAACTGTGGTGTGTCTCTGACGCCAGAAGCACAGTCACAATCAGCCGTGTCTCCTTGATGAGTCCGATCCAGCGGACGACAGGCCTAGGAGCAGGCAATACAATTTATAGATCTGCCTTCGAGAGGGATTACGATGGTTCCCACATGCAGCCAGTGAAGAGTTTTCATATATTTATAACATTTTCTTAATTTTATGTTCCCATTTTCTTCATCCCCCCCCCCCCCCCCCCCCCCCCCTTAAGTTCAAATCCTTGCCAAGTCAATACTGTGATGACGGAGGGGTTGTTGACCTGTGCTTGTTTTTCCCCCACTATTAGATTGTTCGTCTTTGTATTTGTCTGACTTTATTCAAGTTTAAAAGGCTGTGCCAGTCTTGAATAAAAGTTATTCTGTGTTAGGTTTTCTTATGGAAGCAAAACTTGCCCTACTTGTTTATTGTTTACTGTTTCCAGACTCATTTTATTTTCAACTTCGTTTCAATCAAATCGAGGTTATTTGTATTTGTTTCTGTCCGTCTTTGTGTTTTTCTTTTGATCTCCCTTGCATCCTTGGGTGGATCCTCAGGCGTAGGCTCAAAGATTGTCCCCTACATATTATACTGTTTGCATAATGTCTTTAATTTTTCAGCAACATTTTTTCCTCCCCACACTTTCGTTTTGTTTCATTTACTACCCTTCACTGGCTGCTTTGGGGGTGCTGTTGGATTCTTTTTTGAACCCTTGGCGGTGAGAACACCACAGTATTATGGACTATGGTGTGTCTCTATTTGACGCCAGGAGCACAGTCACAATCAGCCGTGTCTCCTTGATGAGTCCAATCCAGCGGACGAAAGGCCTAGGAGCAGGCAATACAAATAAATCAGCCTTCAAGAGGGATTATGATGTTCCCTCATGCAACCAGTGAAGAGTTTTCATATTTATAACATATTTTCTTAATTTTATGTTAGATTGTTCGTCTTTGTATTTGTCTGACTTTATTCAAGTTTACAAGGCTGTGCCAGTCTTGAATAAAAGTTATTCTGTGTTAGGTTTTCTTATGGCAGCAAGACTTACCTTTATTGTTTAGTGAGAAGATCATTTTAGCTATGTTTTAAGTGCCGCACAGTGTGTAACTGTGACAATGAACATGGGCTTGCAGAATAGATTTTGTTGTTATGACTTTATTTTTGCAGTATAAGGACAATGCAACACATAGTGCAAGTTTGTTTAGGTAGCAATGTCCTAGGTTTCACTTTTGGGACTCCCTTTGCGTCGATATCACAAATCCTCAGAATAAAACGGTAGTTTTTTTCCATTTGCCTCAGAGGTACCAGATGTTTGAGGCCCCCCTTCCTGTTGATATATCACAGATCCACACAATAAATGTGCCAGTTCTTTTCCATTTGCCTTGTGGTTAGCAGACAAAAATTACCATTGGACAAGTGATGCAGTGCCAAATGATTGATTGCATGTATTCAGAACGTGCAAGAAAAGTTAGTAATAATAAAATAAATGAAAAAAAAAAATGTAATAACAGTGATAATTGTGAACATCACTCTATGTGGGGACATTAGTTTTAATTGTGAATGAGGAATTCATCAGTATCCATGGGGATATTATTATATATTTAGTTCATTTTTTATCAGTAGGCGTGTTTTTGTTTTTTTTGCTATTGATTATATTGACCATCCACGCATCACAACTTTCTTAGACTAAAGGTAGGCTTTTAGTTGTTGTTGTTTCAGTTCTAAATAAACAAGCAGGACAACTCAAAATTCAAATCTTTGTATAGGCTTTTCCACTCTACTAATCAGCAGATGGAAAAAGTTGTAAGGAAGTGTCAGCTGGTTCTTGGTAATGCGTCAGTCCACTATTGTGGCAGAGGTGGATTTTTTTCTCCAAATTGTACATTGTACAGTTTATCAAACCTTCCTAATTTTATAGACCCACAAGCTTATTTTCTAGTTCTTTCTTTATAGCTTCTAGGGTTATTACTTATTTATTGTGCTAGTTTCGAGGCGTATCATTTGAACAAGTGAAGAAAAATTTTCTACAGTAAAATGCCAGACATTTTGCATGTTAATTGTTAGGGTGTAGATCACAGGGACTTCATTCATTCACTCAAGGATATTTATAGATCAAATTGGATGGTAGTTAGTAGTCGCCATTTCTTTTCTTCTTCTAATGCTGTCAGTTTCAAACACTTGCTTTAATTTTTGTTTTTTTTAATCATGTTTGCATTCAAATGTGGTCAACAGTAACAGAGCAGAAGGGCAAAACAGCTGTCTGGTTCCCCAGTGAGTTCTCAGTTGGATGATGATACTATCGATGGCGTTCCGTCATCTGTCGGACTCTGGTGAAATAGGTTGTGTATAACACTTTTGCCAATTTTGCTAGAGCTATGAACAAGAGGTGATGAGTGGCATCTTTTTTCCTGAAATTTTGAAATCAATAGATCTGTCTTGAGACCAGAACCAAATGCAGCCCATTCATACTCTCTTGATGTTATGTGTCAAGACCTTGCACAGTTGAACGTTTATCACGACTAGTGCCATGCCACTTGTCCCATCCCCTCTGCCTTCATTATTTTTCTTTGAAATACTTCTTGCCAGTTCATTATTTTTGCCCACTGCTTTAGCCTGCATTCATCTACTTAACAATTGGTTTATCCTGTGGGGCCTAAGCAAGTTTTGTTTTATTTTCTTTTGAACCCAAGTAATGCTCAAATAGTATTCAGCAACAATGGATGTAATTAGTGGATTGGAACATTGGAAGAAGTGTTTCTGCCTCTTCTTTCCCCACTGGATATGAGATTGTGCAACCTTGGTTAAGTCTCCCAAACAGTGGACTTTTTAAGAATCACCACCTGAAATCCATAATCTATAAATTTCTTACAGTTTCCAAAACATTCAACCCCATTGCCTGGTTCACCAAGAAAAACAGAAAAACCAGAATACATGGTGAATCCTATAGAAATTCTAACTCAGTAGCAAGGCACCTCTGACATTCCAAAGCAAAGGAAAAAAAATCTGGGAATCTCATGACCCCAGCTGAAAATGATCAAATTTGAAGGATTTTGAGTTATCTCTTAGGTCCGTTGGTGTGGTGGCCAGCATGTCATCAGCTGTCTCATAAATTAGAGCTCTGAAATGAGTTATGAATAGGGTCCCCAGAGTGGAGAAGGCTGTTGGGGAAATCAGCAGAGAAAAAATTAATTTCAGAAGACCAAGTCTTTGAAGGGAGAGAGTCATTATTTGGGAAGGCCTTTATCAGGAGATTTTGCTGTAGTTCTTGCAACTCAAAGCAGCCCAATGTATACATGTAGAACTATATACTGTTGTTTGTATGCCATAGAGGTTCCCTTTGTCTCATCTAACTCATTCCTTAATGGCTCTGAGTGACTGGAAGATAGAATGCGCATGTAGTCTTCAAAATGACCGCCCTATTTAGTGTTTGTATTAAGAAGAAAAGAAACACCCGAAGGTGCTGGGGAGGACCCAGAGAAGCACTGTCTTCACCTGCCTTTAGAGCAGTCCTGTACCACCCTTGGAGGCCTGCGCTGTGTTGACGATGGGTACAGGCACGCGCAGGACACTCCATTAAGATATCAAGGGACATAACTGCTCCTGAACAGAGGTAAATCAGACTACAGGATGCAGCCCTTAACAGCCTTAAAGTAGCATCCCCATGGGTGTACCAGCCCGTATTTCATGACTGCAGAGCCCACCGGCGAAAAACCCTCCAGCTGCCGAGCACACCCCACAGACCCAACCACCCCTGCCCACGGACAGATGAAGACAGTGCCACTCCAGACACAGCCAAGCTTTCGCCATACGGTCTTATGTGCCCTCAATTTAGTGTTTGTATTAATGTTTTATGTTACAAATTACAGACTGTGTAGATAGATAGATGGATGGATGGATAGATAGATATTTGAATTGAGCTGAGCACCATCATTTAGCTACTTGAAGATCTATTTAAAATGTTTCATTCTTTTGCCACTTTAGGATGTGGATCACACACACACACACACACACACACACACACACACACACACACACACACACACAACACACCAGCACCACATGCATGCGCAAAATGCACATAAGTCTGCTCAAACATTTACACTTTTTAAAATTGGTTCATTTAAGTTACAAAAATAAAGTATTCGACAACAACAAAAACAAAAAACAAAAGAGAAAAAAAAGGAAAGAAAAAGAAAATAAAAGGGAGAAAAAAGCCAGAAGGAGAAAAAAACCAACAGTTTAATAGGTAAATGGATCTATACCAAAAGCACTTCCTTTTTGTACTCCTTTACCAATTTTCATGGATTTGTTTTAAGATGCACTTTTTTCCAAACTTGATTTTCTGTGTGTGTGTGTGTGTGTGTGTGTGTGTGTGTGTGTGTGTTTGTGTATATATATATATATATATATATATATAATATATCAGTTTCTTCCCATTAACTGCCACTCTGTGTGTGTGTGTGTGTGTGTGTGTGTGTGTGTGTGTGTGTCTGAATTTGTTTGATTGATTGGTTTTTAATTGATGCAGTACAGCAATGAAGTGCCGTTTGATATCTCAAATTTCTGATTCTGATAATTATGAAGATTATTCTCACCTAAAACTTCCAGTTGTAGGAACCTCTGCCACATTATTTTCTTATATTTAGTGAATACCTCTGGATTCACATCAGCTTCATTCTGTGCTTCATAACCTGTGAATGCCGTGTGTTGATTGTAGGCTGTAAGATTTCAGTTTAAGAGAAGAAGAAAAAAAGAAATGAAAGTGACTGTGTACAAATTGTTGGAATGTATTTATAAATATATATGCTATCTTCTTTTGCAGCACATCAGTCACTCTGCATCAAGTCCATCATCTTTGAAAAGCAGTCAATGCTTGTGAGTCTTTTTCTTAGTGTTTTTTTATGCAAAGATCATACAGTACACTAGCGGCTGAAGTAGGAAGCAGAACGAAGCCCAAATACAAAGTAAACAAGGAACTAGCTAATGCTTTTTCAGACACAGTATGAAACAGTCATGTCAGTTTTTGATTAATGTGTCTTCTTCAGAAGTTACAAGTAACAGACATTGACACCCCCCCCCCCTCCCCCCCCCCCCCCAAAAAAAAAAAAAAAAAATTGAAAAAAAAAAAAAACAAAATAATAATACAGATTGCATTCCACATGAAAATGACAATATTAAGAGAGATTGGAAAATGAGGATAGGTTAAAAAAAACAAACAAACAAACAAACAAAGCAGGGGAGGGGAGAGAACGAGAGCTCTAGAAGGAGGAAAGAGGATGGATAGAATTAGGAGGATAAGAAGTCAAACAAAAGGGAAGATTGAGCTTAGCATTTGAAAATCGGCGGTATCCTTTTTTTTTTTTTTTTTTTTTGATCTCCGGTCAGAGGTCTTTGATTTTCCTCCCTCCCTACTTGGTGCTAGGGAGGGCAGCCATCCTGGGCGTCAAATGTTTGCTGGTTGCTATAAGGGACTGACTCCCTCTCCCACTTCCTTTGCATATGCACATGATTTTCTGTGTCTATAGATCAGTTTCTTCCCATTCACTGCCACTTACAGTTTTCTTACCATTCCTTCTTGTTGAAGATTGCTGTTGATTATGTAGCTGGCCTGTTTATCACATTACTTGTTCATGACTCATTGATGGCTGCTGCCTTTCATCTTTCCCCCACCTGGCTGCTGTCTCTTCCTTCCCACTCTCTCTTGCCCCCCCCCCCCCCCCCCCTCCCCCCCCCCTCCCCCACCACCCACACATGCACACATATACAGTGACACACACACACACACACACACACATGTTCACACACACACACACATACACACACACACACACGCACGCACACGCACACATGCACGCACGCGCGCGCACACACACACATGCACACACATGCACACACACACACACACACTATCTAAACATCCATTCTTACCCTTCTCATCTGCACCCCCTTTCTTCTCTACCCCCTCTGCTCCCCCTGCTCTCTGTCTGAGTGTTTTTGAGCTGTCATCACTTTCGAATCCCTCTTTCAAAAGTTTGATACCATTGTCAGTTTTATGCTGACAACAATTTGAAGAGTGTTGTTTCATGCATGTTTTTTTTTTTCTGTCTGCTGTTTGTAGCCTTTACAGAAGGCATGTCTTGTATAAAAGAAAATTTCTTTTCTTGTCTGTATTGTGTATGATACTATTAACATTTAAGTGTTACTTGGCTTCTTGTATATTTTGGCTCATAAATCTCTCTCTCTCTCTCTCTCTTTTCTCTCTTTCTCCCCCCCCCCCCCCCGTTCTTTCTATCTGTGTTACTCTGTGTGTGTGTGTGTGTATGTATGTGTGTGCAGTGTTCCATATCATAAAAGGGTGCAGCGCTGGTATAATTAATCCTGTCTCCAAATGCTCAGGATGTTATTTGCTCCTGGGGAAAAACACAGGGCATACATGTACGCAAACAATCTTAAACGTGGTCTGCGACTCTGGAAACATGAGTGAGATGAAAAACCCAAATCTGCCCAGCAATTCTTTCCGTGATTTATCGGTATGGTGAGATGCCTGACATATATGATGATCAGATAAGAAAGAAAACATTGGTTCTTGTATGTCTTGAGCGTACATGTTTAACCTTGGGAATGAAATTTCATGTGATATTTTGCAGTAAGATTACGAAGTACCTTACCTCTGCATTGACATGGTATGGAACTGTGTGTGTGTATGTGTGGACTGTGCATGTGTGTGTGTGCACATGAGTGTTTGTGTGTGTGTGTGTGTGTACCTCCTTTGCATGGAATCATTTGTGTTGGCAAAAAAAAAGTTGAAATTTTTTAATGCCCGCTGTGTATTTCAGGGCTATGTGGAGCTGACTATCCACCCTCTGAGAGTTGACCTACGACAGATTAAACTCAACTGTAAACAGTGTGGTATCCTTTACGACTTTTGATCACCGCTGAGGATTTATTGGAGAAAGTAGGCCATGGTGGGGCCTTCATTGTTGGATGGGCTATAAAGGACATAGACACGATGTGTGTGTTCATGTGTGTGTGTGTGTGTATGTTCATGTGTGTGTTTGTTTGTGTGTGTGTTTTTCAGTGTCTCATGTCAGAGACAATATTCTCATGCTGCTAATTTTGTTAGTCATACACAGCCATGTCCAGGCTCATTCTGTTGTCATCCCATAGCTTGCAGTCCTCGGGAACTATCAATATCTGTCCATTGTGAGGTGGCCCACCAAAAGAGATACCAGATTGCTGCATAATCATTTCAGTATTCAGAGGCCATTTGATTGAAATTATACACAGGACATCTGCGAAGCTACTAATGGGCTACTTATAACTATTGCTTAGTCATCTCACACACACGCACACCTTCAGCCATCATAATTGCATAGAGTTACAATGCATGTCACTGGACCAGCTTCTTCAGAATTATTGTGAACATCATTTTCATTGTGAGAGAACCTCAGAACATAGTCAGCCTAAGGGCTGAGGGTTTATTTTGTTTTATTTTTCTCTCCATATTTTTTATTGCTTACAACTCATCAGTTGGTTGCTGGTTTTGCTTGCTGCCAGAGATTCCTCAAAAAATATTTGTCTCTTTACCTGATTGAATCCAAATACTTACAGGAACACTTGAAAAAAAAATTGTCAACTTATGAGAATAGAAGCAACTTTTGATGAACTATACTGGGCACTGAAAAAAAATGCAGTTCCCTCCCTTGTTCAGTAGTGCAGTGTTCCGACATTTGCTAATTCTGTTTCAACTAACAAGCAAAGGAGGTAACTGTTGTTCTCCTGATGAGATAATACATACCCATTACACTACTTTCCCCTGCTTCATTTAAAAAATTTTTTAAATCAGTTTTAGTTGTATCATTCTTGTTTTCCATTTTGGAGCAGCTTTACGACAGTTTGCTCCAGTTTTTTTTCCCCATTTGCCTTGGTAATATCAAATTTGAAAAGAAGCCTTGAAAAGAAAAAGAAGTTAGGGTGAATTGGAGAAATGGTTGATTAACTCTAAAGCAATGAAGAAGTAAAAATCTTGAAGTTATATAGTTCACAGAATCTGTAGCAAATTATTTGAGTGTTTGGTTTTTTCCTTTTTGAAATTGGAGAAATGGTTGATTAACTGAAGCAAGGAGAAAGTAAAGAGTTTGAAGTTATGATTTATTTAGTTTACAGAATCTGTAGCAAATTATTTGTTTCTTTGTTTTTTTTCTTTTTAACAGCTGTCTGTAAATCCCTATGTATACAAGGTCCCACATTCCTTGGAGGACTTGAAGATTTGACATTGGGCTGGAGGGGAAACAAAACCTTGAAGATCTGTCCTTGGTGTAGGTTGAAGATCCTGGCGGTTTGAAAACAGATCCCTGCACAGCTTTGCTAGTGGCCCTAGACAGGTGTTTATTTTGGAGGGCAGAAACACTGGACATACATTACATGGTGTAGAAGACCCTTTGTATTGAACACTGCTTGTTACATAGCTTCTTACGTATGTATGCAAGAGGTTATTGGTTTTTCTGTTGGATGGATGTAGACCTGACTACTCTACTTTTTAACCAGTGAAAACTATACTTTTTTTCTGCAAAACTACGCAGCTACACGATTGAATGTGATTTTGTAACTTAGACAGGGCTGACCGCAAAATTCTTAAACTGATTAGTAATCAGAAGTCTGAACCAAGTGACAAACTCCAGTACGCCTTTCCAGTCCATCAAGTGTGGCGTGCATACAGGAGAAAACGCCAAAAATGCACCTTCTGTGGGATTTGCGCTCTTCTGCAACTGTAACCATGACATAACTAAAGCAGGTGTTTTGCATTATGTAATGACAGTGTTGAGAGCGCCTGTGTGCAATGCCTTAAAAATGGTCTCATTAGGTTCATGAAAATCCTTTTCATGAGTCTGTTGAAGATTTTGTTGTTGTTGTTGTTGAGAAGACAGTTCTCAGACAAAGAAAGGCTGAACAACACGTTTTACTGTAAAGCTGCACAGTTCTGCTCTGGAACTGCTCAGGGAATTTAGGGGGTAGGATGGGTTGTAAGAAACATGTGAATTTTTCATTACTTGGCTATGAAGGGTCACTCATGGACAGTCCAGCAGATAAGATAATATGTATTTGTCAAAAAAGAAGCATGTGTTTGTAAAAAAAAAAGAATAGCCTAAGAATTGTAATAGAAAATGAAAATAATTTATCATAGTCCAGCGGATAAAATAGTCATGTTTATTAAAACAGAAAAGAAATATAAAAAGAGAATTGTAATAGAAATGGAAATGAAATTTATCTCAAGTATTCTGTGATGAAGAAATGGTGAATAAAACTGCCAAACTGTACTGAAAATATAATGGCCTATAAGTAAATTTACCAACATGTCAAACCCAGGTTTGTGGCTTTACGTTGTGTATGACTTGTTCTACAGCGGTAACAGTCTGTCCTTATCATTTTCTGATGTCCTCAAAAAGCCCTTGTTTTTCTTTTCTGGAAAAATGTGTTTTATAGTATGCATGTGTGTTTCTCAGAAGTAAACCATGTCATCCAAGACATGGAGCAGGGAAATAAATATTGCAAAACTTGTGCGAATCTTGACATTTTGTCTTGATTTCATATTGTGTGATGTGCTGTTCTGTTGTTGTGTGGTGTGTTCCTTGACTGGGTGTTCAGTAATCTATCAGGTGATCATCAACGACCAATGGGAAGCGGAGTTCCAGTACAACGACCCTACGCTGGAAATCTGTCAGGGCGATGCCAGGCAGTGAGTAGAGCATTGAACGGTGATGGTGTGTCAGTAATCTAGCATACTAGTACTTGCACTGGTTTGTGTTGTATTTGTCTGTGTCTGTGTCCGTTTGTGTGACTTGATTTGATCTGAATATGGTATTTTGTAAGATTGATGCAAACATCTCATGTAGAAGAAAAGTGGAGGTTAAAGGCCTGTAGTCTACGTCTGCAGTGGCCAGAAGGCCAGTGGACAGGTAGATGCTGACCATGTCCAGAGGAATAGAAGGTGGAGCCAGTTCCTCTCCATCCACCACTTTAGCCTCTCTTGACCTGAAACATATACCCAAATAATAGATGTCTTTGAGGATTCTCAGAAGATTTTTAAAAAAGAAAAACAGAACAACTATCAACAACATTTCGGTCATAGACCATCTTCAGGACTTGTGACATAAAAAGAAAAACAAATTTATTTATTTATTTATTTGTTTTCTTTTTGTGTCACAAATCCTGAGGACGGTCTGTGACCGAAATGTTGTTGATAGTTGTTCTGTTTTTCTTGTTTAAAATCTTCTGAGAATCCTCAAAGACATTTCCAGGTTTGTTGATGTTGCGTTCCAATATTTTTCATTAAATTCTTATTTGTGTTTGGTAAACTTGAAAGAAATGTTATGAGGAGCGTTTGGCACCCTCGGCCTGAAGGATGAGTGACATTCCTTGGCTGGGCTGTAACATTAGAGAGTAAAGAATCTCTCTTTTTTTTTTTTAACTCTGCCTTATCCTTTGTGCTATCTCACACACATGCCCCTGAACTGTAGGATTTTTTTTCTCACTTTCTTTCTTTCCTTCCTCTCTCACTCGTTCTTTTGTCCTTTTTTTTTTTACCTCCCCCACAAGGCGTAATTTGGATCACTACCAGAGCTGCCACCTGGCGTCCATGACGGCTGTCAATCCTGACTGCAGCAATGGAGAGCTGACCATTGACCTTCCTTCCCAGACTGGCGCCCTCATCAAAGGTAACGACAGACACAGATCACTCTTGTCTAACCTGCATGCACATTCTGTTTGGTGCCAGCGAGTGTGTGTTTACGTTTGTGTGCGCACTGTAGGGAGAGGGATAGAGAGAAAGAGGTAAATGAAGAAATGGGGGTCGTATGTGTATACAGTAGTTCTTACATTTTGTGAGTAAATGTTAATTAAAGAGTTTGTTTGTATCATGTAGATGTTGCTTCTTGATGAATTGCTGATTTTATAGCCTATTGTATTTCTTTTTAATGGGAATTACTATATAAAAAAGTCACGATTATCATTTGGTTGAAAATTACAGTAGTGTAATGAAATGAAGATAATGAGAATAATGATATTCTTATTTGCAGTAGTAATACTGTGATTATAGTATTGTTATGAAGGTGCTGCTCCAGCGTATTGGTGTATAACAGTATTACTGTTTAATGCACTTGAAATAAGTGTTTAACAGAAAAACGCTAAGATGCCCAGTAGGACAGCAAATCAGATGCTGTGAGCTCTGTCCTTTTTTTTGTGGAAAGTACATTAATCCATGAATTATCACTCGGTCATACATACACACACACACACACACACACACACACACACACACACACACACACACACACACTAGGCACACATATATCAAACTACGTTCACTACCAGATTTTCTTACAACATGTGATGCAGTTGACTCTTGGGACGAAGGGCCCCAATCGGGGCCCCAGCTCACACTCTTCCTCTGTCATATCTAGAAAAAAGGGTATTTTTCACCTGGCTCTAGAAGATGAAAGATGAAGGTAGGAAGTTTGATATTTTCACCCCACCTAACTCAGTATGTTTCTGACCAGTTCTGAAAGTTTCATGTCCTTTCTTCTAGTAGGGATTTTTTTTTTTTTTTTTTTTACAATCCTTACAGATTGTCTGTCCCATGGGAAAGTGAAGCGAAAAAATTGCCGATACTGAGTGAGTTAAAACAACCAGATTTGGGGAACAAGGATGAAGGCTACTTTTTTTTTTTTCTTTTTTTTTTTTTTTTTAAGATTTATTTTCCCACTTTATCTGACATTGAAAAGTAACATATTTATGCAGTTTAATACTTACAGGAATTTTGGCTCCAAATATCACAATAATTAAGATACCAATGTAGCCAACTAATTTTGCGTAAACTTTGAAATTTTGGGTTTTTTTACAAGCTCATGTTCATGAGAAAACTTGAGGTAGCTATCATGCTGAAGTGTGGTGGGTGTGACCTTCTTTCTGTGTGTGCAGAGCTTCGTCCATTCCGTATGGCCATAGAGTTTTCTTTGGAGAAGCCGCAGGGTGGCATTCACTTTGTCCTGCCAGACATGGAAGGCACTTTAGCAGAAAGGGCGGCCCATATGTTTACCTGCGGCAAAGAAAATTCATCCAGGTATCTGGTTTGGCTGTTTTCATTTTTAATGACGTTGTGTCAGTCAGACGATCTGTCTGTCTGTCAGCTTGTCTGTCTGTCTGTCTGTCTGTCTGTCTGTCTGTCTCACTCTCACGCACACACACCCACTGTCTCTTTTACTCACTCTTTCTCCCCCCTCCTTCCCCCACCCTCATTTTCTCCCCCTCACTCTCTCTCCCTCTCTCCCTCCTCTTCCCCTTCCTGCCTTTCTTTCTGTTCCTCCCTCCCTCTTTCCCTCCTGCCCTCTCACTGCCTCTCTCTCTCCCTTTCTCTTTCTCTCTCTCTCTCTCTCTCTCTCTCTCTCTCTCTTCTCCATTTTACAGCTGTGTTGATGAAGACCATGTTCCAAAATTTTTCACCGGAAGTGATTTTTATTTTAAAGGTAGAACTTGATTGGTTTGGTTTTAAATCTTTGGATTTTAACTTTGATACCATTCAGTCTTTTAAGTTGCTTGCAGCCCCTGTGTGGCCTCCATGGCTGCTGGGACGTGAAGCATCGTGACTTGACTTATCTGACGGGACAGGGCACTCCTCTCCTTCTCTCATCTTTCAAACACACATGGGTACCTGAACACATAGACACACACACATACATACACACTTATCACACACACAAGGACATCCACACACATATAAATATACACCTACCACTCATACACGTACACACACATACAGCACACTAATACCCAGACATCACACATGCTGGTGCGCACACACACACACACACACACACACACACACACACACACACACACTTACACACTCATACCCAGATACTTATCACACTCTCACACACACACACACACACACACACACACACACACACACTCACGTCTTTTATTTGAAAAAAGATTTTGAACTGAAGTATTTCAAGACCAGCCATGTGAACCAAAACAAACGTGGCTGTAAATCCTGCTATATGATCTTACCAGTCCATGAATAGAAACTGAATGTTTCAGACTGTGGTTCCCCTGTGTGGATTCCTACTCTGAGCCCTGCACCTGGAAGCTGGAGTTTACAGTGGACCCAGACATGATTGCCGTGTCCTGTGGGGATTTGATTGACACCATCTTCTCTTCGGACATGAAGAGCAAGACCTACCATTATTTCATGTCCACCCCTACTGCGGCTCCCAACATCGGTCTGGCTGTAGGGTAAGACAAATAGGGCGCGCTGTTAGTTGGCTTCTCAAGCACCTTTTGAATATTTAATATATCAGTGTTTGTTTTTCCCTGAAGTTGGAGTATGGCTGCCTTATTGGCGGGATAAAAAGTTGGTCATACACACAAAACTCCACTCCCTTTGTTGTGTAGATGGGATTAATCCTTGCCTGTCTATACAGGGAGTGCTGACAGGAGTATCAGCCTGCATGCATAGAGAGAGAGTCTGTTGATTCTGATGTTCATGTTCAGTATGTAGAAAATTTCTTTATAGATGCATCTAAGCACAATCCCAGTGGCATTGCACCCACGCCACTCACTCTGCCCATCCACAGCCATTGGCTGGCTTGTTCTGCCACAACCCCAGTGCCGGCAGTCCACAGCCATTGGCTGGCTTGTTCTGCCACAACCCCAGCGCCGGCAGTCCACAGCCACTGGCTGGCTTGTTCTGCCACAACCCCAGCGCCGGCAGTCCACAGGGAGAAGTCAGTGTGAAGTCATCATGAGGCAGTCCACAGGGAGAAGTCAGTGTGAAGCCACCATGAGGCAGTCCACAGGGAGAAGTCGGTGTGAAGTCATCATGAGGCAGTCCACAGGGAGAAGTCAGTGTGAAGTCATCATGAGGCAGTCCACAGGGAGAAGTCAGTGTGAAGTCATCATGAGGCGGGCCACAGGGAGAAGTCAGTGTGAAGTCATCATGAGGCAGTCCACAGGGAGAAGTCAGTGTGAAGTCATCATGAGGCGGGCCACAGGGTGAAGTCAGTGTGAAGTCATCATGAGGCAGTCCACAGGGAGAAGTCAGTGTGAAGTCATCATGAGGCAGTCCACAGGGAGAAGTCAGTGTGAAGTCATCATGAGGCAGTCCACAGGGAGAAGTCAGTGTGAAGTCATCATGAGGCAGTCCACAGGGAGAAGTCAGTGTGAAGTCATCATGAGGCAGTCCACAGGGAGAAGTCAGTGTGAAGTCATCATGAGGCAGTCCACAGGGAGAAGTCGGTGTGAAGTCGTCATGAGGCAGTCCACAGGGAGAAGTCAGTGTGAAGTCATCATGAGGCAGTCCACAGGGAGAAGTCAGTGTGAAGTCATCATGAGGCAGTCCACCAGAGGAGGCTCTGTGCAACTGCTGAGTCACTTCAGTGGTGGTCAGCTTTGTCCATTCTGATCCAACATGTGCAGGACATCAGCTACAATAATTGCTTAGTCACAGAGCCAGCATGAGTGAGTTCTCCCTTCGGGTAGTGCCGCTACACATGTCCAGCAACAGTCCCCATAAATTTGCCAGTACTGGCAACCACAACAGAACCTTGCCAAGGGTGAAGAGAAAACCAGAACTGAGATCAGCATGACAGCAGGGATGTAGGGCCACACATGAGGGTTAGACATTTACTGTCATACTGTTTCCTGGTGTCAGCCAGGTCTGAGAAATCCAGATACCAGCTGTGTTGATCAGAAAATTTGAGCAACATGTTCAGACATGCATCCATGAAGTGGATGAAACTCATCTGTATAATCCCGGTCTTACCAGTTATGCCCAAAGCAAACTCAACTCTGTAGTAGCTGGTTATGGCACACACCAAAAAAATACTACAAATGAATAGCTCTGATGGGAATCCAACCCACAACCTCCCATCCAGGAGTCTGACACTAAGCAAATCCCCTCCCTCCCACCTCCCCTCTGTGGCTGATACATTGGGGCAATTCTCAGCTGACTCTTTTATGCACGATGCCGCGTTGAAAAAACAAGTCTTCATTTTCTTAAAATAGTATGAAAAGCTAGAAATGAGATGTGATTGAACTTGCTTTTCTTTTATTGCCTGTGCATGAGGGCCACAGTACACACACACTTGTAAGAAGAGAAGGAGTGAATTGATAGGCATGGATAGTTATGATAGGCATGAATTGATAGGCATGGATATATGGAGCCGGAATAGCTCAGTTGGTAGAGCGCCGGACTCGTAATCTTGGTGATCCTGGGGTTGCGGGTTCGAACCTCCGCCGGGGCGTTTCGGTACAGGGGGATTTTTCCCTCGGAGTTAACATTGGTTCTGACTCCATTTCCCATACAGTCTTCGAATGAGACTATAAACCGAGGTTCCGTGTGTGAACGCACGCATAACATCTTGCACACACGTAAAATCCCATCACCAGCTTTCGGAAGAGTAGGCCAGTTTGGCCGTTGGTATGGATGACACGTTACACATAGCATGCACCCTGCGTGAGAAATGGAAAGAATGAAGGAAGTAAGGAAAATGAGTGATCGATATTGAACGATACTGACTGGATGACACAGGAAACGACTGAATGAAGCGCCGACTGGCAGCTCTTCAGTCGGCACTACCCAGGTAGGCAGCCCGTTGTGTAAACAAGTGTTGATTGTAAAGCGCTTAGAGCTTGGTCTCTAGCTGAGAATAGGCACTATATAAGTATTCATTATTATTATTATTAGTGGGAAAAAAATGGTATGTGATTATCTGAGCAAAACCAGTAAACAGATGAATTGGCTGGCTAATGTGTAGTCAGACTGCTTGAGACCATTAGTAGTTCATTTTGAGACTTTTTCTTTGATCCATGTGAACTTGTGATATCATTTGAGGTCCACGAGAATATGTTTTCAGACCTGTTTAAACTCACCTGAATGTGTTTTATCCATGTGAATATGTTTTCAGACCTGTTTAAACTCACCTGAATGTGTTTTATCCATGTGAATATGCTTTCAGACCTGTTTAAACTCACCTGAATGTGTTTTATCCATGTGAATGTGTTTTCAGACCTGTTTAAACTCACCTGAATGTGTTTTATCCATATGAATGTGTTTTCAGACCTGTTTAAACTGGCCTGAATGTGTTTTATCCATGTGAATATGTTTTCAGACCTTTTGAGATCCATGTGGATGTGTTTTCAGACCTTTTGAGATCCATGTGGATCTGTTTTCAGACCTTTTGAGATCCATGTGGATCCCAATATGCATGAGGTGACCCACTTCTGTCTGCCCAACCTCCAGTCCATAATGAAGCATACCACCAGCTACCTTCATCAGGTACACTGCTCTTCTTCACCTGTCATGGAGGGAGGAGAGGGAGATAACTCAGTAAAAAAAAAAAGGGGGCAGTTGGAGTGCATTTGAACACGTGGTTAATTACTAGCTTTGGCGAGCAAAATGTGACCTTGGCCACAATTTTTGTTCATATTGACTCGCCATTTGGAGTACAAATTATGGTGTCTACTTGCCGTCCATTTTCTAGTCTGTTATTCAAAGGAGCAAGACCTGACTGCTGGGTGGTTTGGGCTGTCATGGATGTCTGTAGCTGTCCTTCTATCAGTCGTTATGTGTCGTGTGAGCTAGTGACTAGTCAGTATTGGTCGATGTCTCTCAGTGCCATTATTATTTCAAAATCACAGAATCGGGGATCAGTCTTCGTTCTAAAGTATTTATCACATATTTCAACTGGTTTTCCACACTGTAGTCATTTCAGTAAACAAAACCTGGCACAGCATTGTATTGACTTCAGATTTCACTGGGTAATATTATTTCAGTATCACACAAGGACTTTATTATATTAAGCCTGTATTCTCAATACTTCTCTGGGTCCCACCCCCACCTTTGGGTGTATCTTTTCCTTGTCTGCCTTTGGGCTGACTCAGAGGAAAGGCCCAGTGGTCGTGAGGAAAGACCTGCCTACCACAGGGAAGTCCTGTAGATAGCGGGAAAGACTTGTAATGCGGGATTCCTTTCAGAGGGCACATAGGACCGTAAGGCTGAAGCTTGGTCACGTCTGGAGTTGTACTGTTTTCACCTGTCAGCAGAACGGCAACAAGTGAGGTTGCAGGATGCACAAGTCAGTTGATTGACCGGTGGCGTTTTTTACCAGTGGGCTCTGCAGTCATGAAATATCGGCTGGTACACCCATGGGAACGCTCCTGTGGAGGTTCTGTCGTGGTGACATCCAGTGGCCATTATCAAATGGTATCTGCCAGGGAGCAATTATCTCCCTTTACGTCTTAATGGAATGTAATGTGCATGCCTGCACCCTTTGTGAACACGGCGCAGGCTTCCAAGTGTGGTGCAGGATTGCTCCCAGCTGGTTTGTTGGGCACTTGAGGGCAGTACTTCTCTGAGTCCCACATGTACCTTCAGGTGTATTCTTTTCCCTACATTCCCCAAAAAATATTGAATGTACTTTACAAGGAGGTTTTATTTTAATGTAACTTTTAGAAATATAGCCTGTGAGAAGCATTGTTGAAGAGGAATGAATAGTGTGGATGAATGACTTTTTCAGATCAGTAGGCCCTGCTTGTTGATGTTTTCATCTGCAGAGGGATGACTGGAAAACATAATTATATGCATGTGTGAGACTGATGAATGAGTGCATGATTTTCATGTTCTTGCCATTTTTGATTTTTGTTAGGGCTTTTGTTTTTATTAGGTAACAGCCGTCTTTGCATTATTTTGACACTGTTTGGATTTAATTACTGTCAGAAATGTAGCTCATCAAGTTGGCAACTTTCAGTCATAGATAAGATGCACAAGTCTTTTATCCTTCATAATCGCAAGGCTGCTTGAAGTGTGTGTGTGTGTGTGTGTGTGTGTGTGGGTGTGTGTGAGCAAACATATGCAGACATTAATTTGTATGAAATTGTAAAGAGAAAGATGGCTTCAGTATATCATATGGCTAACACATGCAGAGAGAGGATTGCGTTTTCAATTACAGCACTTAGTACACATTATTGTTTATTACTGTTCAGTATTGTTAAAGTTTTACCGTTGATTCCAGTTGTATATTTGGTCTACAGTCATTCGAATTCTATGAAGAGTTGATGTCAAGCCGCTACCCGTACACTTGTTACAAACAAGTGTTTGTGGATGAGAGCTATGTTGATGGTGATGCCTATGCCACCATGAGTATCCTGAGGTGAGTACTATGGGGAAAGGGTAGGTGGGTAGGGGAATAGTATAAAGAGATTGTTTGTATTTTTCTCCAAAAGTATGCTATTGTTACCAAATGCTTTGGACATCTTGTATATCGGTTGGAATGCTAGAGGCGTTCTGAAATGATAAAGTTTTGTGCAGTTTTTGAAATTACGATTTTAACAAGTTGAAGAGTTTTGTGTGTGACAGTTTTATATTTTCAGACCTGTTAACCTTGTACTTTGGGCAAAATGAATTACACTTTCGAAAGCTCATTCCACTTCTTGTGCTTCGTTCCACTTCAGAGGTCGCCATTTTGAAATTTTCAGAAGAGCAGCTCCTATGGTCTAACTGAGAACGCCGCTTGCTCATGCAGTACAATGAAAGTCAACCACGGTGGATTGCGCTTGCATTGGCACTCCACTGTTGAGGTTCAAAGGGGCAGTTCTGTTGCTGAATGGCATTTATTGCAGCATGATTTATTGTAGCATAATTTATTGCAGCATAATTCAGCACAGGATGATTTATTGCAGGATAATCGATTTTAGCAGGCAACCCAATTGCTGTCCAAGATGGCGTAAGGAAGGAGGTCCCACAAAGAATGTGAATGTGAATCTGTTGACTTGCTGTTACTGTGAAAGGATTTTGGAGGTTTCACCTGACCATACTACACTTTTGTCTCTTACAGTGTTGCATGTTGTAGTTTAACTTAATGTGTGAGTGTGTGTGTATGTGTATGTGTGTGTGTGTGAGACATTTTTCAGATTAGCAGGATTTTAGATGTTACAACGTCACATTTTTCACACTTGAGTTTTTTAAGTTACAGTTTTATACTCAGGTTCAAATGTGTTGTGGAGTTCTCTTAGAATGTGAAGAAGAGGGGGCTGGGGGGGGGGGGGGGGGAGGGAGAAGGAGATCATTTTCAAAGTACTTCTAAACAGTTGAAGGTTGAACATTGACTTTTTTTCACGGCAGCACCAACCTGCTACATTCAGCACGTATCATCGACCAGACGCTGACAACCCGCAAGATGATGGCCCGCCTTGTGGCTGAGCAGTTCTTTGGCTGCTTCATCTCCATGCAGTCATGGTCAGCTCTATTCTTTTGTTGGTTTTTTTCCTTCATAATTTAGGATTACTTGTTGTTTGAAACAAACAGGTCTTTTCCAGCATAGTATTTACTGCGTTTAACCTTGAACTTTCATCCAGCTGTCTGCCATGACTTCAAGATGGAGGGAATGGTAAACTATCATGCCGTCCATCAAGAGTGAACTTCTATTTCGTTTTCGTACTGGTTATTTGGATAAGATTGAGTATTAATTAAGACAATGCATTTTGAGGCATCTGCTTGAGTGTTGTGGCTACCATTTGCAGTGTGCTTTGATCTGAGCCAGAAAAAAAATTGTTTTCATATTCCATATTCTGAGGGTGTTTGGCAAGAACCTTGGATACGGTTGTAGAGAACAGCCCATTTAACCCTTTCACCGCCAGACGTTCTGTTTTGCATGAATCCCCATCGCTAGCCATTTTTAGCGAAAAGCTATAATTTCATACCAGCATGTGTAAAATGCAGATATCTCAGGAACTGGAAAACCAGTTTTCATTCTGTTTTTTTTTTTTTTTTTAAATGGAGGAGAAAAAGTGTATTTTTGTAATATTATAACATAGTAATATCCCCAAAATAAATCGGGCTGGAGAGCTCTTCCCAGATCCGAGAAAATCTGAGAAAAGCACCAGACTTCAGATGCAGGAAAAAAACAATCATCTGAGAAAAAAAAAAGTCAACTGGAAAAAAAAGTTCGGACCATTTAATCACTTCGAGTTCTGTACCATATCCAGTGTTTTCAGTCAGCTTTCCATGCTTCTATTCAAGAGTTGCCACCCGTAGATGTTATGCATGTTGGTATATCACTGTGTTTATGCATGTATTAATCACACCAGTTCAGTGTGGCAAATATGTAGGTGAACACGATTCATCCAGCCATTTTTACTGCACAGGCTTTGTCTTAGGGGGGGGGGGGGGGGGGCAGGAGCAGAGATATGGAAGGCATAGAAGGCGTGTCTTCCGAATATTCTTCACCTCCGCCGCGAGCGCAATGGCGCCAACGTCAGAAAAGCTGGTCGCTCGCTGCGTGAGATTTTTATCCAGAGAATTCCTGTGTTTGGCCACATCATTGTCGTGCGTCTTTTCTGTTTCTGGGCGAGTAAAAGATGGCAAGTGAACGAGTTAAGAAACATCTTTATTCATCTCGAAAATGACATTGCAGTATGCATATCTGTTGACGGTAAAATTATTGGTATAATGAGTGTGTGTATGTGTGTTAACTGCAGCTCCAGAAGCAAGTGACCATCACTTAAACAAGTTTGTGTGTATGTGTGTGCCAAGTGTGCGTGTATTTGCCCCTGGACACCACCAGGGCCTAGGTGGCCCCTGGACTCTGGTCTTTTTCAGAGGTTTTTGAAGTCAGCTGTTCTCCAGCCTGAAAAGTGGAGACCTTTTCATTCACCGGTGGACAAACCTAACAGTGGATGGGAAGTCGCAGCACAGATATCATGCACATGGACAAACCTAACAGTGGATGGGAAGTCGCAGCACAGATATCATGCACATGGACAAACCTAACAGTGGATGGGAAGTCGCAGCACAGATATCATGCACATGGACAAACCAAACAGTGGATGGGAAGTCGCAGCACAGATATCATGCACATGGACAAACCTAACAGTGGATGGGAAGTCGCAGCACAGATATCATGCACATGGACAAACCTAACAGTGGATGGGAAGTCGCAGCACAGATATCATGCACATGGACAAACCTAACAGTGGATGGGAAGTCGCAGCACAGATATCATGCACATGGACAAACCTAACAGTGGATGGGAAGTCGCAGCACAGATATCATGCACATGGACAAACCTAACAGTGGATGGGAAGTCGCAGCACAGATATCATGCACATGGACAAACCTAACAGTGGATGGAAGTCGCAGCACAGATATCATGCACATGGACAACAAACAGTGGATGGGAAGTCGCAGCACAGATATCATGCACATGGACAAACCAAACAGTGGATGGGAAGTCGCAGCACAGATATCATGCACATGGACAAACCTAACAGTGGATGGGAAGTCGCAGCACAGATATCATGCACATGGACAAACCTAACAGTGGATGGGAAGTCGCAGCACAGATATCATGCACATGGACAAACCTAACAGTGGATGGGAAGTCGCAGCACAGATATCATGCACATGGACAAACCTAACAGTGGATGGGAAGTCGCAGCACAGATATCGTGCACATGGACAAACCTAACAGTGGATGGGAAGTCGCAGCACAGATATCGTGCACATGGACAAACCTAACAGTGGATGGGAAGTCGCAGCACAGATATCGTGCACATGGACAAACCTAACAGTGGATGGGAAGTCGCAGCACAGATATTGTGCACTTGCACATTTGTCCATGTATCAGCTGTGGAGGAAACAGAACAGAGGCAAAATTAGGAGAAAGTGCTGAACAGACAGCTAGCTGTCACGTGAGTGTGTGCATGTGCATACATGTTCCACAGCATATGATCACATATGTAAGGACCTATGCAGACATGTTCCACAGCATATCATCACATATGTAAGGACCTGTGCATACATGTTCCACAGCATATCATCACATATGTAAGGACCTATGCATACATGTTCCACAGGGTATCATCACATATGTAAGGACATAGTGTGTTCCAGAAATTTTGTGAAAACCTCATTTTGTTCCTGATTTTCACATCATCTCCTGATGGATAGATTTTGAGGTGGGCCTGTCTGCTGAAGTGAGGTGTGTGGTTTTCAGGTGGGCCTGTCTGCTGAAGTGAGGTGTGTGGTTTTCAGGGCGGACGCCTGGCTGACCAAAGGGATTGCTGGGTATCTCTCCTGTCTTTTCCAGAAGAGGATGTTTGGCAACAATGAATACAGATACATGATCGCTATTGTGAGTTGTGGAAAAAACATTTGTCTGTTTTGCATTGTGTATTAAAAAAAGCATTATTCTGTGCTCCATTCTGTCCTTTATGTTTTGACCTGTTTTCAGTAATGTGATACAGCTAGCTCTCTCTCTCTCTCTCTCTCTCTCTCTCTCTCTCTCTCTCTCTCTCTGTGTCTCTCTCTCTCTGAGAGAGAGAGAGGGGTAGGAAGAACATTAGGAAGAGCTTGACAGCAGAAGGTCTTCAGAGAAGAACCCCCCCCCCCCCCCCCCCCACAGACAACTGTTTCAACCTTGAACTCCTTACACCCTAAGGGGTCAGGTCATATCCAGGTCATG
Organism: Conus canariensis; assembly: GCA_033310375.1. NCBI lineage: Eukaryota > Metazoa > Mollusca > Gastropoda > Neogastropoda > Conidae > Conus > Conus canariensis. The sequence goes on along the minus strand of CM065726.1, from coordinate 72,835,468 downwards.
ACTCCCAGATGTCCTTCTATTGCCAACTTTATATATATATTTTATATATATATATATATATCAGTTCTGATTTAAAAGCTAAGAGGTTCATTTTAGAGATACGTTGATAATATGATGTGTGTATAACTGTTAAACATTGTGTTTTGTTATTGTCATTTCAGAAATATTTTTATTTTTGGCGTCATATACTTTACCATGTCAGACCATAGTATTCCACAGCAGTTAGTCAGCTCTGCCAGGCCGAATTTTTTGTGGCTAATGCAGTAATAGACCATCACATGACGCCCACCTTACTTCCGGCGGGGAGAAGCCGGTGTAAACTTCCTGTTCCTCATTCAACCTCGGCCTCCTGCCTAACAAGGACAGGTTTTTGCTCTGTCTCGCCTATACTTATGTTTTTGTAGAGACTGCTTGTGTGCTTACCTTCTTTACTTGTTCTGTTGTGGCTTACGTTAGACCATGGGTACCATTGCCACGTGAGGCTTAGGGATGGCGTTTTATTTCATTTTATTCATGCTGTACGGTGTGACTGCTCAAGATTTCTCTTCTCTCCATTGTTCTCCATTCAGCCCTTACTCGCCGGTGTTGGAACGTGTCTCCCTGATTGTAACGCGTCCCCCCTCTCTTTTTATTCTCTTCCCACTTCGATTTCCATCCATCTCGGCATTTTGTTTATCCACACTCTCTGTCGTAAATTCACTTCGACGATCGATCTTCGCCGGTTGTTCGAGCCGCCATCTTTATTCTCGCCATTCCGGCCGACCCCTGCGTGGTCGTCCTCTTTCGTCGTACCTGTTCACTCTGTGGAGGTTTTTCCTCCTCTATTATTAGTGCCTTCTTTCATTTGTTCTACTTCTCCTGATCGTCATTCTTACGATCTCTCGTCTAGTTCAGTCGATCGGTATACACATCTCTACCATCAATACGATGGCTGATGTTTCAAGGAAGAGGAAGAAGAAGAAGAGTTCGCCTTACGATCTCCCGTCTCTCATTAAGACAATAAATAAGCATTAGTTATCCTAAATCCTCTACTCAGTGCCTTTCGGCCTCCTGGCATATCTTCTGCGCGTTAGTCTATTTTCTCTCGCGCCCATGAGGTTTTATGTTTTTCACGCTATTGCTCTCGCCAGTTTGTGCGATTGTTGTTTCACGCTATTGTTCTCGCCAATTTGTGCGATTGTTGTGTCGTTTTTGCTCTCTCGATTTTGTCCCATGCTTATCTCACTGTCTTTGTACTAGTGCGGATCGGTCGAGTTCCTCTCGATCTGCAGTGCTCATCATTAGTGTTACTTACGGTTGATCGAGTTTTCGATTCGATTTCTCGATCCCCTAGTAAGGTGGTCGAGTATCTTACAATCTCTCGATCAAGTATTATCGGTGCTTTATTTATCAGTGCTGTAGCACTAGGTCGATCGAATTTATTTTATTATTTCTCGATCGACCGACTTGTCTCCACTTTGTGGTCGTGTCTTATTTACAGTACTGTAGCACTAGGTCGATCGAATTTATTTGATTAGTTTTCGATCGACCGACTTGTCTCCACTTTGTGGTCGTGTGTTCCGTGATTGCCCTGCCGCCAGAGCCCAACATGGCGAAGGACCAGGACGGGTCGAGCCACTTCGCCTTTCTGAAGTCGTTCACTGCCCCGGAGGACCCGCCAGTCGATTCCTTGGGGCAATCCGTTCTTCCCGTGGAAGAACGTATGGCCGGTGTAGAAGGGGGGTCCGCGGAGGGGACACGCGACCGTTCCTCCTCTACCCAACCGGGGGACGCACGACCACTGCATCCGAAGGTAAAAAGGCAAGCTGCCACCATTGCTGCTAATTGCCTCTCATTTGAGATTTCTAAAAAATCCAAAGGTAAGGCTCCCCTCAAAGGGTAGAGCCGACCTAAGAGTTCCTATTCAAACTCTCCCTCCTCCTCCCCTTCGGACAGCTTGCCTCCTTCCCTTCCGACGCACGGTGACACTTCTCACTATCATGCTGTGTGATGTGGCCTCCGGCTCCCGGGGACCTTTGCCGAGGCCCGAACCAGCACGGGTGATGGGATGCGCCCGGAATCACCGCCCGTCACTCGCCTGCCTACATGAGCTGTCTGACTCTAGTCTTCCCCCCACTAGGGTCACACATGCTCGAGACGCTCTCTCCCAACCGTGCCCCAGTGCAGCCACCACTATCGCACGAGGAGCGTCCATACGCCGGCGGCGGAGTTGTGGACAGTCCCTGGGACCCACAAACTGTCCATAACTCTGGGTCTCGGCCGCAGGCACCGCCACACCTGGACCTGTGTCACCCAGACCCCCGATGGTCAACCATCCCCGATCGACCGTCGTACTCTCCCCTAGGGGTACAGGACGTTGGGGGGCACCCTCCACTTGGGCAACGTCCGCGGGGAGGGGGGGGATCTACCCGCGGGACCACAGGTTTCCTGCATGATCCCAACCAGGGGGTGGCCACGGCACCGCAGCCACTCCAATCCGCACTCAGGCGGGTAGGGGGCTCGGTGGCCATGCCCTCCACCACTCCCCTGTCACACACGGGGCCCCCATGGATCCCACCAGGGAGGTGTATGAGGCAGTGCACTCTCCGGGGGGGGTACGTCAAGACACGCTCTCTCGCTACACACACACACACACACACACACACACACACACACACACACACACACACACACACACACACCCCGGTGTCGCAGGTTACTCCGGCCCCCGAGGAAATTCTGTCCCAGGGCCACCACAGCCCTCCTCGGGGACCGGTGGCTCTATGCCTCCGAGAGGAAACAGTGGCTCAGCAGACTTAACCAGGACCTACTCTTCAGTCGGATGTGGTACCCAGCCTCCCACAGCTGGCTCGACCTTGGTCCCCCCTCCTCTCGGGTGCTGTCCGACCGGCAGGACGGACCTCCCCCCCCCTTAGTCCGTCCGCCGATCATGGAGCCACCAGGGACCCGCCCTCGCCTTCCTCCCACTACCAAGCTAGGGCACGACCCTCACGCACCCCTGCCATTGCCTCCTCGAGAAGGTTCGTCGCAACCTCTTCAGGAGCCCAGCGCTCCTGACTCTGAGAATGAGGTAGAGGACTCCTTCTCCTCATCACGCAACTTGTCTATGGGCCCTGGCACCCGGACCGTGTCGGGGGGAACCCCCACCCCCAGACAATTTATCCGGGGCCCCAATTTGCCTTGGTTCTCCTTCCAGGCGGGTTCGCCAAACTTGTCGCCCTCAGACTCTTACTTCCATTGGGAGTGTCCGGCAACCCTAGCCAGATGTGCGCGAGTCATCCCTTCTCCAGGGATATTCCCTCTTTGGCCGGGATGCGGCCCTGTTGGCACTCCCTCAGGGACCCCCGAAAGCCCATATCTCCCGCATCTCCTTTTAGTCCTCCTAGGACACTCCGGTGACCGTGGAAATTCCATTTCCCGGGCTGGCTGTCGGTTCTCCCCCATCTGGCCTCCCACTGCCGCCGCTCTCTACCAATAACCTGGTGGAGTGGGACCGCAGTTCCACTTCAGGGGCCCAACATAACACTGCTGGACATGTCCTTCGACATGCTCTACAGCGCATGTAGGAGATCGGGCCGGAGAAGGACGACTTGGTCTCTGTGTCTGCAGACGCTCAGTATTCAGAGACACACCCTGAGACCATATCTCGCTTCTTTAGCGACCTCAGGATGCGACTCCTAGTCAACAGGATCTCGCACCACCTTTCAGCTGCGGCGGACAGCGCAGCCAGGCGCCACTATAATTGTCTTAGGCCATACTGTCACAGGCTATCTGCCTTGGCGCTTACGGCGATCTTGCGGTGCCTCCCGGACCCCATCCCGCCAAGCGCTCTGAACCCCTTGCAACCGAAGACGAAACTCCCTCAGCAGAATTTTCGTTTCGGCCAGCAGGGACGGCCCCGGAGGTGACCGGAGGACTCACCTACAGGGGAGGTGGATAAGGGAGAACTCAGACCGCTACCCCTCTGCCCTCCCACTTTCCTCCCCCGCCCCCCCCTCCCCCTCACCCCAGCCCCTTGGCGGGCAGCTTATCCTGGCATGCCCTCCTTTGGACGTATGGGCCTCAGCCCATGGATGGTAGCGGTCCTACGGGAGGGGCTCCCTGGCCTTGGGCCCACGTACGCCCTCCTCTGATAGTTCTCCCCCGCCCTCTCCCCCCACCCTCTCCCGGCAACCCTTCCCCCTGGGCCGTGCATTTGCTCCTCGCCAGGAAGTCTTAGATAAGTCTCAGAACTTCTCCAAGAGGGCCAGCGCAAGGATTCCCCATCCCAACCAAGGTTCTCTACCCCATCCTTATACACCCATCTCACAGACGATACCTACGTCTCGTCTGGCAAGATCGGGGGTTCCAGAAAATCTGGATTCGGTCTGTTCTTACACTGAATTCAGCTCGCAATGGGTTCCGACCAACGGCCCTAACCAAGCTGACGACGTTCGCCTTGAAGTATTGATTTTCTCAGGGTCTCGTCCTAGTTTTGCGTAGTCTCGTTTCGTGTGAAGACGCGATACTTACATCCGCCATTTTCCCGTCGGTGCTCAAGGCAATCGACATGCCAGGAAAGTGTGCATTTCAGTATCCTTGGGTCAAGGTAAGCAGTACAAGGCCTGGTCGCGGTAGGATCCCCTAAACAACATTATGCTCTATGTTCTCTGTGCTAAGATCGCTGCATTTGGCGTCTTGGGCGAGAACGTCCTCAAAACCACACACTCATGCTAACTATGGCCACAAAAGCGCATGCTCTGTATTTTTTATACATACGCGTTCGTGTACCTGTCTTTTCAAGCGGACGGGTATGGAGATTGGCACTAGTTCATCCTCTACACAGACCCCTCCAACTCAGGCTGTTGCCCCTTGTGAACCCTCATAACTCAGGAGTGTGGGACGCACAGTCGGCCCGTCTCCACATCAACGTCCTGGAATTGGAAGCGGTCAGGCTTGCCCTCCCCCGCTTCCAACCCCAGGTCTCACACCGACTTGTTCTCCTGCCCACAGACAAGACTTGGGTGCCTTGTTATGTCAACAAAGGAGGGGGTGGGGGGGAAGGGGGCTCGCTCCCTCAGCCTCCCTCCTAATAGAGGCCCTCCTCTGCTGGTGCCACGTGCGGGGAATCACCCTATGCGCGAGACACATAGCGGGGACCCTCCTCCACACGGAAGGGATCCTCAGCAGGCTAACCCTCAGCCCTGTGGGGAACAGTGTTCAGGCCCAGGGTCGCTCACCCTTCCCTGGTCCGGCCTCAACATACGCCTTCCCTCCATTCCCAATCCTCCTCAGGGTGAGCCCTTTTCCAGGGGAGAGATGGCCTCCTGATGCTCAACTCTGTCCCTCCATCTGGCCTTCCAATCTTCAGATAGGCTGTTTCTATCTCACCTATCTTCTTCGTTCAGGCTCTCGGCTGGCCCCATTTAGGAACCCCCGCGCCCCAGGCGCTCCTCCCAGTCCTTCCTCTAGATGCTTCCAAGACGGGCAGATCGGCCTACACCCAGGCGTATAAGGATCTCCCCGTCTTACCTCCCCGTGCCCAGGAGGGCAGGGCGCTGGCCACTTCCACAGCGATCCAGCGCTCTGTCCTCATGCACCACATCCTGGAGGCAGCCTGCTGGCATCCGGAAAATCCCTTCACAAACTTTTATTTAAGGGATGTCTGCATGTCCAGGGCTGATGGTTCTAGGGACTCCTTTTGTGGCTAACGCAGCCGTATCTATTCCTCTGCTGACCCCAAGAACCATTAGGGCACTAAGCCCTCCTCCAGTTCCTGTGAACTCTGCTATGGTCTGACATGGTAAAATATATGACGCCAAAATGGGGAGTTTGTGTTATACTCCCTGTTTGGCTAGTATACTTACCATGTCAGACTCGAATGCCCACCCCACCTTCCCCACTAGCGCCTTGGTTCTCAGGGTAACCTTGCGCATAGGCCTCGTTGAATGAGGAACAGGAAGTTACACCGGCTTCTCCCTGCCGGAAGTAAGGTGGACGTCACGTGATGGTCTGTTACTGCATTAGCCACAAAAAATCGGCCTGGCAGAGCTGACTAACTGCCGCCGTGGAATGCTATGGTCTGACATGGTAAGTATACTAGCCAAACAGGGAGTATAACACAAACTCCCCATACTTGTTTCATTCATGTTCAATGTTCAGTCCATTTTGCTTTTGTGTTATTAAATGTTGCATCTGAAAAAGTTTACCCTTTTGAGGTAGTCAACTTTATCCTAACGTAGCGTGACTTTATGAAAACTGTCATGAGCAGGGATATATGATCACTATTGTGAGTATACATACATGATTGCTGTCATAGTACACATTCAAGATTGCTATCGTGAGTACAGATTTCGGATCACTTTCATGAAGAGTATGATGACGGTGTAGAATTCCATTGTGGTCTACTAGTAAGTAGTGTGAAGGCTAAGTTGTGTTCTATTCTTCATTAGATCACTTGATACTGCCAAGACCCAAGGGATCATACAGGTAATTGTTTTGTTCATGAGGAAAGTTTAGATGTATTCAGAGATACATCAGTTCAATGGATCAGACTGGATGGTGTGGTTTCAGTCTTGCTTTTGAGTCTACAGAACACTCCACAGAGCTCGATAGGAGCCAGGAATGGCTAAAAAGAACCAGTCAATATAAGCCGCTGTTTGGGTTCAAACCTACTGTCTCTGTGCCTCTGCCATATGGAGGCTATCATTGTACTGTGGTGGCTGGTAATGCAAGTTCAGTGTATTCACTGCATTTATTACTACAGAAAACGATAGAGTTGTTTTTAGTGACTTCTGTTGCATGTTTTATACATGGACGATGAACTGATGCTAGCAAGAACAATTACCACCACAAGTTTCACTCTGAAGCTGCAAGGTCTAATTGCTATGTTAACTGTACAAATAAATACACATATTTCTTTGGCAGTGGATGAATAACATTCACTTCCCTTGGCAACTGGCCATTTGTTTTATTTATTTTACACTTCTTAATACACATGTAAAGCACTGTTACATGTGAATGGAAATGATAAAACATTAACCTTTTACTCAATATATTTTTAATACCCAGATAGGTATAACCAAAACACTGTTGTGATGTAAAACATGAAATAATGACTGCCAAAGGTCAGACATCCTCTGCTCAAAGTCTGTACACCCATAATACAATTTCTTTTATCAGAAAAAAATTACATTTTCCTTTAGCTTACATCTGTAACTAAATAAGGAACATGATTGCATCCATTAATTGGTAGAAGGAAAAATGTGAGATTTTTTTTTTTTTTTTTTTGCATTGCCATCACCTACAAACAGCATGGCACAAAAGCCTCCATCTGGCCGTGCGGTGTGTTGTGCAGCTGGTGAAAGAAGTGAGCGACTATGAGCAACAAGTGGGAGGCATCCTGCTGGACCCTTCGCGCAGAGAATCAAACCTGCCCTTCTCCGTGAAGAACGCCCACACCGTGTCCCCCCGCTACGCAGAAATGATGGAGAAGAAGGCACTGCTGGTGATCCGCATGCTGGAGCAACGCATCGGCACCGAGCTGCTGCTGCAGGTGAGTGAGGCTTCTGATTGAACATTGACACAGAGCTGCTGCTGCAGGTGAGTGAGGCTTCTGATTGGACGTTGGCACAGAGCTGCTGCTGCAGGTGAGTGAGGCTTCTGATTGGACGTTGGCACAGAGCTGCTGCTGCAGGTGAGTGAGGCTTCTGATTGGACGTTGGCACAGAGCTGCTGCTGCAGGTGAGCGAGGCTTCTAACAGAACATCTTCGCTCAGGCCAGAAGCAGAAAGTAGTAAATAATGTGAAATGCAGGTCCATAATATTGAGCCATTGCTGCTTACACTACCCTTCAACAATCACACACACACTAAATAAAAACACATGGGAAACAGGGAAATTTGCATTGCACTACAAATCACCTAGCACACGCTTAGAAAAACAAACAGAGCAAATATTGACATTAGCATTACTCTACTTGTCATCTCACAAACACAAAAGGCACGTAGAAAAAAAGTTAGGAAAAAAAAGGAAACCTCTGCTAGGCTTCTCTTCACCATGCATACCCATGAATAAAAGACACAGTGAATAAGAAGACTTCTACACACTACCCATCACCTTGCACACACAACAGTAACAGGCACACAACAAACAAGGAAACATGATCCATGAAAAGCAAGTCCCAAGCCTGTGTTAATATACTTTCCACCTGAAATTAAAGCAACAGAAACAGAAGTATGCAAGCTCAGATAAGCATGCATTCAAGACAGACCCACAGCACAGTGGAGATCAAAAGGCTTTACCAGGCTTGAACGCAAACTGATGCACAGTTCTGAATAGTCGTATACCTCTGTCTTGTGGCTGGCCATATTTGTGGTCGTTTTGGGGGGGGAGGGGGGGGGGGAGGAGTTTTAATTCTGGTGAATAGGAAGATTGGTCTGTCAACCATATTGGATGAGCTCACTAAGATTGTAATTTGCCACTGAAAATGGTTGGAACTCATTTATAATGCTGACATACAAATCTGATTTGGATACGACTTCAGTGAACATACTAGTAAGAACCATGAAGTTATAAAACATATTAGTTGTTTCTTATCCTCAATAAGTAAAAGATTGCAGCACCAAGTTCTACCACAGATTTGATACTTCTGTGCAGACTGGGTGGTAGTAACTGGCTTGTCAACTATTGGGTGTGTTGATTAACTGGTTGAGTGTGTTGGTTATATAGGTTGACAGGCTGGTTTGTAGACTGGTTGATTGCATTTGTTAACTAGCTGATTATATTGGTTGGATATGTTGGTTAACTGATTGGTTGAAGCGGTTGACTGGTTGGTTTGATGTGTTGGTTGGTTGACTTTTGGATATGTTCATTGACTGGTTAGTTGTGTTGGTTGACTGATTGAATGTTTCGGTTGTTGTGATTGATCGGTTGTTTGTTTGACTAACTGGTTGTGTTGGTTGAGTGGTTGGTTACATTGGTTGACAAGTTGGCTGGTTGATTGCGTTGGTTGACTGGTTGGTTCTATTGGGGTTAACTGGTTGGTGGTATAGGTTGATAGGGTGGATGTTTTGGTTTACTGGATGGGTGTGTTGGTGAACTGGTGGGTTGTGTTGGTGGACTGGTGGGTTGTGTTAGTCGACTAATGGATTGTGTTGGTTGAAAGGTTAGTTGTATTGGTTGACTGTTTTGATGTATTGATTGAGTGTTCAGATGGTAGGTTGGGTTGTGGTGGGTGACCTGATGAGTTAGTTGATTGATTGCATGAACTGGTTGACTGGAATGGCTTGTTTGGCTGGTTGAATAAGTCAGTGATTAACTAGATGGGTTTAGTTGATCGGTTGGTTGGGTTGGTTCACTGTTGGATATGTTAGTCAACTGTTAGGTTTGTTGTGAGTTATCTTGGTTGACTGGTTGATTTATAGGGAGAGAGGCCTTTTTTTTAAGTTAAATCTAATATTGATAAAGATAAGAATTTTTTTTTCTTTTAAAAGAAAAGGTGTTCACAGGGAGGAAGTGTTTATTGGAAGGCTCCTTATTAGGAGAGACTGTTGATTGTGTAGGTGGGCAGGTTCTGAACAAAGTGCTGGTTCTGAACAAAGTGCTGTGTGGGTGGGCAGGTTCTGAACAAAGTGCTGTGTTGGTGGGCAGGTTGTGAACGAAGTGCTATGTGGGTGGGCAGGTTGTGAACAAAGTGCTGTGTTGGTGGGCAGGTTCTAAACAAAGTGCTGTGTTGGTGGGCAGGTTCTGAACAGAGTGCTGTGTTGGTGGGCAGGTTGTGAACAAAGTGCTGTGTGGGTGGGCAGGTTGTGAACAAAGTGCTGTGTTGGTGGGCAGGTTTGAACAAGTGCTGTGTGGTGGGCAGTTGTGAACAAATGCTGTGTGGTGGGCAGTTTGAACAAAGTGCTGTGTGGGTGGGCAGGTTGTGAACAAAGTGCTGTGTGGGTGGGCAGGTTCTGAACAAAGTGCTGTGTGGGTGGGCAGGATTCTGAACAAAGTGCTGTGTGGTGGGCAGGTTCTGAACAAAGTGCTGTGTGGGTGGGCAGGTTCTGAACAAAGTGCTGTGTGGGTGGGCAGGTTGTGAACAAAGTGCTGTGTGGGTGGGCAGGTTGTGAACAAATTGCTGTGTGGGTGGGCAGGTTGTGAACAAATGCTGTGTGGGTGGGCAGGTTTGAACAAAGCTGTGGCCTGGGTCTAGGCAAGAGGGCTGATGTGGGCACATGAGACAACATGTGCCTGATCCTCGCCACCAGCAGCCTGATGTGCGGCACATGGGCAACTGACTGATCATCCACGTCCTCCTTCTGCAGGATCATCTACAGACCGTCTGGCAAGGATGTCTGGGCCTTCATTGATCATGGTGCAGTCATAGTGGGTTTGTCCAGGTGGGTGGGCTTCAGTGGGTTTGTCATGTGTGTTCATGTGGGTTTGTTCATGATTGTTCATGTAGGTTTGTCATGTTGTTCATGTGGGTTTATGTTGTTCTGTGGGTTTTATTTATGGTGTTCATGTGGTTTGTCATGTTGTGTCAGTGTGGGTTTGTTATGTTGTTTGTGTGGGTTGTGATGTTCACGTGGGTTTGTTATGTTGTTAGTGTGGGTTTTGATGTTCACGTGGGTTTGTTATGTTGTTCATGTGGTTGTCATGTTGTTTCGTGTGGGTTTATTATGTTGTTCATGGGGGTTTTATGTTCATGTGGGTTTTTATGTTGTTCTGTGGTTTGTTATGTTGTTCATGTGAGTTTGTCATGTTAGTCATGGGGTTTTCATGTTGTTCATGGTGCGTTTATTATGTTGTTCATTTGGGTTTAGAATGACACATGGGGTTTATATCTTGTTCATGTGGGTTTGTTATGTTGCTCATGTGGGTTTATTATGTGTTCATGTGGGTTTAGAATGACACACAGTGAGGTTATTTGTATGTTCATTGGGTTTGTAATAACCACAGTGAAGTGTATTGTGTAGTTCATGTGCTTTTAGATGACCACAAGATGGCACTCATGCTGGTCTCATGTGATAGTGCACCATTGATCCACATGATGTGTATGCTGATGTTGAACTCCCTCGACACTTCTACATATCCCATCAAGCATGCTCACTTAAGCCCACAGATCACACACCATATACATGCACGTCTGCACACACACACACTCACGCACACACATACACACGCATGTATACAGACATACGCACGCTCGCAGGAATGTTCACATGCATACAGACACATGTACATGCATACGCACTTTTACACACACACATGCACCACATATACTGACACACACACATACATTGGTCCTTGCCCACACACCCATACGCACACAGGTGTATACTCGCCACACACATACAATGATAATAATGGCACCGCCAGTATTAATTAGGTACCCAAGGTCTGACCAGCACATTGGGCTAATGTATAGGTCAGACATCTGCCAAGTCGTAGCCACCAGACCCTCATCTTAAATAATCTTATTTTAGTTGTTGATTCATTTATCCATCAGCTGTAAATCATATGCAGTGTGGTCTCAAAACTTAGCAAATGTGATGTAGTGTATATGGACTAGCCCACATGCAGTGACATCTTGATGAAACTGAAACAGAAACATCAAATGTGGGTTAAGAAAACAGTTGATTGTACAGTTTTTTGTTTGTTTGTTTTCCGCCCCAGTTTGTCCTTCAAGTTTGTCTTAACTTCAAGTGGAAGATGTATTGATCTTTCCACATCACCCGATTTCAGAATTTTTCTTCTGATGCCAGGAGTTCACTTTTTTCTTTCCAGATTCTCTGGCAACTTTGTCTTCAACCGCAAGCGTAATGTGGTGGAGCTGGAGATAAAGCAGGACATGTCAGCACGGGGCGGGCTGCGATATGTGGGCCCCCTCACTGTCACCATCCAGGAGTTGGACGGGTCATTCAACCACACCTTCAAAATCGAGGAGAACAAGACCAAGTTTGAAATCACCTGCCACTCCAAGAGCCGCAGAAACAAAAAGAAGAAGATCCCCCTGATGACCGGGAGGAGGTGGACATGGACCTCTCCGCCATGGATGCCGACTCCCCGGTCCTGTGGCTGCGTGTCGATCCAGACATGCATCTCCTGCGACAGGTGCTTGCATGCCAAATTTCTGCTTAGCTGCAAATTTTGTTTTGTTTCGTTTTTGTGCTGGTTTTCATGAATGAATTTTTTGTGCAAGAATGGAAAACAAACACTGGCAATCCCACCCATGCCTCCTACCACCCCACAAAGGAAAAAAACGAGCAAAAAAAAAGGAAAACACATGGATGGGCATAAAGCAACAGATGTATATGAATGCAAATTCCAGAGTAGTTCTGTTCTAGTGAAAAGCATCTCAGGTATATCTTTCATACAGTTTTCAGACAAATTTCCTGAAGAGAATTTTAGATGTAGGTGTAGAGAAGAAATAAATGTTAAAAGAGTTGTGCAGAGGAAGTAACCTTATAGCCTAACGCCTTATCCCCTTTTCCTTCTTTCACATTGATTTGCTTTATTGTGCTTCATTTGTGGTCCATTCAGGGTGACGATGGTTTCTGTGTTGTTTTCTTGCTGCAGGTGGTGTGGGAACAGCCAGACTACATGTGGCAGTACCAACTCAAATATGAGCGCGATGTGGTGGCGCAGAGAGAAGCCATTTTCGCCCTGGAGAAGTTCCCCACCCCGGCCACCCGCATGGCTCTGACGGACACCATTGAGAATGAGCACTGCTTCTACAAGGTTCGCACCCAGGCCTGCTCCTGCCTGACCAAGGTGGCCAACCAGATGGTGTCCACGTGGCAAGGGCCGCCGGCCATGATGGCCATCTTCCGCAAAATGTTCGGCTCTCACTCCTGCCCTGCCATTATCCGTCAGAACAACTTCAGCAACTTCCAGCACTACTTCATCCTGAAGGTGAGGACAGCCACAGGGCTCAGCAGCTTTCCCATGTCTGGGGGTGAATGGGGAAAGGCCAGACACCTGAATGGAGACAGTGTCAATTCAGGCCGCTCAGTCCTTCACAGGAGACATCCAGGTGTCCCTCTGTGAAGAATGCACACACAGAATCCATCATGTCTTTTGTAGAACACTTGGTCATCCTGTGCTTATGGGATGGATGACTACACTCACACTGAAAAAAAATAAGGTTACGTGTTAAGACATTACTCTAGAAGACTGACTTGACTGTGAAATTGAAAGTGGTTACATAAGCAAAACTCAGAGCTCTGAGGATTGAAGAAGAGTGCAGTTTGTGTGCGTGGGGAAAAGTACTATGCTGAAACCATGTATTTTTCTTAAGCACATGTGCATTAACCTTTCTCCATTGTTACTCTTCAGTTACCAGTCTGCCAGTCAACGAATAAGTCAACATTTCTTAACCACCACCTGGGTTAATTTGGATGATTTGAGTATTAAGATGTTGGATTTCAATAGGGTAGCTACCTTTTTTTTTTCATCTTGTATCAAGCGTAAATAACAACAACAGTTAGTGACAGGTATACAGACAGTTATTCACCATGACTGGATGATTTAGCAGCCCAGGCACCACAGAATGGAGGACAACATGGATAGTGGTGTGCAGTATGTGTACATGTGAGAGTGACTGGGATGACCAAGATGTGAAGAGTCTGTGTGGATGTGCTGATTCTTCACAGTGGAGAGGGATGACCACATGGTCAATCATAAACATCAGCAACTCACACGACTGACATGCACATTTTTAGACAAACTCTAGTGCAAGATGGGAATGTAGCGGAAGGAAGGGGGTGAGTTTGGCCTTTTATTTTCCAAAAGTTCTGTAATATGTGTAGTGCTTTGAAAAAAAAAAGATGCTCAAAACCAGTAGTTTTGGGGTTGAAAATGGAGCCATCATCCAGGAAGATCTCATCTATGACTTTTGTCTAACAGTGTTTCATGCTCATTTGCTCATTTTGACACATCTAAAACAAAGAAAAAACATGTATGAAACTGCTCAAAATAGCACTCAAAATTCTCCAAGTCACTGGAAAGGAATACACGATAGTGTAAGCTGGCTTTCCTAATGAATGTTCATGATGTTGAAGTGAAAGTAAGTGGGTTTCATCGGCCGACAGTTTGCTGCCTGCAGGCGCTGAGAGGGGGATGTCTTGGCTGACAATTTGTTGGTCGCAGGGTTCAGTGAGATGAAAGGGTTTGTATCACTTAATCCTTTGATTCTTGGAACGTTTTATTTGATGTTCACCCTGAATATGACTAGTTTGATTCCAGCATGGACTAAATTGTTAGTGTCTGTTCCTGTATGTGACAGGCAATGGTAGGCTCCATGGCCTACCTGCGAGACGTCCACAAGGTGTGCATTCCTGAAATACTACGCTTCCTGCTGGACCTCTTCAAGTACAATGACAACTCCAAGAACAAGTACTCTGACAACTACTACAGGGCGGCGCTGGTGGATGCCATATCTCACACCGTCACTCCGGCTGCGTCATCCGTGTCCCTCATCACTGGGTGGGTTGTCCTTGTAGAACACTCTTATCAGATGTATGATGTAAAATAGACTCTTTCTATAATGATCTTGAAATTGTCCATAAAACGTATATGTGTATAGAGAGAGCTCTTGTCTGGGAGGTAAGCTGATTGGCATGAGCACATGATTGTATAGTTTCTACATGTTTACCAGTCTTCAGTCTTAAAGAAATGTATTGATATTGTTTATAATCACCTTTACTCTGTGTTTTTCCCACACCTAAACTTGTAATTATGATAGCTGTTTATTCCTTTGTGCTTTAAGTTACAGTTTTAACTCGATCTTCCAATGTTAGTCTTGTTGTAAAGTCATAGGGACACAGTATTGACAGGTTTGCATAATGCTATGACTGCAAATGTGTGTTATTTAACCCTCTGCCTACCACATGACTTGGTGCTACATGACTATGAGAATACCATGCTAAGGGAGGTAACTCCACAACACTTACACGCTTGCCATAAAGAAACCTCAATAAAAAAAAAAATTGCTTTTAACTCATCTATTCTATAAAAGTAATGAGAAAATTTCAAAGACATCACTCCATCCAAACCAGCCATTTTTTTCCATATATATATATACATGAGGGAAAAAAAAAAAAGAACGAACAGACTAACTCAACTTCAGTGTTCTCAGTGCTAAAACAATTTTCCCTAAATTCACTGTACCCACAGAATGTCATGGATTAAGAGCACATAATGAGTTTCCAAGTCTAAACAAAGTACTGAATCCTTCAGGAACAAAATAAAGTCATTCTATATGGTCTGCACACTAAATAATCAACTTTTGTGGTGAAGGAAAAAAAAACCCAAACTTGAACAATTTTGTTAAACTGAAGGCATCACATACATGAACATTTGTCTTCTAACTGCTGAGGGGAAAAAATAACACAAACAGATTACTGGATGCTGGACTTGAAATTGTGATGGAATTCAGCAAAAATGTGCTTTTGCACAACTGCACTAAACAATCGTTTTTTTTTCAAATTTTCTTTTTTGGGGGGGCTGGGCCCAGCAGCAGTGGGCAGTTCGACATTGTCATTATCATCGCCCGAATCATTATCGATTCCAGCCTCAAAATCAGTCAGCAGTCAATCTTTATTTATAACCAGGTCAAGATCAACGTCCGAATCATCTCGCTTCAAATATTCTTCAAAAGTGTTTAGCCCACAAATACACTCTCTTCATCACTATCACATCAGAAAATGAATTCTACAAGTTGCATAGTTACGTGATCCGTCATTTTCCCGAAAATCTTCGCGAAAAACAGCCAAACTTTGAAAATTCACAGCAGCAACTACTCCACCAAAACTTGTCCAACAAAAACAAAAATGGCGTCCAGACACGGCCATACCAGAAGACTCTTCTGTCGCAATTGCATTCTGGGATATGATGGTGAAAGTGAAAGTAGTTGACCTAGTATTCAGCGGTCAATCCGGTATTCAGGAGGAAATCTCACAGCCGATCTCGGTCAATCCGGTAGGCATTGGGTTAAAAAGAACATGCTGTCTGTGTCGTGAAATAATTTCAGTTCATAAAATGAAATGCCCAGACCACAGCTCATGACTCGAGAAACAGTTTAGTTAACACGCAGAAAAACCAAATTTCCATTCAGACCAGCATCATAAGGGGAAAACACTGAAGCATGCAAGGTCTCATTAGTCCTTCAAGATCACATACAACAGGAACACTGAAGCATGCCAGTTCTCATTAGTCCTTCAAGATCACGTGCAACAGGAACACTGAAGCATGCCAGTTCTCATTAGTTCTTCAAGATCACATACAACAGGAACACTGAAGCATGCCAGTTCTCATTAGTTCTTCAAGATCACGTGCAACAGGAACACTGAAGCAAGCCAGTTCTCATTAGTCCTTCAAGATCACGTGCAACAGGAACACTGAAGCATGCCAGTTCTCATTAGTTCTTCAAGATCACGTACAACAGGAACACTGAAGCATGCCAGTTCTCATTAGTTCTTCAAGATCACGTGCAACAGGAAAACTGAAGCAAGCCAGTTCTCATTAGTCCTTCAAGATCATGTGCAACAGGAACACTGAAGCAAGCCAGTTCTCATTAGTCCTTCAAGATCACATGCAACAGGAACGCTGAAGCATGCCAGTTCTCATTAGTCCTTCAAGATCACGTGCAACAGGAACGCTGAAGCATGCCAGTTCTCATTAGTCCTTCAAGGTCACGTGCAACAGGAACCCTGAAGCATGCCAGTTCTCATTAGTCCTTCAAGATCACATGCAACAGGAACGCTGAAGCATGCCAGTTCTCATTAGTTCTTCAAGCTCACATGCAACAGGAACACTGAAGCATGCCAGTTCTCATTAGTTCTTCAAGCTCACATGCAACAGGAACACTGAAGCATGCCAGTTCTCATTAGTTCTTCAAGCTCACATGCAACAGGAACACTGAAGCATGCCAGTTCTCATTAGTTCTTCAAGATCACGTGCAACAGGAAAACTGAAGCAAGCCAGTTCTCATTAGTCCTTCAAGATCACGTGCAACAGGAACACTGAAGCAAGCCAGTTCTCATTAGTCCTTCAAGATCACATGCAACAGGAACGCTGAAGCATGCCAGTTCTCATTAGTCCTTCAAGATCACGTGCAACAGGAACGCTGAAGCATGCCAGTTCTCATTAGTCCTTCAAGGTCACGTGCAACAGGAACCCTGAAGCATGCCAGTTCTCATTAGTCCTTCAAGATCACATGCAACAGGAACGCTGAAGCATGCCAGTTCTCATTAGTCCTTCAAGATCACGTGCAACAGGAACACTGAAGCATGCCAGTTCTCATTAGTTCTTCAAGATCACATGCAACAGGAAAACAATAGCTGCAGAAGTGACAGTCCGCTGGAAATTGGGGATGGGATTTCAAGGACGTTAAGAATTAGATCATCAAGAGACTTACTGTGGCCATTTTTTTTCTTTTTTGGTCTGTACTTCTAGAATCTACTATGTTTAGTCTGTAATACATGACATCTTTTCATCTGTGTAATGTGATGTTTCATAGGAAACCATACCAGTGTGTCTCGTATTGGAAACAAAGTGTGATCTGGCATAGGCCTACTATGCCAGATCATACTTTGTTTCCAGTAGCTGCCTGCGCTGACAATAAGAGTGTAATGTGACATTGTTGGCAAGTGGTATAGAAAGCCCTTCAGCAGAGATGTGTGGTGGTGTTAAAGGCAGGTGGTATAGAAAGCCCTTCAGCAGAGATGTGTGGTGGTGTTAAAGGCAGGTGGTATAGAAAGCCCTTCAGCAGAGATGTGTGGTGGTGTTAAAGGCAGGTGGTATAGAAAGCCCTTCAACAGAAATGGTTGGTGGTGTTAAAGGCAGGTGGTATAGAAAGCCCTTCAGCAGAAATGTGTGGTGGTGTTAAAGGCAAGGGGTATAGAAAGCCCTTCAGCAGAAATGTGTGGTGGTGTTAAAGGCAGGTGGTATAGACAGCCCTTCAACAGAAATGTGTGATGGTGTTAAAGGCAGGTGGTATAGACAGCCCTTCAGCAGAGATGTGTGGTGGTGTTAAAGGCAAGTGGTTTAGAAAGCCCTTCAACAGAAATGTGTGGTGGTGTTAAAGGCAGGTGGTATAGACAGCCCTTCAACAGAAATGTGTGGTGGTGTTAAAGGCAGGTGGTATAGAAAGCCCTTCAGCAGAGATGTGTGGTGGTGTTAAAGGCAAGTGGTTTAGAAAGCCCTTCAACAGAAATGTGTGATGGTGTTAAAAGCAGGTGGTATAGACAGCCCTTCAACAGAAATGTGTGGTGGTGTTAAAGGCAGGTGGTATAGACAGCCCTTCAACAGAAATGTGTGGTGGTGTTAAAGGCAAGGGGTATAGAAAGCCCTTCAACAGAAATGTGTGGTGGTGTTAAAGGCAAGTGGTTTAGAAAGCCTTTCAACAGAAATGTGTGGTGGTGTTAAAGGCAGGTGGTATACACAGCCCTTCAACAGAACTGTGTGGTGGTGTTAAAGGCAGGTGGTCAGTTCGGAGACGCTGTCGGCCGACATGAAGCTGATCCTGGAAGAGATCACCCGAAGCCTGAACCTGGAGAAGCTGCTGCCGTGCTATCGCTACACCGTCACCGTCAGCTGTGTCCGCGCCCTCCGACAGCTGCAGCGCTTCGCTCACCTGCCCAGCGACGCCACCATTTTCCGCAACTACGCCCAGTACGGGGTGTTCCGTGATGTGCGCCTGGCCTCCCTCGACTGCCTCATCGACTTCATCCGCTGTCAGTTGTGTGGGCTTTTTAATTTTCTTCGTATATTGGGTGCTTTTTTTTTTTGACAGTTTCTTTGTTCATTTCACTGTTTGCAATCCAGCTCCTTCCCCACGCTGTTTTTTTTTTCTTTCTTTCTTTTTAGGTCAGTATTTATTCTTGAAAACATAGCCAATACATAATAGTTGTAAAAGACAGAACTAAAGATAAGCTTTTCACTTTGTGTTGCACAGAGCATGCCCTTCTCATCACTTCACACTTTTCACTTTGTGTTGCACAGAGCATGCCCTTCTCATCACTTCACACTTTTCACTTTGTGTTGCACAGAGCATGCCCTTCTCATCATTTCACACTTTTCACTTTGTGTTGCACAGAGCATGCCCTTCTCATCACTTCACACTTTTCACTTTGTGTTGCACAGAGCATGCCCTTCTCATCATTTCACACTTTTCACTTTGTGTTGCACAGAGCATGCCCTTCTCATCACTTCACACTTTTCACTTTGTGTTGCGCAGAGCATGCCCTTCTCATCACTTCACACTTTTCACTTTGTGTTGCACAGAGCATGCCCTTCTCATCATTTCACACTTTTCACTTTGTGTTGCACAGAGCATGCCCTTCTCATCACTTCACACTTTTCACTTTGTGTTGCACAGAGCATGCCCTTCTCATCATTTCACACTTTTCACTTTGTGTTGCACGGAGCATGCACTTCTCATCACTTCCGGAGGGATCACTGTAATGACGTACAGTTTTTGCATGTAAAGGAAACAGAAGGATTCAGATTGCTGCCTCCAGGAAATGTTGGGCGTAGAGCTGTGAATTCAGACAACCTGGACAGCTGTTGCAGATCAGAAGGCACCAAGTTCCCAACTGTCAGTGCAGCATAGCTAAAAAATAATGATAATAAAAGATTAAAGAGAGAGAGAGAGTAACCCAGCTGGTCAGAAAGGAGATTGTGCTTTGATCTGTAACAGTTGTGGGAAACATTGAACACTATCAGTCCTTTGTCTTATCAGTAGAAAGAAACTCGTGGAGAGCGTGGCAGCAGAGAGTCCTCAGAAGAGAAGCCCCCTTCAAGCAAGTGTTTCGGCCCTTATCTCCTGACACTCTAGGGGGGTTGGGCCACACCCGGTTCATGACTCCGGATGTCCCTCTGCTGCCCCTTTTTTTTCCCCATCTTGGGACGAGCCATGGCTGGGATTCGAACCCATGACCCTCTGGACATGCTCATTTTCCACTTAATGACTCGCGCTTTAACCACTGAGCCACAGGGACACCTGATATTTGTAGGGAAATTAAGCCTTATGAAGTTCACTTTTGTTCCTCCTTGACCAGATCCAGCTTGAACACCTCTCTGCCGCTTCTGCCATTGCTTTCAGGGCTCTGGTTTTTTCCTTCCCTGCAACTGAGAGCTGTTTCATGAGGCTGTATGCAGACGTTCCTACAAACCCCCTAGCTCCAATTTCTGCAGTGAGGACTTTGACCTGATAGCCTTCTCTCCTCAGGCTGTTTGCCAGATCAGCATACTTTTCAGTCTTGTAGATTTGAGCTGCCTCCATTCTGTTCTCATATGGCACCGTGAGCTCGATCATGATCAGCTGCTTGGTTGACTTAGAGTGGACTACTATGTCTGGTCTCATGCCACTCTTGCTGATGATCTCTGGGTGACTCTTCCATTCTGGGAGGTCTGCAGTGCACTCCCAGTCATCTGCCCCGTCCAGCAGACTCTGCCTGCATGTTTCGAGTGGCACTGTTGTTCTTGGCCATGATTTGCTGCCTCCTGCCGTGAAGAATGTTGCGGGTGCTTTTGGAGTCCTGATTTTCCCTTTTGTGGTGTTGGTACTAGCCCAGACTACTTGTACAATCTCTTTGAGCACTTGGTTGTGCCTCCATGTGTACCTTCCTTGAGCCAGGGCTACTTTACATGAGCTTAGGACATGCTCCACTGTTTGTTTTTCATGGCAGAGGGGGCATGCAGGATCGTCTGTTTTCCCCCACTTCACCAGGTTTGCATTTGAGGGCAGAAGGTCATATGCAGATCTGAGAATGAAGCTGATCTTGAGAGGGGCCATGTGCCAAATGTCATTCCAAGTGAGACTTCTTTGGAGTGCATTCTCCCACGTTGTCCATTGCCCTTGCTGGCTCTGCTGGACTGCTTTTTGGAGTCTTTTTTGGTTTTCTTCTTTTCTCATCTCCTGAATCATCATGTCTCTTTTGGCTTTTCCTTTGGCCTTTGACCACCATTCTGTTTTGGTCACCCCCAGTCCTTGTCTGTTGGTCTGTGTGTGTCCTGTTATTTCTCTGATCTTGAGACTTTCTTTTGCAGAATCCATCGCCTCTTGAACTTTCCATTTTCTGCCTGTCTTCAGCTGGGGCTTGATTGCTTCTACCACCTTGTCTCCTGAGTCCTCCAGCATGCTTTGAAGTCTGATCTTCCCTGCTTTGTATTCCTCCAGGATGGATTTCAGTGGTAGTTTCAGCTTTGCTTGGCGACAGTACAGCGCTATGTCAGTCAGACAGGGTGGGACACCAAGCCATTTCCTTGTGAACTTGTTGATTTTGGCTTCCATTGCCTCCACTATGCTGGTGCAGATGTCGTATATCATCAGAGGCCATAGGAGCTTTGGTATCAGCATGAACTGCAGACACCAGACCTTGTATTTGCCAGGGAGCCCACACTGGTCAATGGTCTCCAAGCCTTCCTCCGCCATCTGCTTGGTTTCTTTTGCTCTTTGTGTGTCTTTCAGCGTATCATCATACCATCTTCCAAGGCTCTTGACTGGTTCTTCTGTGACTGTTGGAATGGCCTGGTTGGCAACACTGAAGACCACAGATCCGGCCACTTTTCCTTTCCTCAGTGAGAGACTCCGTGATTTCTTTGGCTTGAACTTCATTCTGGATGAGGCAACTATGTCGTCCAGCCTCTCCAGCACATGACGTGTCTCGTCTTCTCTGGATGAAATCACTGTAGTGTCATCCATGAAGGCCTTGAGAGGAGGCATCTTGTATCCGTCGCCAAGGTCTGTTTGTCTCGCGTTGTTTGTTGCTGCTTTCAAGATGAGTTCCATTGCCAGCACGAACAGTATTGGGGAAATTGCACAGCCCATTGCAATACCCACTTCCAAGTTGATCCAGTCTGTTGTGTACTCCTTGGTAGAGAACCGCATTGAGAAGCCATTGAAGTACTTCTTGAGCATGTCGCGGATGTTCTTTGGCACATGGTACATCTCAAGAGCCAACTGTATCATCTCATGGGGCACAGATCCATATGCGTTTGCCAGATCAAGCCACACTACGTCAAGCCAGATCAAGCCACACTACATGGGTAAACCATTGACTTCCGGGAATAGGCCGGAGGACGTCCGGGAAAGACCGGAGGACACTGGGAAAGACCAGAACCAAGGGCTCTGTGGGCTGGCTCCCCACTTTGCCTTAAACATGTGGCTACTAAGAATAAAAGGAAAGGATGCTCCCAGGATTCACCGAAAGGGGGAGAGAATGATGAATCCATCGGTGCTCAACCAATCATGACTACAAATCCCAAACGGACTATGAACATGGACCAAATGGAATATCCATGTGTCTGTGGAAAGCGTTTCGCTACCACCCGTGGCATGAAGATCCACAGAACAAAGATGGGATGTGTGAAGACTCATCTGAATGAGCAGCAGCGCACTGCATCAGCAGATAAGACGTCGGAAGACCAAGGCCAGGATTTAAACCACAGTGCCAAGGACATCCACGCTGTTGGTTCGGATGAGGAATTTGCACAGGCCCTCGATGCCAGGCGCCTGAAACTCAACCTGCCACGAGCAAACGAAACTGAAGATTGGGAGAAACTGGATGCAAAAATCGTCCAAAGACTCGATGCACTGATAGGGAAAAGCACCCTGGAACACAAACTAGCCACATATGGGGACATTGTGTATGCCACATGTAGAGACGCCTATGGAGCAAAACTACCCAAAGAGAAAACACCTCCAAAGAAATCCAGACGCCAAGAAAAGATGGACAAGATCAGGGTCCAAAAGAAAAACCTCAAGATGCAAATGAAGACCGCACTGCCAGCTGAAAAACAAGGCTTGGAAAAACTGTGGAAAGACCTGAAAGAAAAACACAGCGCCCTCAGCAAAGCGGAATCTGCGAGGAAGAGGAAGAGCAAAAAGAAGAAGACACAAGAGCGCTTCTTCAGAGACCCCTTCCAGTTTGCCAGAACACTGTTTGAGCAGCCAAAATCTGGGACCCTAAGTGTGGACAAAGGAGCTCTTGAGCAGCATCTGAGGAAAACATACTCTGACCCACAGAGCAAAGCACCACTCGACATTCAAGGTCTGGTGTGGCCAACCAACCCTGAGGAACAGTTCAATGGCAAGCCTCCAACGTTGGCGGAAATCAAGAAGGTGGTCAACAAAGCCAGAGCCAAATCATCACCAGGGCCAAACGGAATACCTTACCAGCTTTACAAGAAATGTCCCAAGGTGCTGGAGTGGCTCCACAGGCTGCTGCGATCGGCTTGGAGAAACCAGAAGATCAGCGGCCAGTGGATGACGGCAGATGGTGTGTACATCCCCAAAGAGCAAAACTCAAGTGACATCAGCCAGTTCAGGCCAATATCACTACTGAACGTCGAAGGGAAAATCTTCTTCTCTGTCATGGCAGCAAGGCTGACCAAGTACCTGATGGAAAACAAGTACTTGGATGTGTCAGTCCAGAAAGGTGGCATCCCAGGCGTGGCTGGCTGTGTAGAACACGCCACAATGATCTGGGACGCAATCCAAAAAGCAAAAACAGAAAAGAGAGACCTGGACGTAGTGTGGCTTGATCTGGCAAACGCATATGGATCTGTGCCCCCTGAGATGATACAGTTGGCTCTTGAGATGTACCATGTGCCAAAGAACATCCGCGACATGCTCAAGAAGTACTTCAATGGCTTCTCAATGCGGTTCTCTACCAAGGAGTACACAACAGACTGGATCAACTTGGAAGTGGGTATTGCAATGGGCTGTGCAATTTCCCCAATACTGTTCGTGCTGGCAATGGAACTCATCTTGAAAGCAGCAACAAACAACGCGAGACAAACAGACCTTGGCGACGGATACAAGATGCCTCCTCTCAAGGCCTTCATGGATGACACTACAGTGATTTCATCCAGAGAAGACGAGACACGTCATGTGCTGGAGAGGCTGGACGACATAGTTGCCTCATCCAGAATGAAGTTCAAGCCAAAGAAATCACGGAGTCTCTCACTGAGGAAAGGAAAAGTGGCCGGATCTGTGGTC
The DNA here is from genome assembly GCA_033310375.1 of Conus canariensis. Lineage (NCBI taxonomy): Eukaryota > Metazoa > Mollusca > Gastropoda > Neogastropoda > Conidae > Conus > Conus canariensis. The sequence continues at coordinate 72,811,494 of CM065726.1, read as the reverse complement.
TTCAGTGTTGCCAACCAGGCCATTCCAACAGTCACAGAAGAACCAGTCAAGAGCCTTGGAAGATGGTATGATGATACGCTGAAAGACACACAAAGAGCAAAAGAAACCAAGCAGATGGCGGAGGAAGGCTTGGAGACCATTGACCAGTGTGGGCTCCCTGGCAAATACAAGGTCTGGTGTCTGCAGTTCATGCTGATACCAAAGCTCCTATGGCCTCTGATGATTTACGACATCTGCACCAGCATAGTGGAGGCAATGGAAGCCAAAATCAACAAGTTCACAAGGAAATGGCTTGGTGTCCCACCCTGTCTGACTGACATAGCGCTGTACTGTCGCCAAGCAAAGCTGAAACTACCACTGAAATCCATCCTGGAGGAATACAAAGCAGGGAAGATCAGACTTCAAAGCATGCTGGAGGACTCAGGAGACGAGGTGGTAGAAGCAATCAAGCCCCAGCTGAAGACAGGCAGAAAATGGAAAGTTCAAGAGGCGATGGATTCTGCAAAAGAAAGTCTCAAGATCAGAGAAATAACAGGACACACACAGACCAACAGACAAGGACTGGGGGTGACCAAAACAGAATGGTGGTCAAAGGCCAAAGGAAAAGCCAAAAGAGACATGATGATTCAGGAGATGAGAAAAGAAGAAAACCAAAAAAGACTCCAAAAAGCAGTCCAGCAGAGCCAGCAAGGGCAATGGACAACGTGGGAGAATGCACTCCAAAGAAGTCTCATCTGGAATGACATTTGGCACATGGCCCCTCTCAAGATCAGCTTCATTCTCAGATCTGCATATGACCTTCTGCCCTCAAATGCAAACCTGGTGAAGTGGGGGAAAACAGACGATCCTGCATGCCCCCTCTGCCATGAAAAACAAACAGTGGAGCATGTCCTAAGCTCATGTAAAGTAGCCCTGGCTCAAGGAAGGTACACATGGAGGCACAACCAAGTGCTCAAAGAGATTGTACAAGTAGTCTGGGCTAGTACCAACACCACAAAAGGGAAAATCAGGACTCCAAAAGCACCCGCAACATTCTTCACGGCAGGAGGCAGCAAATCATGGCCAAGAACAACAGTGCCACTCGAAACATGCAGGCAGAGTCTGCTGGACGGGGCAGATGACTGGGAGTGCACTGCAGACCTCCCAGAATGGAAGAGTCACCCAGAGATCATCAGCAAGAGTGGCATGAGACCAGACATAGTAGTCCACTCTAAGTCAACCAAGCAGCTGATCATGATCGAGCTCACGGTGCCATATGAGAACAGAATGGAGGCAGCTCAAATCTACAAGACTGAAAAGTATGCTGATCTGGCAAACAGCCTGAGGAGAGAAGGCTATCAGGTCAAAGTCCTCACTGCAGAAATTGGAGCTAGGGGGTTTGTAGGAACGTCTGCATACAGCCTCATGAAACAGCTCTCAGTTGCAGGGAAGGAAAAAACCAGAGCCCTGAAAGCAATGGCAGAAGCGGCAGAGAGGTGTTCAAGCTGGATCTGGTCAAGGAGGAACAAAAGTGAACTTCATAAGGCTTAATTTCCCTACAAATATCAGGTGTCCCTGTGGCTCAGTGGTTAAAGCGCGAGTCATTAAGTGGAAAATGAGCATGTCCAGAGGGTCATGGGTTCGAATCCCAGCCATGGCTCGTCCCAAGATGGGGAAAAAAAAGGGGCAGCAGAGGGACATCCGGAGTCATGAACCGGGTGTGGCCCAACCCCCCTAGAGTGTCAGGAGATAAGGGCCGAAACACTTGCTTGAAGGGGGCTTCTCTTCTGAGGACTCTCTGCTGCCACGCTCTCCACGAGTTTCTTTCTACTGTGTGTGGCTGTATGTTTTACCTTCCTCTTCTTGTATTGTGAATGAGATTATTTTGTAGTAGTTGCAGATGCTCCGTCATGTAATTAGATGCTTCCTTTTTCCATTATTTGCTGTTTGACAATATTTGTATTGTGTTTATAATGGGTTTATGTGTAGAGGGGGAGGGGAGAAGGAGATGCTGGGGGCGGGGAGAGGGGGATTGTGTTGCTGTCAGTTCAACAGGAGTTAACGAATCAGAAAATGGTTTACACTGTGTGAGACCATGGAGACTTTGAACACGATTACTCAGTTAGCGTGATTGTATCCCGTGCGTATGTGAGTGCATTGTGTGAGGCAGTATGTGAGTGCATTGTGTGAGGCAGTATGTGAGTGCATTGTGTGAGGCAGTATGTGAGTGCATTGTGTGAGGCAGTATGTGAGTGCATTGTGTGAGGCAGTGAGTGCATTGTGTGAGGCAGTATGTGAGTGCATTGTGTGAGGCAGTATGTGAGTGCATTGTGTGAGGCAGTATGTGAATGCATTGTGTGAGGCAGTATGTGAGTGCATTGTGTGAGGCAGTGAGTGCATTGTGTGAGGCAGTGAGTGCATTGTGTGAGGCAGTATGTGAGTGCATTGTGTGAGGCAGTGTGTGAGTGCATTGTGTGAGTTCATTGTGTGAGGCAGTGTGTGAGTGCATTGTGTGAGGCAGTATGTGTGTGCAGTGCTTAATGATGACGTTCAGGCCTTCAGTCTTTGTCTAATCTTTGTCTCTTTGCTTTCTTTGTCCACCAGCGGAAGGGAGTGCAGAGCAGCTGGACTTTGTTCTGACCATGGTGGAGAATGACAAAGACTTCTACATCAGGTACGACATGGTTAGAAGCTGTTTAAGAGGCTGTTAGCTTGGTTGTTGAACTAAAAGTTCTTTTCCAGAGAGAGTGTTTTGTCTGATAGTTTTCTTTGAGACAAGGAAGAGATTGCACTTTATTCAAAACAAAATGGCAGAACAAAGGCCATCCCCAGTTTGAGAGATGTTGTTAGGTGGAGAATCATAATGTTAAACATGTTCATGTGACTGAGGGAATATTGTTTTGATGGAAGAATTGTCTGATGCTTCCCAGTTTCAACTGCTAGTAGACAGTGCAAACATTAAGCACACTTGTCATTCACATGTTCTCAGTTTTAGAATATGATAACATCATTGTAAAATTTGCAAAAATTTACATGTAGCACGCATGTAAAATCTGTACATTTCAAAAGTAAAAATGTTTTTAAAAGTTGGATGTAGTTTGTATGATTCAGTCATTTTGTGTAAGTGAGCTGAATTTTTCAGAATATGACAAAAATGAGATAAAAGCCCTGAAAACCAGAAAGTTTGGTTAATCCGATACAGTTGATGGTGAGACCTAACCCCTAATGCTGCTGACTGTGTCCAAGCAGACTGGCATTACAGTGTACTGCTGGCAGACAGAGCAGCCGGCGGGGACCAGCAGGCTGAAAGTGAAAGGGTTAATGGCTGTGGTTGGCTAATGTAAATGAGTTGCAGGTAACACTGGGTGACATGGTGACCTGTGTGGGTGTGGGATAGAGTGATGAAGACGCCTGTAGGTGTTGGATGATGTTAGAACAACCCATGGGGTTGTGTAATTTTTGAAAAAAATCCCATCGGGATGTTTGTATACAGCTGTTTCCTGTGTGAATATGGGTTTGTGCAGTGATGATCTGTGTACATGTGGGGTAAAGGGATAATTTGTATGATGCATCGGCACAGTAGTTAGTGTGTTTTTAGATAGATATGTGTGAGATAATGAGACGATTTACATACTGTAGCGACGCATTATGGGATGTCTGTAGATTGATATGGGTGTAGGGTTGTTTGATAATAACCCATGTGGGCTTGAGGTAATGTGATGATGACTCTATGGTGATGTGCAGGCACCGCATCCTTCGTATGTTGACCATCAACCCGCCCTTCAAGAAGCTAGATCTGACTCCCTCCCCCCTCAACACTGAGGAGCTGGTGGAACGCCTCTGGAGAATGATGAAGTCAGTGCACTCAGGACTGTCTTGGCTCTGCCTTGTTTCCATCTTGTATCTTCTACTTCACTTACTTGTCTGTTCATCACTGATCTACTGTTTCATCAGTTTTGTCTTAAAGCCTGGTGCCTTTTGGCTTTTTTCCCCCATCATCTTTTCTTTTACATTACTTCTCTTTTAGGTCTGGTTATCTTTGAGTTTTTCCCCTCTGCTGTTGTTGACCCTTCTAGTCTGGTTACTTTTGAGTGCCCCCCGTCTTCTGTGTTTCTTTTTAGATCTGTTTACCTTAGAGTTTCCCCCCTTTATCTTTACTTCTCTTTAGGTATGGGGGTTGTCTCCTCCTTTCTTTATCGGCCTTCAACTATCTTGCTTATTTTGGTTGTTTTGTGCTTTTCTCTGTGCTGAGTTTGTGTGTGTGTGTGTGTTCTTTTACAGGTGCTTTTCTCTGTGCTGAGTTTGTGTGTGTGTGTGTGTGTGTTCTTTAACAGGTGCTTTTCTCTATGCTGAGTTTGTGTGTGTGTGTGTGTGTGTTCTTTAACAGGTGCTTTTCTCTGTGCTGAGTTTGTGTGTGTGTGTGTTCTTTTACAGGTGCTTTTCTCTGTGCTGAGTTTGTGTGTGTGTGTGTTCTTTAACAGGTGCTTTTCTCTATGCTGAGTTTGTGTGTGTGTGTGTGTGTTTTTAACAGGTGCTTTTCTCGTGCTGATTTGTGTTGTGTGGTGTGTGTGTGTGTGTGTGTGTGTGTGTGTGTTCTTTTACAGGTGCTTTTCTCTGTGCTCAGTGTGTGTGTGTGTGTGTGTGTGTTCTTTAACAGGTGCTTTTCTCTGTGCTGAGTTTGTGTGTGTGTGTTCTTTAACAGGTGCTTTTCTCTGTGCTCAGTGTGTGTGTGTGTGTGTGTGTGTGTTTAACAGGTGCTTTTCTCTGTGCTGATGTTTGTGTGTGTGTGTGTGTGTGTGTGTGGTGTGTGTGTGTGTTCTTTTACAGGTGCTTTTCTCTGTGCTCAGTGTGTGTGTGTGTGTGTTCTTTATCAGGTGCTTTTCTCTGTGCTGAGTGTGTGTGTGTGTATGTTCTTTTACAGGTGCTTTTCTCTGTACTGAGTGTGTGTGTGTGTGTGTGTGTGTGTGTGTGTGTGTGTGTGTGTGTGTGTTTTTTTACAGGTGCTTTTCTCTGTGCTGAGTTTGTGTGTGTGTGTGTGTGTGTTTTAACAGGTGCTTTTCTCTGTGCTGAGTTTGTGTGTGTGTGTGTGGTCTTTTTAGAGGTGCTTTTCTCTGTGCTGAGTGTGTGTGTGTGTGTGTTCTTTTACAGGTGCTTTTCTCTAGAGGTGCTTTTCTCTGTGCTGAGTGTGTGTGTGTGTGTGTGTGTGTGTGTGTGTGTGTGTGTGTGTGTGTGGTGTTCTTTAGCAGTGCTTTTCTCTGTGCTGAGTTTGTGTGTGTGTGTCCTTTACAGGTGCTTTTCTCTGTGCGAGTTGTGTGTGGTGTGTTCTTTTACAGGTGCTTTTCTTTGTGCTGAGTTTGTGTGTGTGTCCTTTTACAGGTGCTTTTCTCTGCGCTCAGTGTGTGTGTGTGTGTGTCGTTTTACAGATGCTTTTCTCTGTGCTGAGTTGTGTGTCTGTGCACGTGCATGTTTGTGTTCTTGCATCACATCTAGAATGTTAGAGCCAAGGTGGTTTATTTCGCGACAATTGTTCTAAATGCCGTTTCCTTTCTAATTTCTAAATCCCTTTTTCCTTTTCATTGCAAAATGTCTTCTTATAAAGTTGTCCAGTGGGTGATTGACTTTTCCTGTTGACAGCTCACCTGTCCTTTGACAGCAGACTTCGTTGTGGTGTGGCTGACTGTACTATGTCATGTACGGACGTACACGGCCTTCCTGTCTGCCCATTCCTGAGGTGCGTGACTAACTGGGTCATGTGGAGAAACTTGCTTCTCCAATGCATGGGAGCTTGGTGTGAAATTTTATCATGTAGAATTGTAATTTTTTTTTTTTCTCTCTCTTTTTTCCATGTTCAAAATTTGACCTGAAATATGTCTTCTCAAGACCAGGTGTAGATACACATGCACACATACATATGGACACGCAGGCATACACACACATGTGCACATACTCTCAAACACACACTGACACACATCCACGCATGCACATGCGCATACACGCACATAGAGTTTATGACAAATATGTATACACACACACACACACACACAGAAACAGGTAATGACAGATATGCACACACGCACACTCGCTTGCAGACACACACACACATATACACACACACATGCATACACGCTCGCACAGACACAGTTAATGATATCTATCAGTATCCAGATTGACTTCATGAGTACAGAACATTATGGTGTGTGTGATGTACTGTTGCAGAGTGTTACTGTTATAAGTGTATTGTGTGTGACATGGTGTAACAGAACAGTATTCTTGTTACTGTATGGTATATATGTGTGATGTAGTGTAACAGACCAGTATTCTTGTTACTGTAGTCACTGTATTGTGTGTGATGTGGTGTAACAGACCAATATTGTTGTTACTGTAGTCACTGTATTGTGTGTGACATGGTGTAACAGACCAATATTCTTGTTGCTGTAGTCACTGTATTGTGTGTGACATGGTGTAACAGACCAATATTCTTGTTACTGTAGTCACTGTATTGTGTGTGACAGGTGTAACAGACCAATATTCTTGTTGCTGTAGTCACTGTTTTGTGTGTGACGAGGTGTAACAGACCAATATTCTTGTTGCTGTAGTCACTGTTTTGTGTGTGAATGAGGTGTAACAGACCAATATTCTTGTTACTGTAGTCACTGTATTGTGTGTGACATGGTGTAACAGACCAATATTCTTGTTACTGTAGTCACTGTATTGTGTGTGACATGGTGTAACAGACCAATATTCTTGTTACTGTAGTCACTGTATTGTGTGTGACATGGTGTAACAGACCAATATTCTTGTTACTGTGTGGTATGTGTGCATGATGTGGTATTAACAGAGCTTTTTTTGTTGTGGTGTTACAGTGTGTATGTGTCTCTTGTGGTGTTACAGATTGTGTATTGTCTGTTGTGTTACAGTGTGTATGTCTGTTGTGATGTTACAGAGTGTGTATGTGTCTGTTGTGGTGTTACAGTGTTTGTGTGTCTGTTGTGGTGTTACAGAGTGTGTATGTGTCTGTTGTGGTGTTACAGAGTGTGTATGTGTCTGTTGTGGTGTTACAGAGTGTGTATGTGTCTGTTGTGTTACAGAATGTGTATGTGTCTGTTGTGGTTTACAGAGTGTATATGTGTCTGTTGTGGTGTTACAGAGTGTGTATGTGTCTGTTGTGGTGTTACAGAGTGTAGTATGTGTCTGTTGTGGTGTTACAGATTTTGTATCTCTTGTGGTGTTACAGAGTGTGTATGTGTCTGTTGTGGTGTTACAGAGTGTATGTCTGTTGTGGTGTTACAGAGTGTGTATGTGTCTCTTGTGGTGTTACAGAGTGTGGTGTATCTCTTGTAGTGTTACAGAGTGTGTATGTGTCTCTTGTGGTGTTACAGAGTATGTGTCTCTTGTGTGGTACAGAGTATAGTCTCTCGTGTGGTGTTACAGAGTATGTGTCTGTTGTGGTGTTACAGAGTGGTATGTGTCTCTTGTGGTGTTACAGAGTATGTGTCTCTTGTGGTGTTACAGAATATGTGTCTCTTGTGGTGTTACAGAGTGTGTATATGTCTCTTGTGGTGTTACAGAGTTGTGTTATTGTATGTGTGGTGTACAGAGTGTGTATATGTTGTTGTGGTGTTACAGAATGTGTGATGTGTCTGTTTGGTGTTACAGGTGTGTATGTGTCTGTTGTGGTGTTACAGATGTGTATGTGTCTGTTTGGTGTTACAGAGTGTGTATGTGTCTGTTGTGGTGTTACAAGATGTGTATGTGTCTGTTGTGGTGTTTACAGAATGTGTATGTGTCTGTTGTGGTGTTACAGAGTGTGTATGTGTCTGTTGTGGTGTGTACAAAGTGTGTATGTGTCTGTTGTGGTGTTACAGAGTGTGTATGTGTCTGTTGTGGTGTTTACAGAGTGTGTTGTGTCTGTTGTGGTGTTACAGAGTGTGTGTATCTTCTGTTGTGGTTACAGAATGTGTATGTGTCTCTTGTGGTGTTACAGAGTATGTGTCTCTTGTGGTGTTACAGAGTATGTGTCTCTTGTGGTGTTACAGAGTGTGTATGTGTCTCTTGTGGTGTTACAGAGTATGTGTCTCTTGTGGTGTTACAGATATATGTGTCTCTTGTGGTGTTACAGAGTATGTGTCTCTTGTGGTGTTACAGAGTGTGTAATGTCTCTTGTGGTGTTACAGAGTGGTATATGTATGTTGTGGTGTTACAGAGTGTGTATGTATTTGTGGTGTTACAGATGTGTATTCTGTTATGGTGTTACAGAGTGTGTATGTGTCTGTTGTGGTGTTACAGCGTGTGAATGTGTCATGTTGTGGTGTTACAGAGTGTGTATGTGTCTGTTGTGGTGTTACAGAATGTGTATGTGTCTGTTGTGGTGTTACAGATGTGTTTGTGTCTGTTGTGGTGTTACAGAGTGTGTATGTGTCTGTTGTGGTGTTACGAGTGTGTTGTGTCTGTTGTGGTGTTACAGAGTGTCTGTGTCTGTTGTGGTGTTACAGAGTGTATATGTGTCTGTTGTGGTGTTACAGAATGTGTATGTGCGTTGTGGTGTTATAGCATGTGTGTGTCTGTTGTGGTGTTACAGAGTGTCTGTGTCTGTTGTGGTGTTACAGAGTGTATATGTGTCTGTTGTGGTGTTACAGAATGTGTATGTGTCAGTTGTGGTGTTATAGCATGTGTATGTGTCTGTTGTGGTGTTACAGAGTGTGTATGTGTCTGTTGTGGTGTTACAGAATGTGTATGTGTCTGTTGTGGTGTTACAGAATGTGTGTCTGTTGTGGTGTTACAGCGTGTGTATGTGTCTGTTGTGGTGTTACAGAGTGTGTGTGTGTGTATGTTGTGGTGTTACAGAGTGTGTATGTGTCTGTTGTGGTGTTACAGAATGTGTATGTGTCTGTTGTGGTGTTACAGAGTGTGTATGTGTCTGTTGTGGTGTTACAGAGTGTGTATGTGTCTGTTGTTGTGTTACAGAATGTGTATGTGTCTGTTGTGGTGTTACAGAGTGTGTATGTGTCTGTTGTGATGTTACAGAGTGTGTATGTGTCTGTTGTGATGTTACAGAGTGTTTATGTGTCTGTTGTGGTGTTACAGAATGTGTATGTGTCTGTTGTGGTGTTACAGAGTGTGTGTGTGTCTGTTGTGGTGTTACAGAGTGTGTATGTGTCTCTTGTGGTGTTACAGAATGTGTATGTGTCTGTTGTGGTGTTACAGAGTGTGTATGTGTCTGTTGTGGTGTTATAGAGTGTGTATGTGTTTGTTGTTGTGTTACAGAATGTGTATGGGAGCCGGAATAGCTCAGTTGGTAGAGCGCCGGACTCGTAATCTTGGTGATCCAGGGTTGCGGGTTTGAACCTCCGCCGGGGGCGTTTCGGTACAGGGGGATTTTTCCCTCGGAGTTATCATTGGTTCTGACTCCATTTCCCATACAGTCCTTCGAATGAGACTATAAACCGAGGTTCCGTGTGTGAACGCACGCATAACATCTTGCACACACGTAAAATCCCATCACCAACTTTCGGAAGAGTAGGCCAGTTTGGCCGTTGGTATGGATGACACGTTACACATAGCATGCACCCTGTGTGAGAAATGGAAAGAATGAAGGAAGTATGGAAAATGAGTGATCGATATTGAACGATACTGACTGGATGACACGGGAAACAACTGAATGAAGCGCCAGCTGGCAGCTCTTCAGTCGGCACTACCCAGGTAGGCAGCCCGTTGTGTAAACGAGTGTTGATTGTAAGCGCTTAGAGCTTGGTCTCTAGCCGAGAATAGGCGCTATATAAGTATTCATTATTATTATTATTATGTGTCGGTTATGGTGTTACAGAGTGTGTATGTGTCTGTTGTGGTGTTACAGAGTGTGTTGGTGCTGAATCTGAAGGAGAAGAGAACGGCTTTCAGTCCTGCTGTACAACTGTTACCAGCCGGTGCTGGCAAGGTCAGCATACACACAGGCATGCAGGCACAGAGTGCAGCCAAATAAACAGACAGACAGGTGCCTCCAGTGAATGTTTGGCCATCAACAACATGATGTAGAGACCAAAAGAGAGAGACACACACACAATCAGCAGTTTGAGCGCAAAAGATTTGTGTTCAGTGAAAAAAAGTTTAAGTCTGTTCAATCAGCTGCATCTAGCCATTAATCCCATGACCTCCAGAGAGTTGTTGCCCTTTTGAACTCCTGCATGCCAGAGCAAAAGCCTAATTTTTATGTGATATGTCGACAGAACTGAGATACAAAATAATGCACTATCCTCTGTTTTGCCTCTATGGGGTCGTTGATCAAAGGAAGTCCTCATGCCACACCCCCTTACACTGCGCAGCCACCTGTCTGTTCCTGTCATGCCATTTCAAGGTAAAGGTCCATTGACCACATCAGTTCACTGGCAGTAGGTTTGACTTTGCTAGTGTGAACATCAAAAGAGCTGTATGTGTGAGTGTTAGAAGAGCTATGTGTGAGTGTTAGAGGAGCTGTATGTGTGAGTGTTAGAGGAGCTATGTGGGAGCATTGGAAGATCTCAGGGTGAGCGTTGGGACTAGACAGCCCCTGGCTGGTGGCCCACACTGAACCATGATTGACAGGGGGTGAGGAAGAACCACGATTGACAGGGGCTGAGGGAGAGCCACGATTGACAGGGGGTGAGGGAGAACCATGATTGACAGGGGGTGAGGGAGAACCACGATTGACAGGGGGTGAGGGAGAACCATGATTGACAGGGGGTGAGGGAGAGCCACGATTGACAGGGGGTGAGGGAGAACCATGATTGACAGGGGGTGAGGGAGAACCATGATTGACAGGGGGTGAGGGAGAACCATGATTGACAGGGGGTGAGGGAGAGCCACGATTGACAGGGGGTGAGGGAGAACCATGATTGACAGGGGGTGAGGGAGAACCATGATTGACAGGGGGTGAGGGAGAACCATGATTGACAGGGGTGAGGGAGAGCCACGATTGACAGGGGGTGAGGGAGAGCCACGATTGACAGGGGTTGAGGGAGAACCATGATTGACAGGGGGTGAGGGAGAACCATGATTGACAGGGGGTGAGGGAGAACCATGATTGACAGGGGCTGAGGGAGAGCCACGATTGACAGGGGCTGAGGGAGAACCATTATTGACAGGGGGTGAGGGAGAACCATGATTGACAGGGGGTGAGGGAGAACCATGATTGACAGGGGCTGAGGGAGAACCATGATTGACAGGGGGTGAGGGAGAACCATGATTGACAGGGGCTGAGGGAGAGCCACGATTGACAGGGGGTGAGGGAGAACCATGATTGACAGGGGGTGAGGGAGAGCCATGATTGACAGGGGTGAGGGAGAACCACGATTGACAGGGGCTGAAGGAGAACCATGATTAACAGGGGGTGAGGGAGAACCATGATTGACAGGGGCTGAGGGAGAGCCACGATTGACAGGGGGTGAGGGAGAGCCACGATTGACAGGGGGTGAGGGCGAACCATGATTGACAGGGGGTGAGGGAGAACCATGATTGACAGGGGGTGAGGGAGAGCCACGATTGACAGGGGGTGAGGGAGAACCATGATTGACAGGGGGTGAGGGAGAGCCACGATTGACAGGGGGTGAGGGAGAACCATGATTGACAGGGGGTGAGGGAGAGCCACGATTGACAGGGGGTGAGGGAGAACCATGATTGACAGGGGGTGAGGGAGAGCCACGATTGACAGGGGGTGAGGGAGAGCCACGATTGACAGGGGGTGAGGGAGAACCATGATTGACAGGGGGTGAGGGACTTCACCTGTCAACACAAGGCCATCATGCTGCACATGGATCTCATGGGTTCTGTAGAGTTCATGTCAGTGAATCAGCTACCTGACTTTTAGAGTTCATGTCATTGAATCAGCTACCTGACTGTGTAGAGTTCATGTCAATGAATCAGCTACCTGACTGTAGAGTTCATGTCAGTGAATCAGCTACCTGACTGTGTAGAGTTCATGTCAATGAATCAGCTACCTGACTCTTTAGAGTTCATGTCATTGAATCAGCTACCTGACTGTGTAGAGTTCATGTCAATGAATCAGCTACCTGATTCTGTAGAGTTCATGTCAGTGAATCAGCTACCTGACTCTTTAGAGTTCATGTCATTGAATCAGCTACCTGACTGTGTAGAGTTCATGTCAATGAATTAGCTACCTGACTGTAGAGTTCATGTCAATGAATCAGCTACCTGACTGTAGAGTTCATGTCAATAAATCAGCTACCTGACTGTAGAGTTCATGTCAGTGAATCAGCCACCTGACTGTAGAGTTCATGTCAGTGAATCAGCTACCTAACTGTAGAGTTCATGTCAATGAATCAGCTACCTGACTGTAGAGTTGATGTCAGTGAATCAGCTACCTGACTCTGCAGCGTTCATGTCAGTGAATCAGCTACCTGACTGTAGAGTTCATGTCAATAAATCAGCTACCTGACTCTGTAGAGTTCATGTCATTTAATCAGCTACCTGACTCTGTAAAGTTCATGTCAATGAATCAGCTACCTGACTCTGTAGAGTTCATGTCAATGAATCAGCAACCTGACTCTGTAGAGTTCATGTCAATGAATCAGCTACCTGACTCTGCAGAGTTCATGTCAGTGAATCAGCTACCTGACTGTGTAGAGTTAATGTCAGTGAATCAGCCACCTGACTCTGCAGAGTTCATGTCAATGAATCAGCTACCTGACTCTGCAGAGTTAAAATGTCAACGAATCGGCTACCTGACTGTAGAGTTCATGTCAATGAATCAGCTACCTGACTCTGTAGAGTTCATGTCTGTGTCAGCTACCTGACTGTAGAGTTAATGTCAGTGAATCAGCTACCTGACTGTAGAGTTCATGTCAGTGAATCAGCTACCTGACTGTAGAGTTCATGTCAGTGAATCAGCTACCAGACTCTGGACTGTTCATGTCAGTGAATCAGCTACCTGACTGTCGAGTTCATGTCAGTGAATCAGCTACCTGACTCTTTAGAGTTCATGTCAGTGAATCAGCTACCTGACTGTAGAGTTCATGTCAATGAATCAGCTACCTGACTGTAGAGTTCATGTCATTGAATCAGCTACCTGACTGTAGAGTTCATGTCAGTGAATCAGCTACCTGACTGTAGAGATTCATGTCAGTGAATCAGCTACCTGACTGTGTAGTGTTGATGTCAATGAATCAGCTACCTGACTCTGGACAGTTCATGTCAATGAAACTGATTGTGTAGTGTTGATGTCATTGAATCAGCTACCTGACTGTAGAGTTCATGTCAGTGAATCAGCTACCTGACTGTAGAGTTCATGTCAGTGAATCAGCTACATGACTGTAGAGTTCATGTCTGAATCAGCTACCCGACTGTAGAGTTCGTGTCAGTGAATCAGCTACCTGACTGAAGAGTTCATGTCAATGAATCAGCTACCTGACTGTGTAGTGTTTATGTCAGTGAATCAGCTACCTGACTCTGTACAGTTCATGTCAATGAATCAGCTACCTGACTCTGAAGAGTTCATGTCAGTGAATCAGCTACGTGACTGAAGAGTTCATGTCAATGAATCAGCTACCTGACTGAAGAGTTCATGTCAATGAATCAGCTACCTGACTGAAGAGTTCATGTCAATGAATCAGCTACCTGACTGAAGAGTTCATGTCAATGAATCAGCTACCTGACTGTGTAGTGTTTATGTCAGTGAATCAGCTACCTGACTCTGTAGAGTTCATGTCAATGAATCAGCTACCTGACTCTGCAGATTTCATGTCAATGAATCAGCTACCTGACTCTGTAGAGTTCATGTCAATGAATCAGCTACCTGACTCTGCAGAGTTCATGTCAATGAATCAACTACCTGACTCTGTAGAGTTCATGTCAATGAATCAGCTACCTGACTGTGTAGAGTTAATGTCAGTGAATCAGCTACCTGACTCTGCAGAGTTCATGTCAATGAATCAGCTACCTGACTCTGTAGAGTTCATGTCAATGAATCAGCTACCTGACTCTGCAGAGTTCATGTCAATGAATCAGCTACCTGACTCTGCAGAGTTCATGTCAATGAATCAGCTACCTGACTCTGTAGAGTTAATGTCAGTGAATCAGCTACCTGACTCTGAAGAGTTCATGTCAGTGATCAGCCACCTGACTCTGAAGAGTTCATGTCAGTGAATCAGCTGCCTGTCTCTGAAGAGTTCATGTCAACAAATTAGCTACCTGACTCTGAAGAGTTCATGTCAATGAATCAGCTACGTGACTCTGAAGAGTTCATGTCAATGAGTCAGCTACCTGACTCTGAAGAGTTCATGTCAGTGAATCAGCTACCTGACTCTGAAGAGTTCATGTCAGTGAATCAGCTGCCTGTCTGAAGAGTTCATGTCAATGAATCAGCTACCTGACTGTAGAGTTAAAATGTCAATGAATCGGCTTCCTGACTGTGTAGAGTTCATGTCAGTGAATCAGCTACCTGACTCTGTAGAGTTCATGTCAATGAATCAGCTACCTGATGAAGTGTGCTAGAACACTCCCATCTTTTGTTTGGTAAGAAATTCTTATAACTAAAAAAAAAAAAAAGAAAAAAGAAAAATTCTTATAACAAACTGGAAATGTATGAGATACATACTAACAATCCGACAATACAAAAACTGCTCTATGCATACGACATACACAGATGTACATACAACATACAAAGACAATCCAGGGATTACTTACTGTACAAAATAACAGTTCATGTACTTTTCATCTCCTTCAGCCCCCAGACGCACCTGAAACCTCCAGCACACTGATAGAGCAAACGGTGGTGGAGGAGGGAGAGGTGGTCGTGGACATGGAAACGGACATGGTGGTCCGCGACGACTCCATCATGACGGAGCTTCCCTCAGAGATCATGGCCCCCAGCAGCGTGCCCAAGGAGGTGAAGGAGGAGCCTCTGTTTGAGCCCTCGGCACTGCTGCCCTACACCCCCAGTCACAACACGGCTGCCTCAGTCAGCAAGGTGGAGCCCAGCATCAAGGAAGAGGCCATGGACCTGGCGGAAACTGAGTCGCCCGCGAAGAAAATAAAACTGGTGAGTTGGTCACTGGTGGGATGGTGTCATAGAGAATAGATCTGGTGAGTTGGTCACTGGTGGGACAGTGTCACAGAGAATAGATCTGGTGAGTTGGTCACTGGTGGGACGGTGTCACAGAGAATAGATCTGGTGAGTTGGTCACTGGTGGGACGGTGTCACAGAGAATAGATCTGGTGAGTTGGTCACTGGTGGGACGGTGACTCAGAGAATAGATCTGGTGAGTTGGTCACTGGTGGGACGGTGTCACAGAGAATAGATCTGGTGAGTTGGTCACTGGTGGGACGGTGTCACAGAGAATAGATCTGGTGAGTTGGTCACTGGTGGGACGGTGTCATAGACAATCGATCTGGTGAGTTGGTCACTGGTGGGACAGTGTCACAGAGAATAGATCTGGTGAGTTGGTCACTGGTGGGACGGTGTCATAGAGAATAGATCTGGTGAGTTGGTCACTGGTGGGATGGTGTCACAGAGAATAGATCTGGTGAGTTGGTCACTGGTGGGACAGTGTCACAGAGAATAGATCTGGTGAGTTGGTCACTGGTGGGACAGTGTCACAGAGAATAGATCTGGTGAGTTGGTCACTGGTGGGACGTGTCACAGAGAATAGATCTGGTGAGTTGGTCACTGGTGGGACAGTGTCACAGAGAATAGATCTGCTCTGGTGAGGAGACAGTGTGGGAAGGTGAAGGAAGAATGAGATGGCTGCTTCCAGTCCTGGAAAGTGAAGGAATCTTTTTGGCTGTATTTGCCTAGCTTTGGAAAAGTGAGGGAATGTTATAACGAATTATGCTTGCAAATAAAGTGCGGTGATTTTATGGCTGTAAAAGGGGAAAAAAAGTTATTTGCATTTAAAGAAAAAGTTGCACCAGTGGATGCTTTAGATCGTTGTTCATTTACAACATAGATTATTCTGTGGTGTATATCCAGGGGTGCACGTGCCAACAGTCCCTGACCCAGAATCTGAATTGTGTCCATCCCTCCAGTCTTGAAATTCAATTTTGGCCATCCAAGTAATCTTCAAAGATATCATGAAGCAAGATGCAGTCATGGAGCAATTTTTGGGCCGCTTCAAACCATAGGACATAGGGCAACAAAACAAGTTACAGTTCTTGTGTGTAGCTTACTTGCTACATTAACTGCTGACTTGAAAAATTGATCTGAACTTTTTTTTTCAGCCACTATTTAAAATTCTGTGCTAGACAAAATGTGGCAAAAGCTGAAAATGTATGATAGAATCTACTATGAAACTGAGGTCAGCAGTGTTTACCTGTGAAACTAAGGTCAGCAGTATTTACCTATGAAACTAAGGTCAGCAGTGTTTATCTATGAAACTAAGGTCAACTGTGTTTACCTGTGAAACTAAGGTCAGCAGCGTTTACCAATGAAACTAAGGTCAGCAGTGTTTACCTGTGAAACTAAGGTCAGCAGTGTTTACCTATGAAACTAAGGTCAGCAGTGTTTACCTATGAAACTAAGGTCAGCGGTGTTTACCTATGACGCTAAGGTCAGCAGTGTTTACCTATGACGCTAAGGTCAGCAGTGTTTACCTATGATGCTAAGGTCAGCAGTGTTTACCTATGACGCTAAGGTCAGCAGTGTTTACCTAAGACGCAAAGGTCAGCAGTGTTTACCTATGACGCTAAGGTCAGCAGTGTTTACCTATGACGCTAAGGTCAGCAGTGTTTACCTATGACGCAAAGGTCAGCAGTGTTTACCTATGACGCTAAGGTCAGCAGTGTTTACTATGACGCTAAGGTCAGCAGTGTTTACCTATGACGCTAAGGTCAGCAGTGTAGTACCAGCCCCCTGCCCCTTTCTTCCTACCCTTAAAATGAAATATCACTTCTCAGATTCTTTGTCTCTCCATTCTGATAGCGGCCCTTTCTTTTCTTTTGATCAGGTTGTACAAGTCATGGTGTGGGCACCTTCAAGCCTCTTTTCATTTGATCAGGTTGTACAAGTCATGGTGTGGGCACCTTCAAGCCTCTTTTCATTTGATCAGGTTGTACAAGTCATGGTGTGGGCACCTTCAAGTCTCTTTTCATTTGATCAGGTTGTACAAGTCATGGTGTGGGCACCTTCAAGTCTCTTTTCATTTGATCAGGTTGTACAAGTCATGGTGTGGGCACCTTCAAGTCTCTTTTCATTTGATCAGGTTGTACAAGTCATGGTGTGGGCACCTTCAAGCCTCTTTTCTTTTGATCAGGTTGTACAAGTCATGGTGTGGGCACCTTCAAGCCTCTTTTCTTTTGATCAGGTTGTACAAGTCATGGTGTGGGCACCTTCAAGCCTCTTTTCATTTGATCAGGTTGTACAAGTCATGGTGTGGGCACCTTCAAGCCTCTTTTCATTTGATCAGGTTGTACAAGTCATGGTGTGGGCACCTTCAAGCCTCTTTTCTTTTGATCAGGTTGTACAAGTCATGGTGTGGGCACCTTCAAGCCTCTTTTCATTTGATCAGGTTGTACAAGTCATGGTGTGGGCACCTTCAAGCCTCTTTTCATTTGATCAGGTTGTACAAGTCATGGTGTGGGCACCTTCAAGCCTCTTTTCATTTGATCAGGTTGTACAAGTCATGGTGTGGGCACCTTCAAGCCTCTTTTCTTTTGATCAGGTTGTACAAGTCATGGTGTGGGCACCTTCAAGTCTCTTTTCATTTGATCAGGTTGTACAAGTCATGGTGTGGGCACCTTCAAGCCTCTTTTCATTTGATCAGGTTGTACAAGTCATGGTGTGTGGGCACCTTCAAGCCTCTTTTCATTTGATCAGGTTGTACAAGTCATGGTGTGGGCACCTTCAAGCCTAGCTGTGTTGATGGGGCAGCACATGCTTTGAAGTGTACTGGATCATTTGCATGAGAAGCCAGTAATTTTGATGTTTCTGCATACACAGGCTGATGCTCCTGCGGACACTCCCTGCATAGACAGGCAAGGATTAATCCCATCTACCCAACAAAGGGAGTGGAGTTTTGTGTGTATGACTGTTTTTTATCCCGCGATTAAGGCAGCTATACTCCAACTTCAGTGAAGGTGCATGCTGTAACGCTCGTGTCTTGCATTACCAATGGCCAAACTGGCCTTCTCTTCCGAAAGTTGCTGATGGGATTTTACATGTGTGCAAGATATTATGCATACATTCACACACAGAACCTCGATTTATAGTCTCATTCGAAGTATGGGAAATGGAGTCAGAACCAATGTTAACTCCGAGGGGAAAATTCCCCTGTACTGAAATGGCCCGGCGGAGATTCGAACCCGCAACCCCAGGATCACCAAGATTATGAGTCTGACACTCTAACACTGAGCTATCGTGGCCCCCGAAGCCAGTAATGTTTATTTTCCCCGGAGCGTACTTCAGAGTTCAAGAGTGTGTGGCCATCAGACAAGCACACTGGCTACATTAATCTTCTGGCACATCGGACTGTTCACCACCCATCGTCGCCAAGTTTGTCAAGCCTTTTGCATTTCCAATCTTTTCTTTTTATGTGATTTTCACTGGTTCTCCATATTGACAACATTTTTTTGTCAATTCTTCATTTCTTTCACAGGATCTTCTGCTTGACAGGGAGCCACTGTTTCAGTTTTTGAGACTGTTTGTTACTTTTCCCATTGAGACTGTTTGTTATTTTTCCCATTGAGACTGTTTGTTACTTTTCCCATTGAGACTGTTTGTTACTTTTCCCATTGAGACTGTTTGTTACTTTCCCCATTGAGACTGTTTGTTACTTTTCCCATTGAGACTGTTTGTTACTTTTCCCATTGAGACTGTTTGTTACTTTCCCCATTGAGACTGTTTGTTACTTTTCCCATTGAGACTGTTTGTTACTTTTCCCATTGAAGAATTTCAGTTGTCCATGCAGTGTTTGGTTGGGTTTTTTTTTTAAGATTTTAATCCAGCACTATTTAGATAACAGTGAATTTTCTTTCCAGAATATTTATTTTGTTTTTAACCATTCCTTATACACTGATGAAACAAGAAGATGAAACAAAGATATTTTCCCCCAATGTCAGGCAACCAGAACATACCTCTGCAAAGTTTGGTTGATGGAGAGGATGATAAAGCACAGTCTTGCCGATCCAGAAATAATTGTTCTTAATTTAGTTCTCAGGATTTCCTGCTTATCTGAAAAGACTTGCAGCAGTGTATTTCTGTCATGGCTCCCATTTCCATTATGAGACAAATGTCACTGACTGTTGCTGTTAGAAATGTCAGGGAGGACAACTCCCAGTTTTTCAGCAAATTTCCTGCTCTTTTTCAATTACCATGTAGGGAAAGACTTTTCTGTTGTTTTCATCAGCTAAAAAAAAAAAAAAAATCAGTCAGTCTCTCCTCTGTTTTTGTTCTTCAGCCAGAACTTGGAGGTCCATCATTGGTGAGATATCTGGGAATTTGACCGTATGAAATCACACCATCAAGGTAGCCACATTCCATCTTCAGAGATGTATCAGCACAACACCAGTGCTCATATATTTTCATATCATCCTTCCCATCAGCGCACAGAGGCCTATGCTCTGAAAGATAGAATAGGATTTAACATGCCCATAAGCTTATTTGTTCATGAATGCATTCACGTGCAGGACCAAGTTTTAACATCTCATCAGAAGGACTGGGAGGGGATGTGAGTTTGCACAGGTGTCGGTTCCACAGAGTACATCTGCTCCACCCTAGCTTTCCCAGGCAGGTGTCCCAACACCAGACCTTGGAATCAGAATCTGACACCCTGTCCACAGGACCACCCAGGACCCCCATCAATCAGCAGCCACTTGACACAGTGCCAGTTGCAGAATAGCTTCACAACTGGATCATATAAAATTAAGCTTAAGTACTGATTTGAACATCCAGAATACCTCAGCTGCAACAACGGTGTAGAGAACCGAGATTGATAACAGGAAACAGTTTATAGAATGGGTCATTGTGTGGAAACCCATGATGGAGAACAGAAAACAGTCATAGTATGGGTCGCCACCTTGGTTTAAGGCTGTGTCAGGCCAATTGACATAGGCAAGAACACCAAGGCTACATCAAAATGTTGTTCTGCATAGTTATGCGGGGATTGTCTTCAGTTGTGACAAGCTCCTAGCATAACATTATCAGTCTCCAAAATCCCCCGAAGTCGGAATGTGGCTGTCCATGTGGCAGGGTAATCAAAAACGGTCACACACGTAATGTTCTCATCCCCAGCTGATGCATTTGTACCATAATGTTCAAATACTTCGGCTAATTGGATGATCCCTGGAGTCTTTTAGCCAGGGTACAACAACAGCAACAACAACAACAACAACAACATAGTATGGGTCATGGCATGCCCCCAACCCTTAAAGCAATTCTTTCCACATCCCATCCTACCCCCAGAATATGTATAAAATGGTAATTTACCTCCCCCGACCCCTGCTCTTTACTTTGCTGTTCAGATATAAGGCACAGTCGACGTTCTGTCTTCTTCCCCTGTTTTCAGAGTTCCCACAGCTGCACATTGGTTCTTGTCTTGTCAGGAACTGCGGACGTTCTGTCTTCTCCCCCCGTTTTCAGAGTTCCCACAGCTGCACATTGGTTCTTGTCTTGTCAGGAACTGCGGACGTTCTGTCTTCTCCCCCCGTTTTCAGAGTTCCCACAGCTGCACATTGGTTCTTGTCTTGTCAGGAACTGCGGACGTTCTGTCTTCTCCCCCCGTTTTCAGAGTTCCCACAGCTGCACATTGGTTCTTGTCTTGTCAGGAACTGCGGACGTTCTGTCTTCTCCCCCCGTTTTCAGAGTTCCCACAGCTGCACGTTGGTTCTTGTCTTGTCAGGAACTGCCAACGATTGACAGTCCACCCCGTCTTCCGTCCACCCCTGTCATGCCAACTGCCACGTCCACCCCCCTGGTGGGAGGGTCATCCAGCCAGCCAGGCTCCTCCACGTCCACAGAAAGACTGCCTCAGCATGACAGCGTCAGCCGACTTAGCGACGACTCCGGTGAAGAGCAGATGGCGACCCAGTCATCGTCGTCTGGTAATTTGGGGATTTTGAAGATATGTGAATGGCAACACTGGGTTTGTGTGTGTGTTGATGTGTGTTTCCATGAGGGGGGAAAGGTTGGGGATAGTCTGTTAGGGGTTTTAAGTTTGAATGTGTTGATGTTTTCTTTGCTCTTTCTGCAGATGTGTGTGTGTGTGTGTGTGTGTGTGCGCGCGCGCGGCGTGTGCGTTTGGCTGTTTCTTGAAGAGAATTTGGATTGGGAATGGTCTGTGGGTGTGTCTTAAAGTGTGTGCAGGTGTTTGTCTGTTTATGTGTTTACAGATGTTCCTGGTATGTTGTGTGTGTGTGTGTGCATGTTTCTTTATCTTTAGCATGGACATTAGTTCTTTGTTCACTCCTGTAATGCATTAAAAATTTTTTTGTTCTTGTCAGTGTTGTGTTCAGCTACACACTGATGTTGACTCCTGTTGTATGCTTGTTTATGCTTGTAGAGAAAGAGGAACATCAAATTTGTCTTCATACATTGACCATATGATGCAGAGATGCATTCTACTATTATGTTTGTTTGTTGTTTTTTTTAATTTATTTACTTTTGGAGTACATTCTGACAAATGCTGTAGGCCAAGTTTCTTTACAGTGACGGCGTTCTCCCTGTCATCATTGCCGACACCAACACCAGGATTGTTCTCCATGTCGTCCATGATGACCACCCCCAGCAGCCAGGACCCCAGCAACAGTGGCAGCAAGACCCACAAAGCCAAGAAGAAGAAAAAGAAGAACAAGCACAAACACAAGCACAAACACAAGCATGAGAGGGGGGACAAGGAGAAAGGAGGAGAAGGGGAGCCACTGGGAGAGAAGAGTGTCGAGGGGGACCAGGGCAAGGAGAGGGAGGAAGGGAGGGAGTTTGGGGGCTTCGGGGGTGTGGGTGGAATGGACTTGTTCAGTTCCGGAGGCAGTAACAATAATTCTCCCATCCAGGCCTCCAACTCCTTGCCCGATGAACCCAGCTCCTCGGAATTTGAGGTCATATGATGTGAGTGGGGCAGCTGCCAGGGCGGTGATTTTCATGTGTGCCTGGATATGTAGACATGTCAGTGTGGCTTCATGTGTGCCTGGGTATGTAGACATGTCAGTGTGGCTCCATGTGTGCCTGGGTATGTAGACATGTCAGTGTGGCTCCATGTGTGCCTGGGTATGTAGACATGTCAATGTGGCTCCATGTGTGCCTGGGTATGTAGACATGTGAATGTGGCTCCATGTGCGCCTGGGTATGTAGACATGTGAATGTGGCTCCATGTGTGCCTGGGTATGTAGACATGTCAGTGTGGCTCCATGTATGCCTGGGTATGTAGACATGTGAATGTGGCTCCATGTGTGCCTGGGTATGTAGCCATGTCAGTGTGGCTCCATGTGTGCCTGGATATGTAGCCATGTGAATGTGGCTCCATGTGTGCCTGGGTATGTACACATGTGAATGTGGCTCCATGTGCGCCTGGGTATGTAGACATGTCAGTGTGGCTCCATGTGTGCCTGGGTATGTAGCCATGTGAATGTGGCTTCATGTGTGCCTGGGTATGTAGACATGTCAGTGTGGCTCCATGTGTGCCTGGATATGTAGCCATGTGAATGTGGCTCCATGTGTGCCTGGGTATGTAGACATGTGAATGTGGCTCCATGTGTGCCTGGATATGTAGACATGTCAGTGTGGCTCCATGTGTGCCTGGGTATGTAGACATGTCAGTGTGGCTCCATGTGTGCCTGGGTATGTAGACATGTCAGTGTGGCTCCATGTGTGCCTGGGTATGTACACATGTCAGTGTGGCTCCATGTGTGCCTGGATATGTAGACATGTCAGTGTGGCTCCATGTGTGCCTGGATATGTAGACATGTCAGTGTGGCTCCATGTGTGCCTGGGTATGTAGACATGTCAGTGGCTCCATGTGTGCCCGGGTATGTAGACATGTAAATGTGGCTCCATGTGTGCCTGGGTATGTAGACATGTCAGTGTGGCTCCATGTGTGCCCGGGTATGTAGACATGTAAATGTGGCTCCATGTGTGCCTGGGTATGTAGACATGTCAGTGTGGCTTCATGTGTGCCTGGGTCTGTAGACATGTAAATGTGGCTCCATGTGTGCCTGGGTATGTAGCCATGTGAATGTGGCTTCATGTGTGCCTGGGTATGTAGACATGTCAGTGTGGCTCCATGTGTGCCTGGGTATGTAGCCATGTGAATGTGGCTTCATGTGTGCCTGGGTATGTAGCCATGTGAATGTGGCTTCATGTGTGCCTGGGTATGTAGACATGTCAGTGTGGCTCCATGTGTGCCTGGGTATGTAGCCATGTGAATGTGGCTTCATGTGTGCCTGGGTATGTAGCCATGTGAATGTGGCTTCATGTGTGCCTGGGTATGTAGCCATGTGAATGTGGCTTCATGTGTGCCTGGGTATGTAGCCATGTGAATGTGGCTTCATGTGTGCCTGGGTATGTAGCCATGTGAATGTGGCTTCATGTGTGCCTGGGTATGTAGACATGTCAGTGTGGCTCCATGTGTGCCTGGGTATGTAGCCATGTGAATGTGGCTTCATGTGTGCCTGGGTATGTAGACATGTCAGTGTGGCTCCATGTGTGCCCGGGTATGTAGACATGTAAATGTGGCTCCATGTGTGCCTGGGTATGTAGACATGTCAGTGTGGCTTCATGTGTGCCTGGGTCTGTAGACATGTAAATGTGGCTTCATGTGTGCCTGGGTCTGTAGACATGTAAATGTGGCTCCATGTGTGCCTGGGTCTGTAGACATGTAAATGTGGCTCCATGTGTGCCTGGGTATGTAGACATGTCAGTGTGGCTCCATGTGTGCCCGGGTATGTAGACATGTAAATGTGGCTCCATGTGTGCCTGGGTATGTAGCCATGTGAATGTGGCTTCATGTGTGCCTGGGTATGTAGACATGTCAGTGTGGCTCCATGTGTGCCTGGGTATGTAGACATGTGAATGTGGCTTCATGTGTGCCTGGGTATGTAGACATGTCAGTGTGGCTCCATGTGTGCCTGGGTATGTAGCCATGTGAATGTGGCTTCATGTGTGCCTGGGTCTGTAGACATGTCAGTGTGGCTCCATGTGTGCCTGGGTATGTAGACATGTGAATGTGGCTTCATGTGTGCCTGGGTCTGTAGACATGTGAATGTGGCTCCATGTGTGCCTGGGTATGTAGACATGTGAATGTGGCTTCATGTGTGCCTGGGTATGTAGACATGTCAGTGTGGCTCCATGTGTGCCTGGGTATGTAGACATGTGAATGTGGCTTCATGTGTGCCTGGGTCTGTAGACATGTGAATGTGGCTCCATGTGTGCCTGGGTATGTAGACATGTGAATGTGGCTTCATGTGTGCCTGGGTATGTAGACATGTCAGTGTGGCTCCATGTGTGCCTGGGTATGTAGCCATGTGAATGTGGCTCCATGTGTGCCTGGGTATGTAGACATGTCAGTGTGGCTCCATGTGCGCCTGGGTATGTACACATGTGAATGTGGCTCCATGTGTGCCTGGGTATGTACACATGTGAATGTGGCTCCATGTGCGCCTGGGTATGTAGACATGTCAGTGTGGCTCCATGTGTGCCTGGGTATGTAGCCATGTGAATGTGGCTTCATGTGTGCCTGGGTATGTAGACATGTCAGTGTGGCTCCATGTGTGCCTGGATATGTAGCCATGTGAATGTGGCTCCATGTGTGCCTGGGTATGTAGACATGTGAATGTGGCTCCATGTGTGCCTGGATATGTAGACATGTCAGTGTGGCTCCATGTGTGCCTGGGTATGTAGACATGTCAGTGTGGCTCCATGTGTGCCTGGGTATGTAGACATGTCAGTGTGGCTCCATGTGTGCCTGGGTATGTACACATGTCAGTGTGGCTCCATGTGTGCCTGGATATGTAGACATGTCAGTGTGGCTCCATGTGTGCCTGGATATGTAGACATGTCAGTGTGGCTCCATGTGTGCCTGGGTATGTAGACATGTCAGTGTGGCTCCATGTGTGCCCGGGTATGTAGACATGTAAATGTGGCTCCATGTGTGCCTGGGTATGTAGACATGTCAGTGTGGCTCCATGTGTGCCCGGGTATGTAGACATGTAAATGTGGCTCCATGTGTGCCTGGGTATGTAGACATGTCAGTGTGGCTTCATGTGTGCCTGGGTCTGTAGACATGTAAATGTGGCTCCATGTGTGCCTGGGTATGTAGCCATGTGAATGTGGCTTCATGTGTGCCTGGGTATGTAGACATGTCAGTGTGGCTCCATGTGTGCCTGGGTATGTAGCCATGTGAATGTGGCTTCATGTGTGCCTGGGTATGTAGCCATGTGAATGTGGCTTCATGTGTGCCTGGGTATGTAGACATGTCAGTGTGGCTCCATGTGTGCCTGGGTATGTAGCCATGTGAATGTGGCTTCATGTGTGCCTGGGTATGTAGCCATGTGAATGTGGCTTCATGTGTGCCTGGGTATGTAGCCATGTGAATGTGGCTTCATGTGTGCCTGGGTATGTAGCCATGTGAATGTGGCTTCATGTGTGCCTGGGTATGTAGCCATGTGAATGTGGCTTCATGTGTGCCTGGGTATGTAGACATGTCAGTGTGGCTCCATGTGTGCCTGGGTATGTAGCCATGTGAATGTGGCTTCATGTGTGCCTGGGTATGTAGACATGTCAGTGTGGCTCCATGTGTGCCCGGGTATGTAGACATGTAAATGTGGCTCCATGTGTGCCTGGGTATGTAGACATGTCAGTGTGGCTTCATGTGTGCCTGGGTCTGTAGACATGTAAATGTGGCTTCATGTGTGCCTGGGTCTGTAGACATGTAAATGTGGCTCCATGTGTGCCTGGGTCTGTAGACATGTAAATGTGGCTCCATGTGTGCCTGGGTATGTAGACATGTCAGTGTGGCTCCATGTGTGCCCGGGTATGTAGACATGTAAATGTGGCTCCATGTGTGCCTGGGTATGTAGCCATGTGAATGTGGCTTCATGTGTGCCTGGGTATGTAGACATGTCAGTGTGGCTCCATGTGTGCCTGGGTATGTAGACATGTGAATGTGGCTTCATGTGTGCCTGGGTATGTAGACATGTCAGTGTGGCTCCATGTGTGCCTGGGTATGTAGCCATGTGAATGTGGCTTCATGTGTGCCTGGGTCTGTAGACATGTCAGTGTGGCTCCATGTGTGCCTGGGTATGTAGACATGTGAATGTGGCTTCATGTGTGCCTGGGTCTGTAGACATGTGAATGTGGCTCCATGTGTGCCTGGGTATGTAGACATGTGAATGTGGCTTCATGTGTGCCTGGGTATGTAGACATGTCAGTGTGGCTCCATGTGTGCCTGGGTATGTAGACATGTGAATGTGGCTTCATGTGTGCCTGGGTCTGTAGACATGTGAATGTGGCTCCATGTGTGCCTGGGTATGTAGACATGTGAATGTGGCTTCATGTGTGCCTGGGTATGTAGACATGTCAGTGTGGCTCCATGTGTGCCTGGGTATGTAGCCATGTGAATGTGGCTCCATGTGTGCCTGGGTATGTAGACATGTCAGTGTGGCTCCATGTGCGCCTGGGTATGTACACATGTAAATGTGGCTCCATGTGTGCCTGGGTATGTAGACATGTCAGTGTGGCTCCATGTGCACCTGGGTATGTACACATGTAAATGTGGCTCCATGTGTGCCTGGGTATGTAGCCATGTGAATGTGGCTTCATGTGCGCTTGGGTATGTACACATGTAAATGTGGCTCCATGTGTGCCTGGGCATGTAGACATGTGAATGTGGCTTCATGTGTGCCTGGGTATGTAGCCATGTGAATGTGGCTCCATGTGTGCCTGGGTCTGTAGACATGTGAATGTGGCTTCATGTGTGCCTGGGTATGTAGCCATGTAAATGTGGCTCCATGTGTGCCTGGGTCTGTAGACATGTGAATGTGGCTTCATGTGTGCCTGGGTATGTAGACATGTGAATGTGGCTCCATGTGTGCCTGGGTATGTAGACATGTGAATGTGGCTCCATGTGTGCCTGGGTATGTAGCCATGTGAATGTGGCTTCATGTGCGCCTGGGTATGTACACATGTAAATGTGGCTCCATGTGTGCCCGGGTATGTAGACATGTAAATGTGGCTCCATGTGTGCCTGGGTATGTACACATGTGAATGTGGCTCCATGTGTGCCTGGGTATGTACACATGTGAATGTGGCTCCATGTGTGCCCGGGTATGTACACATGTGAATGTGGCTCCATGTGTGCCTGGGTATGTAGACATGTGAATGTGGCTCCATGTGTGCCTGGGTATGTAGACATGTGAATGTGGCTCCATGTGTGCCTGGGTATGTAGACATGTGAATGTGGCTCCATGTGTGCCTGGGCATGTAGACATGTGAATGTGGCTCCATGTGTGCCCGGGTATGTAGCCATGTGAATGTGGCTCCATGTGTGCCTGGGTATGTAGACATGTGAATGTGGCTTCATGTGTGCCCGGGTCTGTAGACATGTGAATGTGGCTCCATGTGTGCCTGGGTCTGTAGACATGTGAATGTGGCTTCATGTGTGCCTGGGTATGTAGACATGTGAATGTGGCTCCATGTGTGCCTGGGTCTGTAGACATGTGAATGTGGCTCCATGTGTGCCTGGGTATGTAGACATGTGAATGTGGCTTCATGTGTGCCCGGGTCTGTAGACATGTGAATGTGGCTTCATGTGTGCCTGGGTCTGTAGACATGTGAATGTGGCTTCATGTGTGCCTGGGTCTGTAGACATGTGAATGTGGCTCCATGCGTGCCTTGGTCTGTAGACATGTGAATGTGGTTTCATGTGTGCATGGGTATGTAGATATGTGAATGTGGCTTCATGTGTGCCTGGGACTGTAGACATGTGAATGTGGCTTCATGTGTGCATGTGGGACTTTTGTAGGTATAATAAGTCATCAAAAAGGAAAAAAGTGGATTGCCCTGTAGAAAGGGAGAAAAAAAACAGTAACATGAGCTGTATTTGACCTCCCAAATGATGTGTATCAGATGAATAAATATGCCAATCTTTTCATCTTCATCCCCCCTTCTCTCTCCCCAGCCCCTCATCATCCCCATCCTGATACCTTAAATGTTTAGATCACTATTCATTTTGACACATTTCAAACCACAGAGTTTCTGTGTATATGTGTGTGTGTGTGACTCGGCACACCTATCGTAAAACAGAAGACCCAGATCTAACCATTGTCGTATTAACTGGGAATGTTATTTCTGTTTTCTATGTAGAGATGTGAACTACAATTGCTTCGAGTCTTGATGTGAATATTGGTCAAAACAAGAGTTAAAAGCACATGTTTGTGACATGTTTTCTTCAAGGTAAGACATGCTGCATATAAAGAGCTCTGTGGTTTGTTGTGTCAAATTGTTTAGTCTGAAAAGCTCGATGTGTTCATATTTCCATTGTTTTGAAAACATAATTATGTTTGCTTCCAAATGACAGTTGTTTTGTGTTGCTGTTGCTGTTGTAAATTTGACATTAAAAATTGTTTTGCATACTTTTCTGTTTGTGTGACAGGGTGGGAGTGACTTAACTTCCAGTCAGTCATAATATGAAAAAAAAAAAAAAAAGATGACTTCCAGGTGCAGTCAGGTACATCTTACCTAACAGTGAATTTAGGTCAGTGAAGTGAACAGTGGTTAACTGTATCTTACCGAACAGTGAATTTAGGTCAGTGAAGTGAACAGTGTGGTTAGCTGTATCTTACCTAACAGTGAATTCAGGTCAGTGAAGTGAACAGTGTGGTCAGCTGTATCTTACCTAACAGTGAATTCAGGTCAGTGAAGTGAACAGTGTGGTCAGCTGTATCTTACCTAACAGTGAATTCAGGTCAGTGAAGTGAACAGTGTGGTTAGCTGACATTGTACAAAATTTAAGCAATAGTCTGTGGGTCAGGTGTACCTTTTAGACCCTTTTCCCAACTTTGTGTGTGTGTGTGTGTGTGTGTGTGTGTGTGTGTGTGTGTGTGTGTGTGTGAGTGTGTGTGTACTATCTTCCTCTCCATTTCTCTCTCTCTCTCTCTCTCTCTCTCTCTCTCTCTCTCTCTCTCTCTCTCTCTCTCTGTGCTATCTTCCTCCATTTTTCTTTACATTTCTCTCTCTCTCTCTCTCTCTGCTTTCTTCCTCTCCATTTTTCTTTACATTTCTCTCTCTCTCCTCTCTCTCTCTCCTCTCTCTCTCTCTCTCTCTCTCTCTCTCTCTCTCTCTCCTCTCCCCAAACAGCACTTTTGACAACATTTTCTTTATCTGATTTATTTCCTTTAAGTACAAATGTACCATATGTTTACACATTTACTTTCCAATGGCCAAGTATAACAAAATAATAGTCCATGCAGTCAATCACCTCCTCTACCACCAACTTTCATATTCGAATAAACTTATCTATCACACCACACTGGAACAGGTTATACACATCCACATGGATCTGAACAAGTCACATGTCCCACAGATCTGAACATCATTCAGATACATAACCATCACCACTTCCATAAAACAAGAGAAAACAACCAATTAATCCCCCCCCCCCCCCCCCCCCTCCCCGGGCTGATTGCATCGTTGCCAGCCCTCCTCAACTTTTCAAGAATTTCCCCGTTTTAGAAATCATTCTCCAAATCCCAAATTTAGTAATATTACGACAGCAAAAGAAGAATTTCAAAATTTTGGAGTTGGATGAGGGGAAGTCAGTTTTGAGCAGGGGCCGACAGTTTTGCAGAATATAGTCTGAAAGATGATGTCAACTGATAGTTTTGCTGAATAAAGTCTGATAGATGTTATGTGAATTTTGCCTGTTATAGTTAGTGGAAAATGCATTTTCTGTGTAAAGCCCATGTTTAACAACCGAAGCATTTGGCGGTTAAAATTTTTGCTGTGTCAGTCCAAAGCCAAAGTCCACCTCATCCCACATCCTTCGTCTTCTAGTTGCAGAATTATTAACTCCAGAGTGTTGGCAGCCATGACAGTGTATTGAAATTAGTACACACAGTGGAAGTCATCGTCATGTATCGAAATTAGTACACACAGTGCAAGTGATCGCCATCATAGAATTCCAGGCAGCGTCGATGCAGGTGACCGATTCACACTGACTGCTGCAGCAAGATTCTTCAGTTCTTTCAGACCACTCCTCCTTGTCAAGGTGCTGTGGTCATGACTGCTCCCAAGTGGGAGCACCTTGCCGACAGCCCACTGTCATGTGCTTCCAGCTGCCTCAGTGCCATCCCAGCCAGTGGCTGAAGCGTTGTGTCCCTTCATTGTGTTTCCTACTGTTAGTTCCGCCTGCTTTTGGTCAGCTCAACTGACCATACACTGGTTTCATGTATATATTTTTATTTGTTCGTCAAACCTTCAGTTATGTTTACATTGTTTAAACTTTGGTGGTATCTCTTCTTTCATTTGAACTTCAATTAAATTTGTCATTGAAATATCGGTTACATTCATTTTTGTTCAAATTTTTGTTACAGTACACACTCTTCATTGTAACCTCATTTACACTTATTTCATTCGAATCTCAATTAAATTTGTTTCATTTAAACCTTGGTGTTACTAGTTAAATTTGAAGCTCATTATTGTTCTTTCTCATCTCACTATAAACCTCAGTTACACATGTTTTCATTGAAATCTCTGTTACACTAGTTTCATTGAAACCTTGGCAACACTTCTGCTAGCTCATAATGGCTTTGCCTTCAGATTCATATGTTTTTGGCAGGAGAGGGGAAAGATTTACTATTTTGTTCTCCAGGAAATTTGTTAAATGAATAATGATATTATGGAGCTCCGTTACCAAAAGAGAGCCTTCTACAAACCTTATTTTTTCCATCAGAACATTATCGATGCTTGCTACTTCATTTTCTATGCTGACCTTCGCTAAGCATAGAAATGAATGGACGATCAGTCACTGAAAGAGAGTCCACAGAGGCACCTGCTCTCGAGGCATTGAAACCAAGTAGTACAAGTCTCTGAATTAGCCAGCCCTGGATTGTCACAGACTGGTTTGGGAACCGTCCATCTTCTTTGTGTCTTCCTAACATTGCTAAGCACCTTTGGTATATTGCTGAACAAATTAGTGGTGGTGGGAAACAAGCGCAACCTAACATTTCTTCCGTCATTATATGAACGACTTGGCAAAGATTTGAATCTTAAAAAAAAAAAAAAAAAAGTGGGGGGGGGGGGGGGGGGGGGAGAAGAAAATGAGAACATAAGGTAGGAAAATATATTGTAAATACTAAACTCCTCACTGGCAGCATATGGGCACCATTGCAATCCCTCTCAAAGACAGTTATATTCATATTGCCTGCTCCTATGCATTTCGTCCCCTGGATCAGACTCATCAGGGAGACACGGCTGATTGTGTCTGTGCTCCCTTGGCAACAAACAGAAATGCACCACAGTCCATAATGCTGTGGTGTCCTCACCACCAAGGGTTGAAAAAAAAAAAAAAAAAGGAATCCAACAGCATCCCAAAGCAGCCAGCAAAGGGTAAAAAAGTGAATCAAAAAGAAAGTGTGGAAAGGAAATTTGTTGTTGAAGGAACTATAATCATGTAAACCGTATAAAATGTAGGGAACAGTCTTTGAGCCTATGCTTGAGGATCCATTCAAGGATGCAAGGGAGATCAAAAGATGTGAAACAGTCTGAGTGGTCAGCTCTGCTGTTCATTAACCCAAGCATTGTCAGCAGCTAAGAATTGTGCAGAACCACCTTTATTTGGATCTCCTAAGAGATGCAGCCTCCCACTGATTGACCAAACAATATAATGCTGAACAAATTAGTAGTGGGGGAAAACAAGTGCAGACTAACAATTCTTCCGTCATTATATAAACGACTTGGCAAAGATTTTGGTATATTGTTTTATTGGAACAAGATGGAACAGGCTTTTTATCCATGCTTTCACTTTCCATCATTTATTCACCACAGACACCGACATCCGTACACTTTTACATACATTTATACAGGCACTACACACAGCAAGTCAAGTTACATTCTATACTACAGCAATAGTTACGTGGCAACTGTGGAAATTTTCATAGGCACTTGCATCCATGTAAAAAGTCTCAAAAAGAATACAAAACCAATATCTCTTGGTTATCACACCTTTCGTCTCCATACCATAGACAACATTAGCACACGTTCAATCTCACTTTATCACATTAGTGTAAGGCACCACATACCTGTTTCCATTTGCAAGTACCTGAGAACATAAAGCACAAATGAAACATTTCTCCAGTCGGAGCATCATCACCAATACACTGCTGAGAAAAAGAAGTATGATCATTTCAGCAGATTTCTCTCGAAAGCCTTTTTTTTTTTCTTTTTTCCCCTTATGTTTTTGCTCTCTTTTTTTTCTCCAAAATCAATTCTTAACAAACGTCGGAAATAGAAACCACAGTACAAAACTCAAGCATAATGTTAACATGTACAGCAGCCAAACCTTGCAGAGATACATGGATATTGTTTTGGTTCTTGGCTCTGTGTGGTGTGTGTGTGTGTGTATAACATTAAAAAGAAAATTGACAGGTCACCAGGTGTTGCAGAATTGTTTGCTGTCAATATCTACAAAAGATTCCAGAGTTTGGAGTCTGTAGCCCAGCCAATCACACAATTCTTTCAGGATCATAGCTATACCAACCAAACCTGGCCCTTTCAGGATCATAGCTATACCAACCAAACCTGGCTCTTTCAGGATCATAGCTATACCAACCAAACCTGGCTCTTTCAGGATCATAGCTATACCAACCAAACCTGGCCCTTACAGGATCATAGCTATACCAACCAAACCTGGCTCTTTCAGGATCATAGCTATACCAACCAAACCTGGCCCTTACAGGATCATAGCTATACCAACCAAACCTGGCTCTTTCAGGATCATAGCTATACCAACCAAACCTGGCCCTTACAGGATCATAGCTATACCAACCAAACCTGGCTCTTTCAGGATCATAGCTATACCAACCAAACCTGGCCCTTTCAGGATCATAAGATAATTGTTACTTATAGCCCAGCCGACCGCAAAGGGCCACATCAGGGCTGTCACCACGTTAAAATCAACTCACAAGTCATTCATTCACACAATTCTTTAAAATACATCGAAAAACCATCCGAAAGTTTGTTAAAAATCTTTCCACTGTAAAAACTCAGATCCGATGAAAAATGTTAATCTCTTTCAAGAACTCAAAGATGGCATCAGGTGGGATCATTCATCTTGAACATGGTTTTCTCTTCATGGAATCCGCCGTAAAAATGTTTGTGTCAGGATCATAGCTATACCAACCAAACCTGGCTCTTTCAGGATCATAGCTATACCAACCAAACCTGGCCCTTTAAGGATCATAGCTATACCAACCAAACCTGGCTCTTTCAGGATCATAGCTATACCAACCAAACCTGGCCCTTACAGGATCATAGCTATACCAACCAAACCTGGCCCTTACAG
The DNA here is from genome assembly GCA_033310375.1 of Conus canariensis. Taxonomy (NCBI): domain Eukaryota; kingdom Metazoa; phylum Mollusca; class Gastropoda; order Neogastropoda; family Conidae; genus Conus; species Conus canariensis. Next base: position 72,778,045 of record CM065726.1, on the reverse strand, counting down.
GATCATAGCTATACCAACCAAACCTGGCCCTTACAGGATCATAGCTATACCAACCAAACCTGGCCCTTACAGGATCATAGCTATACCAACCAAACCTGGCCCTTTCAGGATCATAGCTATACCAACCAAACCTGGCTCTTTCAGGATCATAGCCATACCAACCAAACCTGGCCCTTTCAGGATTAAGTTTACCCAACCATGTTGGGCCCTTTCAGGGTTATAGTCCAACCAACCATGCGGGGCCCTTTCAGGGTTATAGTTCAACCAACCATGCGGGGCCCTTTCAGGGTTATAGTCCAACCATGCGGGGCCCTTTCAGGGTTATAGTTCAACCAACCATGCGGGGCCCTTTCAGGGTTACAGTTCAACCAACCATGCAGGGCCCTTTCAGGATTAATGCCTACCCAGCTACTCAAGGCTCTTTCAGGATGATAGTCCAGTGAGCCATATGGATTGCTTTCATGGTTGAAGCCTACCCAACGACTCCGGGCTCTTTCAGAGTTATAGTCCATGGTTGAAGCCTACCCAATGACTCCGGGCTCTTTCAGAGTTATAGTCCATGGTTGAAGCCTACCCAATGACTCCGGGCTCTTTCAGAGTTATAGTCCATGGTTGAAGCCTACCCAATGACTCCGGGTTCTTTCAAAGTTGTAGTCCAGCCAATAACGCGGGGTGCTTTCTGGATCAAAGCCTGTCCATACACAGGGCCCTTTCAGGGTTAGTCCAGCCAATAACGCGGGGTGCTTTCTGGATCAAAGCCTGTCCATACACAGGGCCCTTTCAGGGTTACAGTCCAGCCAATAACGCGGGGTGCTTTCTGGATCAAAGCCTGTCCATACACAGGGCCCTTTCAGGGTTACAGTCCAGCCAACTACGCAGGGCCCTTTCAAGGTTGAAGCCTAACCAACAACACCGGACTCTTTCAGGGGTATAGACCAGCCCACCACGCCGGAACCTTTTTCAGGCTTACAGTGTACCCAACCTTACAGAGCCCCTTTCCATAGAAGAGTCCTGTCATGAATTAAGAAAAAAAGTACCAACAAACAACAATATACTTATATACAACAATCCATACAAGCTAAACGGTCAATGTCCCTATGGTAAAAAAAAAAAGCTGCGACTGTGCCGAGTGCATCGACCATTATGCTCACCTTTTCACCCCCAGATTAAGGGGGGGGGGGGGGGGGGGGCGTAAATGATACTATGAAAAACGTGACAAAGCCAATTGGAAAAAGCATTTAATCAAAAGGGGCAGATCAGCAGACATGACGCTGCAATGCTGGGTACTGGGTGAAAAACTGCAACAACAGCAGACACGATTTGAAGTATGTTTAACAACAATTAGGTGACGTACATTACAGCACGTGACACGCTACGCCACCAAGCATCTCAACTGCATCGGAATGTCAGCGGAAGTTGCGAAGAAGACCATTAGAACTGGACCCTCGCATACACACAGTTTTGTACATTGTTATTGTCGCTGCATCAGCCACCACACAGGGGTCAGAGTGCAAGGGCTGCATCACTTGCCTGTATTAGTATATAGATTCTGTTTGCCTATAATATTGGTATACAGATGACGTTTGCAATCACACACGTATTAAGCTGATTCGCGCAGAGTAAAAATAAGTTAGCTTTTTCCTTAAAACACAAGTGTATCTTCATTTATAAAAAAAAATAATCTTCTACAAGATTTCGTGTTATAGAGCAAGAAATTAGCAATACATTTCATGTTCTATACAAAAATACAAAGGACAATCTGCGTCATTATGGATTTCTCATTCACACGAAAAGCACATAATTTCTTACAGGCCTCATAGATTTATTTCTCAATTACATTTAAAGCAAAACATGTCTGACAGGGCAGGGCAAAAAGGAAGGATTTCCTTCACACACGGATTCTCATGCTTGGATTTGTTTTCCTTTCATAAATGATGACAGCTGCAAAGTTCTCCAAATGAATATATGGTTCAGCGAGGTATCATATGGGTTGCCGAGTTATATTTGGTGCCGCTGATTATTTTCTTTGTATGGCTGCTATGAAACTGGCAATGTATAAGTTTTCCTTCATCCGTTCAGATACACACAACTTTCTCTTATCACTTTTGGTAGGACAAACATTAACTGAAAAAATGAACACAAATCTCTCTCTCTCTCTCTCTCTCTCTCTCTCTCTCTCTCTCTCTCTCTCTCTCACACACACACACACACACACACACACACACACACACACACAGAGTTGCTTATTACATGCAGTGAACCCACTCGCAAGTGTCTACAATAACATGAACAAACAAACAAAAGCATGACGTCGACGTATGTCATTCTGCGTAATAAGTGCGTACAAACATCTCTTGCCCGCCCCTCCCCCAGTGGTTGCTGAAGGTGAGCATGATGTATGATGTAATGGTTGCTGAAGGTGAGCATGATGTATGATGTAGTGGTTGCTGAAGGTGAGCATGTTGTATGATGATGTAGTGGTTGCTGAAGGTGAGCATGATGTATGATGATGTAGTGGTTGCTAAAGGTGAGCATGCTGTATGATGTAGTGGTTGCTGAAGGTGAGCATGATGTATGATGTAGTGGTTGCTGATGGTGAGCATGTTGTATGATGTAGTGGTTGCTGATGGTGAGCATGTTGTATGATGTAGTGGTTGCTGATGGTGAGCATGTTGTATGATGTAGTGGTTGCTGAAGGTAAGCATGCTGTATGATGTATGATGTAGTGGTTGCTGAAGGTGAGCATGATGTATGATGATGTAGTGGTTGCTGAAGGTGAGCATGCTGTATGATGTAGTGGTTGCTGAAGGTGAGCATGCTGTATGATGTAGTGGTTGCTGAAGGTGAGCATGTTGTATGATGTAGTGGTTGCTGAAGGTGATCATGCTGTATGATGTAGTGGTTGCTGAAGGTGAGCATGTTGTATGATGTAGTGGTTGCTGAAGGTAAGCATGATGTATGATGTAGTGGTTGCTGAAGGTAAGCATGCTGTATGATGTAGTGGTTGCTGAAGGTGAGCATGTTGTATGATGTAGTGGTTGCTGAAGGTGAGCATGATGTATGATGTAGTGGTTGCTGAAGGTGAGCATGTTGTATGATGTAGTGGTTGCTGAAGGTGAGCATGATGTATGATGTAGTGGTTGCTGAAGGTGAGCATACTGTATGACGTAGTGGTTGCTGAAGGTGAGCATGCTGTATGATGTAGTGGTTGCTGAAGGTGAGCATGTTGTATGATGTAGTGGCTGCTGAAGGAGAGCATGCTGTAGGATGATGCTGAACTACTGGGCCCAAGACTGACCTTTCTGCAAGACACACGGGGAAACGGGATGATCACTCATCTCACTCCCATGAGCCTTCATCCTTCTCTCTCTCTCTCTCTCTCTCTCTCTCTCTCTCTCTCTCTCACACACACACACACACACACACACACACACACACACACACACACACACACACGCACGCACGCACCGCGCACACAAGTGTATACGCAAACATATACACACTTGTACTTCATAAGTGTGTATAGTGTAACCACTCAATTCGATGTTGCTGCTGGTCTGTATAATTGTAATGGACACTCACAAAAGAAACATAATTAGTTTTCAGAGATGATGGAAATAATGAGGTCAATAAAAAAAAAAGTACAAGGACCGATAAATTCTTCAGTCCTCATCATGGCCATCATGTTGCTCATCTTGGAGATCAGGTAGTAATAATATTATACCGGTATACCGGACGCCAGACGAAATGTTCCAGAAAACGTTGTGGACACACTGAAGGTCACTGAACGGTCAGGAATCTGAGTGAATATAACGGATACACACAGAACAGAATATGAGCCAGGCATTCACCGCCTGGTACGCACCACAGTCCCTTTAACGCACCAGTATGCCTTGGGGGTCTCTGACATCACGTGTTTGGAGATCCTCATCAAGAACCAGAGAAACGCACAGAACTATCACACAAGCGAGAATCTGACGAGCACCATCCTCCTCACCATTCACCAGAATCGTCAATACACCTGGATCCCCCACCCCCACCCCCCTCTTTTGTTTAAGTTCGCACCAGAAATGTATGCGGGTCATGTTTGCACCAGCACAGTCGCTGATTCAGACGTGTGTGTGGGTCGATCTCCGTCAAGCTCCACAATCTTCGTGCATCCCGCAGATGCTGCAGAACCTGTTGGCGGTGGACTGATCCTCGCAGGCTTTCAACAACTGCATCCGCTGTTGGCTCCATACAGAACGGTCAGCATTTCCCGGCTGCTCCTTGATCCTCATGAGCACGGACACGTCTTCAAGCAGAGGCTGTTGGGTCTCCCTGTTCAACGTCCTCCTCCTCATCAAACTGCCCGAGATTCTCACACACGTTGGTCGAATTCAAGAGGCTATCATTGATGTCATGAAGACAAAGAATCTCTCTCTCTCTCTCTCTCTCTCTCTCTCTCTCTCTCTCTCTCTCTCTTCTCTCTCTCTCTCTTCTCAATCCCAATCTATTATCAATCAATCGTTTAGTCACACCTACATCAATCCTGGCGTCAGTTCATCAGGACACCAAGCTTGCAGACGTCAACACTGTCCTGCACACGGCGACTACAGCGCCACCTAGCGCCACCACGCAAGCACTGGCCATAGTTCTGGAACTGAGTGAGTGCCCGCCGCCCCCGCCGTCGTAATACTCGTAGTATTCGGCATCCTCCGCGTCGTACAGGGGCGGCGTGGTGGTCTGGCCGGAGGCGAAGACGATCATCTGATCCTCGTAGTCCCAGATGTTGTCCGGCTCTTCTTCGGTCAGAGGTTTATCATCTGCAACAGATTCACAGACAGGTGTGAGGTTTTGTCTTTGGTTACCTGTGGCTAAAGGTTATTGTAACAGTACTGCATAATCATGGAGATCTCAAGTTTTTGTTTTGTTTGCCATCAGTATGTGAGACTAATTATAACAATGGTGTACAGGTCATAGTCTGAAACAGCTGTGACATCCAAAGCATGAACGCGGGGTGAACTGCACGAAGTGAATGACTGACTGTGCATAGCCGATCTTCCTGAATGAAAAAAAAAAACCCACATTCAAAGATCATCTGAAAAGAGGTATGACATGTACAGCGTATATTGTATTCAACTCAGATTCATCATAATAAACGATTCTGATCGAAACCACTGTGCCAAATGAAAGCAGAACGCAAGACTAAGAAGTAGGCCAGTCTAACCAGCAGCTTGGAGGGTGGGGGGTGGGGTGGGGGGATCTCAATGGCTACCAAGCCAAAGTCCTCCCCACAGAGGGTGGGGTATGGGTGTTTAAAGGCTCATCAGGCTACGATCTCATGAGAGCCATCGAGTTCTGGCAAGAGGACCAGAACCCTCAAGGCAATAGCAGAGGACCTGAACCCTACAGGCAATGGCAGAGGACCAGACCCTACAGGCAATGGCAGAGGACCAGAACCCTCAAAGCAATGGCAGAGGACCTGAACCCTGAAGGCAATGGCAGAGGACCAGAACCCTGAAGGCAATGGCAGAGGACCAGAACCCTCAAAGCAATGGCAGAGGACCAGAACCCTGAAGGCAATGGCAGAGGACTAGAACCCTGAAGGCAATGGCAGAGGACCAGAACCCTCAAGGCAATGGCAGAGGACCAGAACCCTCAAGGCAATGGCAGAGGACCAGAACCCTGAAGGCAATGGCAGAGGACCAGAACCCTCAAGGCAATGGCAGAGGACCAGAACCCTGAAGGCAATGGCAGAGGACCTGAACCCTCAAGGCAATGGCAGAGGACCAGAACCCTGAAGGCAATGGCAGAGGACCAGAACCCTGAAGGCAATGGCAGAGGACCAGAACCTTGAAGGCAATGGCAGAGGACCAGAACCCTCAAGGCAATGGCAGAGGACCAGAACCCTGAAGGCAATGGCAGAGGACCAGAACCCTCAAGGCAATGGCAGAGGACCAGAACCCTAAAGGCAATGGCAGAGGACCAGAACCCTGAAGGCAATCGCAGAGGACCAGAACCCTGAAGGCAATGGCAGAGGACCAGAACCCTGAAGGCAATGGCAGAGGACCAGAGCCCTGAAGGCAATGGCAGAGGACCAGAACCCTGAAGGCAATGGCAGAGGACCAGAACCCTCAAGGCAATGGCAGAGGACCAGAACCCTCAAGGCAATGGCTGAGGACCAGAACCCTGAAGGCAATGGCAGAGGACCAGAACCCTCAAGGCAATGGCAGAGGACCAGAACCCTGAAGGCAATGGCAGAGGACCAGAACCCTGAAGGCAATGGCAGAGGACCAGAACCCTCAAGGCAATGGCAGAGGACCAGAACCCTGGAGGCAATGGCAGAGGACCAGAACCCTCAAGGCAATGGCAGAGGACCTGAACCCTGAAGGCAATGGCAGAGGACCTGAACCCTGAAGGCAATGGCAGAGGACCTGAACCCTGAAGGCAATGGCAGAGGACCTGAACCCTCAAGGCAATGGCAGAGGACCAGAACCCTCAAGGCAATGGCAGAGGACCAGAACCTTGAAGGCAATGGCAGAGGACCAGAACCCTCAAGGCAATGGCAGAAGACCAGAACCCTCAAGGCAATGGCAGAGGACCAGAACCCTCAAGGCAATGGCAGAGGACCAGAACCCTGAAGGCAATGGCAGAGGACCAGAACCCTCAGGCAATGGCAGAGGACCAGAACCCTCAAGGCAATGGCAGAGGACCAGAACCCTGGAGGCAATGGCAGAGGACCAGAACCCTGGAGGCAATGGCAGAGGACCAGAACCCTGAAGGCAATGGCAGAGGACCAGAACCCTGAAGGCAATGGCAGAGGACCAGAACCCTACAGGCAATGGCAGAGGACCAGAACCCTCAAGGCAATGGCAGAGGACCAGAACCCTAAGGCAATGGCAGAGGACCAGAACCCTGAAGGCAATGGCAGAGGACCAGAACCCTCAAGGCAATGGCAGAGGACCAGAACCCTGAAGGCAATGGCAGAGGACCAGAACCCTGAAGGCAATGGCAGAGGACCAGAACCCTGGAGGCAATGGCAGAGGACCAGAACCCTGAAGGCAATGGCAGAGGACCAGAACCCTCAAGGCAATGGCAGAGGACCATGAACCCTCAAGGCAATGGCAGAGGACCAGAACCCTCAAGGCAATGGCAGAGGACCAGAACCCTGAAGGCAATGGCAGAGGACCAGAACCCTGGAGGCAATGGCAGAGGACCAGAACCCTGGAGGCAATGGCAGAGGACCAGAACCCTGAAAGCAATGGCAGAGGACCAGAACCCTGGAGGCAATGGCAGAGGACCAGAACCCTGAAGGCAATGGCAGAGGACCAGAACCCTGGAGGCAATGGCAGAGGACCAGAACCCTGAAGGCAATGGCAGAGGACCAGAACCCTGAAGGCAATGGCAGAGGACCAGAACCCTGAAGGCAATGGCAGAGGACCAGAACCCTGAAGGCAATGGCAGAGGACCAGAACCCTGAAGGCAATGGCAGAGGACCAGAACCCTAAGGCAATGGCAGAGGACCAGAACCCTGAGGCAATGGCAGAGGACCAGAACCCTGAAGGCAATGGCAGAGGACCAGAACCCTAAGCAATGGCAGAGGACCAAACCCTGAAGGCAATGGCAGAGGACCAGAACCCTAAGGCAATGGCAGAGGACCAGAACCCTAAGCAATGGCAGGGACCAGAACCCTGAAGGCAATGGCAGAGGACCAGAACCCTGAGGCAATGGCAGAGGACCAGAACCCTAAGGCAATGGCAGAGGACCAGAACCCTGAAGGCAATGGCAGAGGACCAGAACCCTGAAGGCAATGGCAGAGGACCAGAACCCTGAAGGCAATGGCAGAGGACCAGAACCCTAAGGCAATGGCAGAGGACCGAACCCTAAGGCAATGGCAGAGGACCAGAACCCTCAAGGCAATGGCAGAGGACCAGAACCCTGAAGGCAATGGCAGAGGACCAGAACCCTGAAGGCAATGGCAGAGGACCAGAACCCTCAGGCAATGGCAGAGGACCAGAACCCGAAGGCAAGGCAGAGGACCAGAACCTCAAGGCAATGGCAGAGGACCGAACCCTAAGGCAATGGCAGAGGACCTGAACCCTGAAGGCAATGGCAGGACCAGAACCCGAAGGCAATGGCAGAGGACCTGAACCCTCAAGGCAATGGCAGAGGACCGAACCCTGAAGGCAATGGCAGAGGACCAGAACCTCAAGGCAATGGCAGAGGACCAGAACCCTCAAGGCAATGGCAAGGACCGAACCTAAGGCATGGCAAGGCCAGAACCCTCAAGGCAATGGCAGAGGACCAGAACCCTGAAGGCAATGGCAGAGGACCAGAACCCTCAAGGCAATGGCAGAGGACCAGAACCCTAAGGCAATGGCAGAGGACCAGAACCCAAGGCAATGGCAGAGGACCAGAACCCTAGGCAATGGCAGAGGACCAGAACCCTGAAGGCAATGGCAGAGGACCAGAACCTGAAGGCAATGGCAGAGACCAGAACCCTACAGGCAATGGCAGAGGACCAGAACCCTCAAGGCAATGGCAGAGGACCAGAACCTAAGGCAATGGCAGAGGACCAGAACCCTGAAGGCAATGGCAGAGACCAGAACCCTCAAGGCAATGGCAGAGGACCAGAACCCTAAGGCAATGCAGAGGACCAGAACCTGAAGGCAATGGCAGAGGACCGAACCCTAGGCAATGGCAGAGGACCAGAACCCTAAGGCAATGGCAGAGGACCAGAACCCTCAAGGCAATGGCAGAGGACCAGAACCTCAAGGCAATGGCAGAGGACCAGAACCCTCAGGCAATGGCAGAGGACCAGAACCCTAAGGCAATGGCAGAGGACCAGAACCCTAGGCAATGGCGCAGAGGACAAGAACCCCTAGGCAATGGCAGAGGACCAGAACCCTAAGCAATGGCAGAGGACCAGAACCCTGGAGGCAATGGCAGAGGACCAGAACCCTGAGGCAATGGCAGAGGACCAGAACCCTGAAGGCAATGGCAGAGAGACCTAGGCAACCGACCTAGGCAATGGCAGAGGACCAGACCTAGGCAATGGCAGAGGACCAGAACCCTAAGCAATGGCAGAGGACCAGAACCGCCTAAGGCAATGGCAGAGGACCAGAACCCTGAAGCAATGGCAGAGGACCGAACCTAAGGCAATGGCAGAGGACCAGAACCTTGAAGGCAATGGCAGAGGACCAGGACCCTAAGGCAATGGCAGAAGACCAGAACCCTAAGGCAATGGCAGAGGACCAGAACCCTCAAGGCAATGGCAGAGGACCAGAACCCTGAAGGCAATGGCAGAGGACCAGAACCCTCAAGGCAATGGCAGAGGACCAGAACCCTCAAGGCAATGGCAGAGGACCAGAACCCTCAAGGCAATGGCAGAGGACCAGAACCCTGGAGGCAATGGCAGAGGACCAGAACCCTGAAGGCAATGGCAGAGGACCAGAACCTGAAGGCAATGGCAGAGGACCAGAACCCTACAGGCAATGGCAGAGGACCAGAACCCTCAAGGCAATGGCAGAGGACCAGAACCCTCAAGGCAATGGCAGAGGACCAGAACCCTGAAGGCAATGGCAGAGAACCAGAACCCTCAAGGCAATGGCAGAGACCAGAACCCTGAAGGCAATGGCAGAGGACCAGAACCCTGAAGGCAATGGCAGAGGACCAGAACCCTGAGGCAATGGCAGAGGACCAGAACCCTGAAGGCAATGGCAGAGGACCAGAACCCTCAAAGGCAATGGCAGAGGACCTGAACCCTCAAGGCAATGGCAGAGGACCAGAACCCTCAAGGCAATGGCAGAGGACCAGAACCCTGAAGGCAATGGCAGAGGACCAGAACCCTGAGGCAATGGCAGAGGACCAGAACCCTAAGGCAATGGCAGAGGACCGAACCCTCAAGGCAATGGCAGAGGACCAGAACCCTCAAGGCAATGGCAGAGGACCAGAACCCTGAAGGCAATGGCAGAGGACCAGAACCCTGGAGGCAATGGCAGAGGACCAGAACCCTGAAGGCAATGGCAGAGGACCAGAACCCTCAAGGCAATGGCAGAGGACCTGAACCCTGAAGGCAATGGCAGAGGACCTGAACCCTACAGGCAATGGCAGAGGACCTGAACCCTCAAGGCAATGGCAGAGGACCAGAACCCTGAAGGCAATGGCAGAGGACCAGAACCCTACAGGCAATGGCAGAGGACCAGAACCTCAAGGCAATGGCAGAGGACCTGAACCCTACAGGCAATGGCAGAGGACCAGAACCCTACAGGCAATGGCAGAGGACCAGAACCCTACAGGCAATGGCAGAGGACCAGAACCCTACAGGCAATGGCAGAGGACCAGAACCTACAGGCAATGGCAGAGGACCAGAACCCTAAGGCAATGGCAGAGGACCAGAACCCTGCAAGGCAATGGCAGAGGACCAGAACCCTCAAGGCAATGGCAGAGGACCAGAACCCTGAAGGCAATGGCAGAGGACCAGAACCCTAAGGCAATGGCAGAGGACCAGAACCCTGAAGGCAATGGCAGAGGACCAGAACCCTCAAGGCAATGGCAGAGGACCGAACCCTCAAGGCAATGGCAGAGGACCAGAACCCTCAAGGCAATGGCAGAGGACCATGAACCCTCAGGCAATGGCAGAGGACCAGAACCCTCAAGGCAATGGCAGAGGACCAGAACCCTGAAGGCAATGGCAGAGGACCAGAACCTGAAGGCAATGGCAGAGGACCAGAACCCTACAGGCAATGGCAGAGGACCAGAACCCTGAAGGCAATGGCAGAGGACCAGAACCCTAAGGCAATGGCAGAGGACCAGAACCCTCAGGCAATGGCAGAGGACCAGAACCTGAAGGCAATGGCAGAGGACCAGAACCCTACAGGCAATGGCAGAGGACCAGAACCCTAAGGCAATGGCAGAGGACCAGAACCCTCAAGGCAATGGCAGAGGACCAGAACCCTCAAGGCAATGGCAGAGGACCTGCAACCCTAACCAAGGCAATGGCAGAGGACCTGAACCCTGAAGGCAATGGCAGAGGACCAGAACCCTCAAGGCAATGGCAGAGGACCAGAACCCTCAAGGCAATGGCAGAGGACCAGAACCCTCAAGGCAATGGCAGAGGACCAGAACCCTGGAGGCAATGGCAGAGGACCTGAACCCTCAAGGCAATGGCAGAGGACCAGACCCTACAGGCAATGGCAGAGGACCTGAACCCTCAAGGCAATGGCAGAGGACCAGAACCCTGAAGGCAATGGCAGAGGACCAGAACCCTCAAGGCAATGGCAGAGGACCTGAACCCTCAAGGCAATGGCAGAGGACCAGACCCTACAGGCAATGGCAGAGGACCTGAACCCTCAAGGCAATGGCAGAGGACCTGAACCCTGAAGGCAATGGCAGAGGACCTGAACCCTCAAGGCAATGGCAGAGGACCTGAACCCTCAAGGCAATGGCAGAGGACCTGAACCCTCAAGGCAATGGCAGAGGACCTGAACCCTCAAGGCAATGGCAGAGGCAGCTGAAGAGAGTTCCAACTAGACCTGGTCGACGAGCAACAGAAGTGAACCTGGTAAAGCTTCAATGTTCCAGCTTTGAACAGGAGTCCGATGGCTGTGTGGGTTAGACGTCTGTCAAAGGCCTGCCTTGAAACGCCTACCCATCCAGGAGGGGCCGGTTCGAATCCCGGCAGCCTATTTCTGACAGCGGCAGGTCATCCAGGAGTCATGTGGAGGCGTCCCGACCCCCTCAGAGTTCAGTTGAAACGAGTCCTCATCGGGTCCTCTCTCTCTCTGTCTGTCTGTGTCTTTCTCCCCTCTCTCTCTTCCTCCCTCTACCACCCTCTCTCTCTCTCTCCTCTCTCTCTCTCTCTCTCTCTCTCTCTCTCTCTCTCGCAAATCCAATATTGTGGTGTTTAGAAATGGGGGCTATATATCTCGCCATGAAAAATGGTTTTATGGTAAATCTGAAATGGAAGTGGTAAACTCGTACAAATATTTAGGCGTATGGCTGACTACTCGTTTAAGATTCTCACTCGCCATGCAAAAACAGACAGCAAAGGCAAAACTAGGTATTGTGGAAATACTTAAAACGTTATGGAAGTTAGGAGATGTTTCCCCCTACATTTTCTTTAAATTGTTTGATGCCCAGATAAAACCTATCTTACTCTACGGATCTGAAATCTGGGGAATGTTAGAGCAAATGCATATTGAAAAGGCTCAGACATTTGCGTTGAAAAGGTTATTGGATGTGGCGCCCAGAACACCAAATGACATGGTGTATGGGGAAACAGGTAGAGTACCATTAAGTATAGACGCAAAAACAAACGCTGTCCGATTTTGGATCCGCCTCACAAGAATGAACAATGAAAGACTGCCCAAGAAAGCTTACAATATGCTTATAAATCTAGACAGCAATAACAAAACGTGCTGGGTATCAGATATCCGCAAGCTGCTTACGATGTACGGTTTTGGTTATGTGTGGCTTAATGGAGGTGTGGAAAATGTGCCTTGGTTCCTAAGACTTTTCAAGGAACGTTTAACTGATTGTTGGAAACAAGGATGGTGCAGTAGGCTCCAGGAACATGACAGATATTCTATATACAAAACGTTTAAATCCGAGTTTTCATTAGAAGCGTATTTTGACTGCATCAGAAATAAGGCATTAAGGGATATCTTCATACGATTCAGACTTGGTATCACAGATATTACAGCTCATAAATTCCGCTATTACCCAGATCTCTCCATGGACTTACGTTGCCCGTTATGCAACGTTCAGCCGGATGATGAATTTCATTTTCTGTTCTACTGTCAGCGTACTGTACAATTGAGAACAAAATATATCCCACGTCACCTGACTCAAAATTCGTTAAAGGAATTAACAATTCTGAATAGCAGGAACTTCATGAATGATATTGCTCGTTTTATTTATCATAGTATGAAATTAAGATTAGGTAGTAAAATTTCGTAAGTTAAATTGCTTTTTTCTCTTTATTCTACCTGGGCTGATGGCCACGTATTCAATATCCTTACTGTGTGCGTGCATGCCTTTCTGTCGGCTGGTTAGCATGTGGGTGTGTGTGTGTGTGTGTGTGTGTGTGTGTGTGTGTGTGTGTGTGTGTGTGTGTGTGTGTGAGGGGGAGAGAGAGAGAGAGAGAGAGAGAGAGAGAGAGAGAGATTGTGCGTGTGTCTGCGCGTGCACGCTCGCGCACTAGTGTGTGTGTGTGTGTGTGTGTGTGTGTGTGTGTGTGTGTGTGTGTGTGTGTGTGTGTGTGTGCGTGCGCGCGCGCGCGTGCGTTTTGTAGTTATTCTTTTTGTAAATGCTTCTTATGTGTCTGTGTTTGCTTTCAAATTAACGGTAGAGTCTGCAATGTCCGACAAGAATAATGTAACAAATCCATTGTGATATGAGCAAATGCTTACGTCAGTAAACCATCTGAATCTGAATCTGAATCTCTCTCTCTCGCACATACACTCTCTCTCTCTCTCTCTCTCTCTCTCACGCATCCCCCTCCCATTTCAATCTCTCTCTCTCTCTCTCTCTCTCTCTTCTCTCTCTCTCTCTCTCTCTCTCTCAAACACAATCTGTCTGTCTGCCTCTCTCTCTCTCTCACACACACACACACACACTCTCTCTCTCTCTCTCTCTCTCTCTCTCGGAAGTGAATAGCTGTTCTTGAGTGCAGACGTGCTACATATTCTCTCTTGTTTAAATCAGAATCGCAGTAAATCGTGACGTTGTTCAGTGCCTATGTTTGGCAGAGACTGTGGTGAAGTGTCATGCCTTCAGCAGCAACGGATTTCCGACGTGTGTGTGGCTGTTTTGTGCCGGTTTACGTCAACTTCATGACGAAAAGGGCCCAAAACAACTCGGCTATGCGCGTCGCCATTGTTAAACTTGGACGGAAAGCGGACGGTGTCACCTTTGGACTACTCCTCTCGTATCTATTCTGGGGCAGTTTGCTTTTGCGTTGTGGGGACATTGAAAGCAATCCAGGACCCAACAATCCCCCAGTTAAGTGCAACACGAGACAGTCACGGTTGACCAGTACAGCAGCAAGTCGCAGTGTCAGCCTGGAGAGACTGAGCGAGTCCACCGCTTCTGCAACTTGCCAGCCCCTGGATCTTACCCTGAGTGATGTCGTGACGACTATGAAAACCATTGGCGACCAGATGAACGCCAAGTTGGATGATGTGAAGAAAGAACTTCGTGAGTTACGCGACGATCACTTGGCTCTACAAAACGAACTGAAAGGACTGAAAGAGGAGCTGAACGAGCTAAGAACAGAGAACCAGGAGCTAAAAAAGACCAACAACGACCTGTGGGGGAAACTGACCGACTGTGACAAGAAGATCGATGATCTGGAGGGGCGTTCCAAACGCAACAATCTGCTTTTCTACGGATTTACTCGAACGGAAAATGAGACTAATGCTTACTGCGAAGGAATGCTCCACGACCTGATCACCGACAAACTTGGCTTGACAGACGACGTGGAGTTTGACCGGGTGCATCGGCTTAATGGGAAGTCAGATTCTCCCATTATTGCACGATGCACCTTCTACAAACAGAAGGTGAATATTCTGAAGGCAAAACAGAAACTCCGGGGATCGAATGTTTTCGTCGGCGAAGACTTTTCCAGAGGTGTGAGAGACGTTCGTAGAAGACTGACGCCACACCTAAAGAAAGCTCGGCAGGAAGGGAAAAGAGTGACAATGATATATGATCACCTATTAATCGACGGCAAAAAGTACTCTGTGGATAGTGCGGAGAGGTTGGTGGAAATCAAATAGGAAGTTGGCCGGTCCCTGTGGAACATTTCTTCCGCGGAGATTTTCAGCCGGGAGTCGACAGCTGACGTGACACCGGTGTCATCGCCTGGCATACCTGTGAGTGGCACGAAGCCCGCACGTGCTTTTGTGGGTGACAGCGTGAACTGTGACTCTGCGTGCTGTGACTTGCCGTGTGCTGAGCTGACCCGTGGAGGGGGCCGTATCCCAGTGGCAGAAGAATTCGTAGAGTTTCCGAGTGATCGATTAAATAATGACGTTTTTAGTTCTGATGATGACAATAAAGGAAAACACGCCGTATCCTTTCTTCACTGGAATGTTAATGGTTTGTTTTCAAAATTGAGTGATAAAGATTTTGTTTCATATGTTTGCTCTTTTGATTTCGTATGTTTAGTGGAAACATTTCTTGAAGAATTTTATTCTAATGTATTTTCTGGATTTTCAACATTTTGTATACCTGCTGTAAAATTCACGAAACAGGGGAGACGATCTGGAGGTATAGTATGTCTAATTAGAAACGACTTTGTACAGTATGTCGAACAAATTCCTATGAAATCCCGACTCTGCGGTGCATTTCTTATCAAAAAGCAGTTGTTCGGGGTAGATAAAGATGTGCTGTATATCTATTCTTATGTTCCTCCCGAGGGTTCACCATATTATGTTCATTTTGATAGTGAAAATGGTATAGCTCAGTTGGAGGATTACATAACGGATTGTATACTGACTTACCATGATGTGTATGTGTTGTTGTGTGGAGATATGAACAGCAGGACTTCTGATGTTTCACATGTTTGTCAGAGAATTAATGATGGCAATATTTTTGAGTTGCAATGTGCGAGTCACCCATTAAATGTTGGTAGATGCTCTCAGGACAAGGCATTAAATAATTATGGTAAATTGTTACTAAATATGTGTACTGCTGTAGATTTGTGTATGCTTAATGGTTTGTGTAATGGCGATCTTGAAGGTTGCTACACATACGTGTCAGATAGTGGCTGCAGTGTTATTGATTATTTTTTAATGTCTTGTGAATTATTTGCGTGTTTTGGTGATTCGTGTGAGCTAAACGTGTGCGCACGTACTGAGTCAGATCATATGCCTGTAGAACTCCATATCAGGTGTGTAGATGATAACTCAAACACTAAACTTAATGATAACAGTTTCATCTTGGAAAAGTTTGTATGGAATGATGATTATAGCAGTGTATTCTGTAATAACTTATCACGAATAGACTTTCAGGAAAAAATGGCACATGCACTCAGTTTGATTGATCTTGATGTTAACGAAGCACTGCGTTGCTTTAACATGTGTATAAAGGAAGCTGCTGTCTGTATGAAAATTCAAGTAAGGCATAAAGGAAGTAATGAATCTCAAGACTGGTTTGATTTAGAGTGTGGTTATTGTAAAAAGCATGTTCGTAGATTGTTGAATAAATTTGTGCGTTCACATGATGATGGAGACCGTCACGAGTATTGCAAGGCAAGACGTGAATATAAGCATTTACAGAAGAGAAAGAGGAAACAATTTAATGATACACTAATTGCAGAATTACTATCTTCTGTGAATAGTCAGAAACAGTTTTGGGACACAGTGAAAAGGATATCTTTGAAACAAAATCAGCCTTCAAATAACATAAGTATAGGCACTTGGTTTGAACATTTCAAAACACTGTTGACAAAAGATACTAATACTGATAACATGTTACAGTGTGAATATAATGAAGAACTGGTGAATGATAATTTAAATCGCCCAATCTCTAAAGAAGAAGTTTTGTTTGCCATTAGGAAAATTAAACAACGCAAGGCTGCAGGACCAGATGGTATAATTGGAGAATTTATAAAATATGGTTGTAAATCTGATCTCATTTTGAATTTCTTGGTAACCCTTTTCAACTCTCTATTTGACAAGGGAATATATCCTGAGAATTGGGCAGAATCTATTATTATACCCCTCTATAAGAAAGGAAATGTAAACAATCCCAATAATTACCGAGGCATTTCACTTTGTGATGCTACCAGTAAGCTATACAGCACGATCATTAACTGTAGGTTACAAGAATGGGTAGAAGAAAATAATCTCACGGGAGAATATCAAGCTGGATTCAAACGTAATTACTCTACTATAGACCATATGTTTACTCTGATGGCTTTTATTCAGAAACAATTTTCTTTCAATCGTAAACTCTACGTTGCCTTTATTGATTTTGAAAAGCTTTCGATTCTATTAGCAGAAGTATTTTGTGGCCTGTTTTGTTGAAAAATGGTATCCATGGAAAATTATATAAATGTGTTATAAGTATGTATAATTGTGTAAAATCTAGAGTGAGAAGTGGCGGAAAATTGTCAGATTATATTATGTGCACTAGCGGTGTTAAACAAGGTGACGTGTGTAGTCCTATTCTATTTTCTTTATTCATTAACGAATTAACAGTTAAAGTTATAGATAATGGGAGGCATGGAGCCCAGTTCATGGACGACTTTTTAGAATTGTTTATACTTCTTCTGGCAGATGATATTGTTTTGTTGTCTGAAACAGTTATTGGTTTACAAACACAATTGAATAATTTATGGCATGCTGCTTCTTCTCTACAACTGACAGTGAATATGCAGAAAAGCAATATAATTGTATTCAGGAAAGGTGGCTATTTAGGTGCAAGAGAACATTGGAATTATAATGGAATACCTATGCCAGTCGTGAATGTCTACAAATATTTAGGAATTTATTTTTCAACCAAATTAAGTTTTAACTTTGCTTGTAAAGATCTAGCAAGCAAAGCAAAACATGCTGCTTTGTGTATAATGAGGAAATTATCATGTCTGGGAAATCAGTCATTTGAAATATTTGTTAAACTATTTGACTCCCAAATCCAACCCATTGTCCAATATGGTGCTGAAATCTGGGGTCTGGATAAAGCTGCAGTGAATTGCGAGAAAGTACATTTGTTTGCTTTAAAGAGATTTCTTGGGGTTTCACTCCAAACATCTAATGATTTGATTTATGGGGAAACTAATAGGTATCCAATATATCTGAATTCTGCAGTTAGATGTATTCGTTACTGGTTGAAACTGATAAAAATGAACGATTCTAGGTTACCAAAGAAAGCTTATAACATGTTGTGTAATCTGGATGCTAGGGGAAAACCAAACTGGGCAACAAAGTTGAGAATTAAGTTATATGAATTAGGCTTTGGATATGTCTGGTTAAATCAGGGTGTAGGAGATGAACCGACTTTTATCCGAATGGTTCGTTCAAGACTGGTTGATAGTAGATGGCAAGAATGGAATTCCCACATAAATGATAGTACTAGATTTGATTTGTATAGACAGTATAACTCCTTGCATCATATTCCGACTTATCTGTCAATGAAAATGGACAGACATCTGAAATTCATAATGACAAGATTTAGACTGGGAATATCGGATATCTTTGTTCATCATTTTCGTTATAGACAACATTACAACTCTGATCTCATCTGTCCATTATGCACAAATGCATATGAAGATGAAGTTCATTTTGTATTACAGTGTACTGCCTTGAGTAGTCTTAGAGATGAGTTCATTCTGCTTAGATATTACAGACAACCATCTGTATTTAGACTCATCTTACTTATGGCCTGCACTAAAGAGGATGTTGTTAAAAAATTTGCCTTGTACTTATACAAAGCCTTCAAATTCCGAAGCACAGTTTGTTCTTGAGCATGTGATGTTTTCGTTTTGATCGATATGCTTTACAATATCGTTTTTGTCAATGTGTAATCCACCCCATCATAAGGGGCTGTGGCCTATAATGATTAAATCATCCGTATCCGTATCCGTATCCGTATCTCTCTCTCTCTCTCTCTCTCTCTCTCTCTCTCATACACAAACATCTCTCTCCCACCCCCACCCCCCACCCTCTCTCTCTTCTTCCCCCCCCCCTCCATCACTTTCACCCAGCGCGCGCGCAGAATACCACTGAAAGAATATTCAGCAATTTCTCAGGAAGAAGAATCAAACGCACATGCATAACATAACTATGTGTCTCTACCCTAAAGGAGGCCACGTAAGGGTTCACACGGTGTGAACGATGGCGTGCATGTCTCTGCATGAGCACGTACCAAGGTGAGAGAGGGGCTGGGGAAACATGCATCCTAGGCGTCTATGCCATGCACGTGCGTCAGTGAATCGTCACGGATCACATCACGCCGTAGAAAGAAAGCAACGAGCGGTCAACCAAGAGAAGACGGAGGAGTAGGGGAGGGTGGGGGTGAGGGTGGGGGCTGAGGAGTTGAGGGATGAGAACTGGGAATGAGGTGTGTGTGTGTGTGTGTGTGTGTGTGTGTGTGTGTGTGTGTGTTTGTGTGTGTGTGTGTGTGTGTGTGTGTGTGTGTGTGTGTGTGTGTGTGTGTGTGTAACTAGAAAGAGATCAAAACGGCATCGAAGACAGATAGACGAACACACCTCTCCTCTCTCTGTCACACACACACACACACACACACACACACACACACACACACACACACACACGCCCGCGCGCGAAATTCGGTACAGGGGGATTTTTCCCTCGGAGTTAACATTGGTTCTGACTCTATTCCCCATACAGTCCTTCGAATGAGACTATAAACCGAGGTTCCGTGTGTGAACGCACGCCTAACATCTTGCACACACGTAAAATCCTATCACCAACTTTCGGAAGAGAAGGCCAGTTTGGCCGTTGGTATGGATGACACGTTACACATAGCATGCACCTTCCCCGAAGTTGGAGTATGGCTGCCTTAATGGCGGGATAAAAAAAAAAAACGGTCATACACACAAAAGTGTCAGAATCTTCAACTCGATGAAGGTGGACACTCAAAGAAAGAAGAAGGGCAGAGGGCCAGACAGACAAGGGGAACGCGAAGCCATGCGGGTGGTGCTCACCGCAGCCGTCGAAGGCCCGGGGCAGACAAGTCATGTAGCCGTCCACACAGCGGCACAGGTTGCAGCCCGCCTTTAGCCAGCTGCCGTGAGGGATGTTCCGGCACGGCCTCGCCGACACCCGGTGCTCACACTTCCGGCCGTAGAAGTTCCTGGAAGACACACAACCCACCATGACCATCATCACCACCTCCACACAGACTCCGGTCGGGAAGCATTTTTTTTTTTTTTTTTTTTTTTTTTTTTTGCGTTAGTTCACAACTTCGAACAGGACTTTAAGTAATCTTGCCATCCATCCACGCAATAACCAGCCCAAGCCTGACAAAATCATTTTAACGAGGGTATAACGTAATTATGCCTGTGATTTTGTTTTCCTTTCTCTTTTCTTTTCTCTCCCCCCCCCTTCCCCCCCACCCCCATCATTTTTTTTTCCGCACAGCGCGGCATACTGTTCAATTTCAGAACCATTCACACGTCAACAATGACAGCGCGGCATATTGTTCAATTTCAGAACCATTCACACGTCAACAATGACAGCGCGGCATATTGTTCAATTTCAGAACCATTCACACGTCAACAATGACAGCGCGGCATATTGTTCAATTTCAGAACCATTCACACGTCAACAATGACAGCGCGACATATTGTTCAATTTCAGAACCATTCACACGTCAACAATGACAGCGCGGCATATTGTTCAATTTCAGAACCATTCACACGTCAACAATGTATGTGAGTTTTCAGGGGGTGACGGCAGGTGGAACGCCAAAAACAAATGTATATTTGTAGTGATTATGGAACAAGACCATGGGGTGAAAGTCTACGGGGCGAAAAGACTCGCGGAAAAGTCTACGTCCACGTGTTATATTACCATCAGACAGCTTTCACTCTTGAAGAAGACGCCAGCTCCTCTCTTCAGCTTAGACGAAGTCAACCAAATTTGAGAGCGAAGCCGTACAGAGAGAAACAGCATCTCCCCCCCCCCCCCCCCCCCCCCAACCCCCTCCACCACCCCCCCAACCCCCTCCACCACCACCCCCCCCCCCCCCCCCCACCCCAGACAGGACTTTTCATTAGTCTCAAAGCTCGGTGAATAGAAAAGAAAAAAGTTAGAGAGAAAAATTCATATGCAATAATAATGATAAAAGTGATAATATTTTTAAAGGGGTAGGGGGAGTTTGAATCAAGAAACTGGCTTTGAAATAAAACCACTTTTGACAAGTTGGTAAACTCTCTTCACGTGCTATCACGACGCAGGTTCGCATACACATACACTCTCCTCTCTCTCTCTTCTCTCTCTCTCTCTCTCTCTCTCTCCTCCCCCCCCCCTCCCCCTCCCTCTCCCACGTACTTGGGACATGCACAGAAGCTGCCAAGGTAGCATGTTCCTCCGTTGTAACAGCATGGCCTCTGCTGCCTGTGACTGGATCCACCCGCTTTGCTCTTCGTCTTTGGGCCTTCGCCTTCTTCTGATAGTGCTGCAACAGTCACCATACAACACCATTACAACTTGAGAGAGAGACAGGACAAGACAAGACAAAATTCTTTATTTACGAGGATGATAGATAAGCACTGATGTGCTTTTTTACATCCAGTCCTCGCCCTGAGT
This sequence comes from Conus canariensis, assembly GCA_033310375.1. Lineage (NCBI taxonomy): Eukaryota > Metazoa > Mollusca > Gastropoda > Neogastropoda > Conidae > Conus > Conus canariensis. The sequence continues at coordinate 72,756,782 of CM065726.1, read as the reverse complement.
ACGGTCAACAATGTAAAATAATTACATCCAGTCCTCGCCCTGAGTAGGGTCAACAATGCAAAATAATTACATCCAGTCCGCGCCACTCCGTAGTAGGGTCAACAATGCAAAATAATTACATCCAGTCCTCGCCCTGAGTAGGGTCAACAATGCAAAATAATTACATCCAGTCCTCGCCCTGAGTAGGGTCAACAATGCAAAATATTACATCCAGTCCTCGCCCTGAGTAGGGTCAACAATGTAAAATAATTATCCATCCAAGGTCCCTCCGTCCCCTGAGTAGGGTCAACAATGTTAAAATTGCCGATGGAATAAAGGTAAAAAAGAAGCATGCAAAATGTGACTAGAACTACAATACGATACGGAAAAAAAAGTAAAATGAGAGAGAGAGAGAGAGAGAGAGAGAGAGAGAGAGAGAGAGAGGGAGGGAGGGAGGGAGAGAGAGACGCATGAGCGAAAGAAGGCAGACAGACAGACAGACACAGACAGACAGGCACACAGACAGACAGACAGACAGACAGACAGACACCAGAGGGCTGAATATAAAAAAAAAGAGGCGGAGATGGAGGAAGGGGAAAAAAGGAAGGACGAAGTAATAAAGAAAAAGAAAAAAACACAGAGGGAAAAGAAAAAAAAAAGGAAACGAACAAACAAAAAAGAGAGATAAAAAAAAGAACAAAAAGAAAGAAAGATAGAAAGAAAGACAGAATGAAAAGATGAAAGAAAGAAACGAAAGACAGACAGGCCAGGGGAGCATCTGGCCTCGTTCCCCGGGTTTCTGCCAGGCGTCAAGCCGCTCATTCCCACGGCTCGCCCAGGCGTCACCAGACAAACAGGATTACCGCCCCCTGCCCCTGATGAGATCACACCCCTGACTTCTCCCAGACGACCACAGCGGCCATCTTCCCTTACTCCCCACACCAAACAGCGGATCAACGTGCTCATCCTTCGCTCGGCATTACATTAGTTAGCTTACGTCCACTTCCGAAATCTTTCTTTTTTTTTTTCTTTTTTTTTTTTTTTTGGAAGGGGAAGCGGGGGAGGGGTGGGGAGGATGAGGTGGGGTGGGGGTGGGGGGAGCTTCCTACGTTTTCCTATTTTTCTACTACCTCTTCCAACTGTTGCCTTACTGTTGTCAACTTTTGACGCTCTTTCGTTGTTCTTATCATTTTCTTTCTCCTACCTGTCGTACTTGTTCCAACTTTGTCCAGTTTGTCCAATCTTTTCCTAGTTCTCCCCACAGTTTCCCCTTTTGTCCTACCTTGACCTACCTTATCCCACTACCTCTTCCTACCTTATCCCACTACCTCTTCCTACCTTATCCCACTACCTCTTCCTACTTCTTCCTACCTTATCCCACTATCTCTTCCTACCTTATCCCACTATCTCTTCCTACCTTATCCCGCTACCTCTTCCTACCTTATCCCACTACCTCTTCCTACTTCTTCCTACCTTATCCCACTATCTCTTCCTACTTCTTCCTACCTTATCCCACTACCTCTTCCTACTTCTTCCTACCTTATCCCACTACCTCTTCCTACTTCTTCCTACCTTATCCCACTATCTCTTCCTACCTTATCCCACTACCTCTTCCTACTTCTTCCTACCTTATCCCACTACCTCTTCCTACTTCTTCCTACCTTATCCACTATCCTTCCTACTTCTTCCTACCTTATCCCACTACCTCTTCCTACTTCTTCCTACCTTATCCCACTATCTCTTCCTACCTTATCCCACTACCTCTTCCTACCTTATCCCATTACCTCTTCCTACCTTATCCCACTACCTCTTCCTACCTTATCCACTACCTCTTCCTACTCTCTTCCTACCTTATCCCACTATCTCTTCCTACCTTATCCCACTATCTCTTCCTACTTCTTCCTACCTTATCCCACTACCTCTTCCTACCTTATCCCACTACCTCTTCCTACCTTATCCCACTACCTCTTCCTACTTCTTCCTACCTTATCCCACTATCTCTTCCTACCTTATCCCCTACCTCTTCCTACCTTATCCCACTACCTCTTCCAACCTCTTCCTACCTTATCCCACTATCTCTTCCTACCTTATCCCACTACCTCTTCCTACCTTATCCCACTACCTCTTCCTACCTTATCCCACTATCTCTTCCTACCTTATCCCACTATCTCTTCCTACCTTATCCCACTACCTCTTCCTACCTTATCCCATTACCTCTTCCTACCTTATCCCACTACCTCTTCCTACCTTATCCCACTATCTCTTCCTACTTTCCATACTCTCCTACCTTATCCCACTACCTCTTCCTACCTTATCCCACTACCTCTTCCTACCTTATCCCACTACTCTTCACTACCTACCTACCTTATCCCGACTACCTCTTCCTACCTTATCCCACTACCTCTTCCTACCTTATCCCACTACCTCTTCCTACCTTATCCCACTACTCTTCCTACCTACCTTATCCACTTACCTCTTTCCTACCTTGACCTACCTTATCCCACTACCTCTTCCTACCTTATCCCACTACCTCTTCCTACCTTGACCTACCTTATCCCACTATCTCTTCCTACCTTATCCCACTACCTCTTCCTACTTTTTACCTACCTCTACTATCCCACTATCTTTCCTACCTTATCCCACTACCTCTTCCTACCTTGTCCTACCTTATCCCACTACCTCTTCCTACCTTGATCCCTACCATATCCCACTACCTCTTCCTACCTTATCCCACTACCTCTTCCTACCTTGACCTACCTTATCCCACTACCTCTTCCTAACCTTATCCCACTACCTCTTCCTACCTTATCCCACTACCTCTTCCAACCTCTTCCTACCTTATCCCACTACCTCTTCCTACCTTGTCCCACTACCTCTTCCTACCTTGTCCTACCTACTACCTACTTCCTACCTTGTCCACTACCTCTTCCTACCTTGTCCCACTACCTCTTCCTACCTTATCCCACTACCTCTCTACCTGCCTACCTATCCACTACTCCACTACCTTTCCTACCTTATCCCACTACCTCTCTACTTTCCTACCTTATCCCACTACCTCTTCCTACCTTGTCCCACTACCTCTTCCTACCTTGTCCCACTACCTCTTCCTACCTTGTCCCACTACCTCTTCCTACCTTGTCCCACTACCTCTTCCTACCTTTCCCACTACCTCTTCCTACCTTATCCCACTACCTCTTCCTACCTTGTCCCACCTACCTCTTCCTACCTTGTCCCACTACCTCTTCCTACCATATCCCACTACCTCTTCCTACCTTATCCCACTACCTCTTCTCCTACCTTATCCCACTACCTCTTCCTACCTTATCCCACTACCTCTTCCTACCTTATCCACTACCTCTTCCTACCATATCCCACTACCTCTTCCTACCTTATCCCACTACCTCTTCCACCTTGCCTACCTTATCCCATACCTACTTTCCGACCTTATCCCACTACCTCCTACTTCCTACCTTATCCCATACCTCTTCCACCTTACCCACTACCTTCTTCCTACCTTATCCCACTACCTCTTCCTACCTTATCCCACTACCTCTCTTCCTACCTTGTCCTACCTTATCCCACTACCTCTTCCTACCTTTCCTACTTCCACTACCTCTTCCTACCTTATCCCACTACCTCTTTCCACCTTATCCCACTACCTCTTCCTACCTTATCCCACTACCTCTTCCTACCTTATCCCACTACCTCTTCCACCTTATCCCACTACCTCTTCCTACCTTTCCCACTACCTCTTTCCTACCTTATCCCACTACCTCTTCCCACCTTATCCCACTACCTCTTCCTACCTTGTCCTACCTTATCCCACTACCTCTTTCTACCTTATCCTACTACCTCTTCCTACTTTTCCTACCTTGTCCCACTACCTCTTCCTACCTTGTCCTACCTTATCCACTACCCTTCCTACCTTATCCCACTACCTCTTCCTACTTTCCTACCTTATCCCACTACCTCTTCCTACCTTGTCCTACCTTACCCCACTACCTCTTCCTACCTTGTCCTACCTTATCCCACTACCTTTCCTACCTTATCCCACTACCTCTTCCTACCTTGTCCTACCTTATCCCACTACCTCTTCCTACCTTTCCTACCTTATCGCACTACCTCTTCCTACCTTGTCCTACCTTGTCCCACTACCTCTTCCTACCTTATCCCACTACCTCTTCCTACCTTGTCCTACCTTATCCCACTACCTCTTCCTACCTTATCCCACTACCTCTTCCTACCTTGTCCTACCTTGTCCCACTACCTCTTCCTACCTCTTCCTACCTTATCCCACTACCTCTTCCTACTTCTTCCTACCTTATCCCACTACCTCTTCCAACCTTGTGCTTGAGTCTTTTAGAATACATTTTCAGCAAAAACTCGCCAATTCTAATCTATTTATCCGTAACAGTTTCAACGACAGAAAGCCGCGCGGTGCTATTGAACATACAAGAAACAGAGCGTGGAGCGTCAACTGATCCTTCCGAACATACATCATCAACTGATTTTCTTCTTTTTTTTTTTTTGTGCTACATAAGAAATTGTACTAAATGATTCCTTCCCCTGTAGCAAAAGTAAGGAAAGTGGCTCTGGCAGAACAATTTATGAGAAAAAAAAAAAAAAAAAACAAGATGCAAAGCATATAAACGTACTCCCAGTTTATCTTGAATACGCGTCAGATATTCCATAAAGAGGAAAACCCGTTTTGGGCCGTTATAGCCGTTAGTAACGGCTATTCTGGTAAACATCGGCCATCATCTGTGACCTGTAATGAACATACGTAAGATCGGCCAAGTACTTTCTGAGATTTTCCAAAAAGAAGAAAAACCGTTATGGGCCGTTATAGCCGTTAGTAACGGATATAACGGTAAAATAAAACATCGGGCATCATCCGTGACCTATAATGAACAGTGGAACACATTTTGACCACGGACGGACACACACACACACACACACACACACACACACACACACACCACACACACACACACACAGCATTTCTTCGTTCCCATTGTAAAGTACTCCCTGTTCTATAAGAACTGGGAGTACAGAAAAAAAGACAACGAAAAGAAAAGTCATCCTTGACAAATAATCCTTGAAGAATGCGCAGCTGAAACGAGAAAGGCGTTCTCCGATAGCGCACAGGTACTGGTAAGCGAGCGAGCCGGAGCTGTGTGGATTATGTGATGGCCTCGACTATCCCAGCGGCGAAGGTCGAGCGCTACCTTCAGGGCACAAAGGTTGTAAAGGAAAGGGCGGGATAGGGATGGGGGGGGGGGGGTGGAGGCAGAGGGAAATGAGGGTGGGGAGTGGCGGGGTGGAGGGACTGGCAAGTGGCCCAAAGAGCATGAAACTGCCAAAATCAACAGTCCCAGACAAGCGCCGTTAGCCGTGCTGGTAAGCGGTACAAGATGTTTACACACACACACATTCGTACGCGCGCACGTACGTATGTATGCATGCGCGCGCACACACACACACACACACACACACACACACACACACACACACACACGCACATACACACGAACGCGCGCTTACACACACACACACACACACACACACACACACACACACACACATGCATGCGCTTGCACACACACACACACACACACCTTGCTCACTATGCCCCCCCCCCCCCCCCCCCCCCGCCCTCCTTCACACACACACACACCACGTTACATTTCATAGAGAGACTGGACAAAACATATAGAGAAAACAGGGAAGGAAGTGGAGGGGTTGGGGGTGGGTGGATGGGGGTGGGATGGGGGTGGGTGGGGGGTGGGTGGGTTGGGGTGATGGGTTGGTGGATGGTGGTGATTGGGGGGTGGGTGGGATTGTGGGGGTGGGTGGATGGTGGTGGGATGGGGTGGGTGGGGGTGGGTTGGGGTGGGATGGAGGGTGGATGGGGGTGGGTGGGGGGGTGGGATGGGGGTGGGATGGGGGTGGGATGGGGGTGGGATGGGGGTGGGATGGGGGTGGGTAGGTGGGGGGTGGGAGGGATGGGTGGGGGATGGGGTGGATGGGGTGGGTGGGGGTGGGATGGGGGTGGGGTGGAGGGGTGGTGGGTGGGGTTGGGTGGATGGGATGGGATGGGGGTGGGTGGGGGTGGGTGGTGGGGGTGGGATGGGGGGTGGGTTGGGGGTGGGATGGGGGTGGGACGGGGTGGGTGGGGTGGATGGGGTGGGATGGGGGTGGGATGGGGGAGGGATGGGGGTGGGACAGGGGTGGGACGGGGGTGGGATGGGGTGGATTGGGGGTGGGATGGGGTGGGATAGGGGGGGTTGGGGGAGGATGGGGTGGGATGGGGGTGGGATGGGGGGATGGGGGGGTTGGGAGAGGATGGGGGAGGTGGGGGAGGGATGGGGTGGATGGGGGTGGGATGGGGAGGATAGGGTGGGGAATGGAGGTGGGATGGGGGTGGGAGGGGTGGGATGAAGCGGATGGGATGGGGGTGGGATGGGAGGGGAATGGGGGAGGGATGGCCAAAGAAACAGTATGGCCAATAACAGAAGAGAAAAAAATACAGGGCGTCAGCAAAATTGAGAACAGGGTGGAGGAAAGGAAGGGGGGAGAGGGGGGAAAGAGAGAGACAGGTTGACAGCGATAAACTCATGAACACATATCACAAACAGGGAGAGGGAGGAAAGAGAGAGACAGGTTGACAGCGATAAACTCAAGGCAACACTATCACAAACAGGGAGAGGGGGGAAAGAGAGAGACAGGTTGACAGCGATAAACTCAAGGCAACACTATCACAAACAGGGAGGGGGGAAAGAGAGAGACAGGTTGACAGCGATAAACTCAAGGCAACACTATCACAAACAGGGAGAGGGAGGAAAGAGAGAGACAGGTTGACAGCGATAAACTCAAGGCAAACACTATCACAAACAGGGAGAGGGGGGAAAGAGAGAGACAGGTTGACAGCGATAAACTCAAGGCAACACTATCACAAACAGGGAGAGGGAGGAAAGAGAGAGACAGGTTGACAGCGATAAACTCATGAAAACACTATCACAAACAGGGAGAGGGGGGAAAGAGAGAGACAGGTTGACAGCGATAAAACCCCATGAAACACTATCACAAACAGGGAGAGGGGGGAAAGAGAGAGACAGGTTGACAGCGATAAACCTCATGAAAACACTATCACAAACAGGGAGAGGGAGGAAAGAGAGAGACAGGTTGACAGCGATAAACTCATGGCAACACTATCACAAACAGGGAGAGGGGGGAAAGAGAGAGACAGGTTGACAGCGATAAACTCATGGCAACACTATCACAAACAGGGAGAGGGGGAAAGAGAGAGACAGGTTGACAGCGATAAACTCAAGCAACACTATCACAAACAGGGAGAGGGGGGAAAGAGAGAGACAGGTTGACAGCGATAAACTCAAGGCAACACTATCACAAACAGGGAGAGGGGGGAAAGAGAGAGACAGGTTGACAGCGATAAACTCAAGGCAACACTATCACAAACAGGGAGAGGGGAGGAAAGAGAGAGACAGGTTGACAGCGATAAACTCATGAACACACTATCACAAACAGGGAGAGGGGGGAAAGAGAGAGACAGGTTGACAGCGATAAACTCAAGGCAACACTATCACAAACAGGGAGAGGGGGGAAAGAGAGAGACAGGTTGACAGCGATAAACTCAAGGAACACTATCACAAACAGGGAGAGGGGGGAAAGAGAGAGACAGGTTGACAGCGATAAACTCATGAACACAATATCACAAACAGGGAGAGGGGGGAAAGAGAGAGACAGGTTGACAGCGATAAACTCATGGCAACACTATCACAAACAGGGAGAGGGAGGAAAGAGAGAGACAGGTTGACAGCGATAAACTCATGAACACACTATCACAAACAGGGAGAGGGGGGAAAGAGAGAGACAGGTTGACAGCGATAAACTCAAGGCAACACTATCACAAACAGGGAGAGGGGGGAAAGAGAGAGACAGGTTGACAGCGAAAAACTCAAGGCAACACTATCACAAACAGGGAGAGGGGGGAAAGAGAGAGACAGTTTGACAGCGATAGACTCAAGGCAACACTATCACAAACAGGGAGAGGGGGGAAAGAGAGAGAAAGGTTGACAGCCCAAAACTCAAGGAAACACAAACAGGCGTATGAAGAAATCAAAAAAGAAAATTATGCAAAAATAAATAAATAAATACTGAAACATAAGACAACGAAAAGCAGGAAGTACAATTTAAAAAGAGGGGAACAGGTACAGAGGCGAAAGGAAAAAAAAACAAAAAAAAACAGACAAACAAACAAACAAATAAATAAACAAACGAAAAAAGGAAAAGAAACCTAGAGGCGGAGAGGCCTTATAAACGGTCAGAATAAACTCCCCCCCCCCCCCCCCCCCCCCCCCCCCCCCCCAGGTTCATTCATTTTATTGACCCGTTTCTTCATCCGTAACTACCAGTATACATGGTGATACTGCCACTGCATTGTCGCTCTCTCTCTCTCTCTCTCTCTCTCTCTCTCTCTCTCTCTCTCTCTCTCTCTCTCCTCCACACCTGAACGCAGGTAGAAGGAAAGAGGGAACAGGCGAGAAAGGGGAGCGCAGGGTGGGGTGGGGGAGTGGGGTGGAGTTGCAGACGGCTCGCACAGGTTCCATGGCGGAGTCCTTTCCACTTCTGTGATAGCATCCCTGTGGGATCTGAGGGTAACGCCCCCTGAAGCCCCCCACCCCCACCCCCTCCCTCCCTCCCACCCACCCCTGTGTGTGTGTGTGTGTGTGTGTGTGTGTGTGTGTGTGTGTGTGTGTGTGTGTGTGTGTGTGTGTGTGCGTGTGTGTGTGCGTGTGTGTGTGTGTGTGTGCATGTGTGTGTGTGTGTTTCCATCTATAAGCTCTTGACTGCAGTTTCTTGGAATTCACAACGTAATTTCAACGAGCGAAACCTACAAAAGTAAACAAGTCATGACAGTTTTGTTTTGTTTTTTAACCCGTAGCAAGTACTTTCATGGAAAGATCTGTCACAGCGCGTGAATTATCATCATAACCTTGTAATCTGAGACGACTGATACAGCTGACAGCTTACACCCCCCCCTCCCTCCCTCTCTCTCTCTCTCTCTCTCTCTCTCTCTCTCTCTCTCTCTCTCTCTCAAATCGTGTTTATAGCCCAGAATACGTGTTTGTGTATGAGATGTTTAAAGGCCGTGCTACTGCAGTAGAAGAATCTGATATACCAGTAACCAATCATGTGCTTACAGTATACAAAAAAAAGGTTGGCCTGTGTTATCACTATTTCAATGTATATGTAATTGTATAGTAACCAATAATGTGCTTACAGTATAAAAAAAAAAAGGTTGGCCTGTGTTATCACTATTTCAATGTATCTGTAATTGTATAGTAACCAATCATGTGCTCACAGTATAAAAAAGAAAGGTTGGCCTGTGTTATCACTATTTCAATGTATCTGTAATTGTATAGTAACCAATCATGTGCTCACAGTATAAAAAAGAAAGGTTGGCCTGTGTTATCACTATTTCAATGTATCTGTAATTGTATAGTAACCAATCATGTGCTCACAGTATAAAAAAGAAAGGTTGGCCTGTGTTATCACTATTTCAATGTATCTGTAATTGTATAGTAACCAATCATGTGCTCACAGTATAAAAAAGAAAGGTTAGCCTGTGTTATCACTATTTCAATGTATCTGTAATTGTATAGTAACCAATCATGTGCTCACAGTATAAAAAAGAAAGGTTGGCCTGTGTTATCACTATTTCAATGTATCTGTAATTGTATAGTAACCAATCATGTGCTCACAGTATAAAAAAGAAAGGTTGGCCTGTGTTATCACTATTTCAATGTATCTGTAATTGTATAGTAACCAATCATGTGCTCACAGTATAAAAAAGAAAGGTTGGCCTGTGTTATCACTATTTCAATGTATCTGTAATTGTATAGTAACCAATCATGTGCTCACAGTATAAAAAAGAAAGGTTGGCCTGTGTTATCACTATTTCAATGTATCTGTAATTGTATAGTAACCAATCATGTGCTCACAGTATAAAAAAAGAAAGGTTGGCCTGTGTTATCACTATTTCAATGTATCTGTAATTGTATAGTAACCAATCATGTGCTCACAGTATAAAAAAGAAGAGTTGGCCTGTGTTATCACTATTTCAATGTATCTGTAATTGTATAGTAACCAATCATGTGCTCACAGTATAAAAAAGAAAGGTTGGCCTGTGTTATCACTATTTCAATGTATCTGTAATTGTATAGTAACCAATCATGTGCTCACAGTATAAAAAAGAAAGGTTGGCCTGTGTTATCACTATTTCAATGTATCTGTAATTGTATAGTAACCAATCATGTGCTCACAGTATAAAAAAAAGAAAGGTTGGCCTGTGTTATCACTATTTCAATGTATCTGTAATTGTATAGTAACACCAATCATGTGCTCACAGTATAAAAAAAGAAAGGTTGGCCTGTGTTATCACTATTTCAATGTATCTGTAATTGTATAGTAACCAATCATGTGCTCACAGTATAAAAAAAAGAAAGGTTGGCCTGTGTTATCACTATTTCAATGTATCTGTAATTGTATAGTAACCAATCATGTGCTCACAGTATAAAAAAAGAAAGGTTGGCCTGTGTTATCACTATTTCAATGTATCTGTAATTGTATAGTAACCAATCATGTGCTCACAGTATAAAAAAAGAAAGGTTGGCCTGTGTTATCACTATTTCAATGTATCTGTAATTGTATAGTAACCAATCATGTGCTCACAGTATAAAAAAGAAAGGTTGGCCTGTGTTATCACTATTTCAATGTATCTGTAATTGTATAGTAACCAATCATGTGCTCACAGTATAAAAAAGAAAGGTTGGCCTGTGTTATCACTATTTCAATGTATCTGTAATTGTATAGTAACCAATCATGTGCTCACAGTATAAAAAAGAAAGGTTGGCCTGTGTTATCACTATTTCAATGTATCTGTAATTGTATAGTAACCAATCATGTGCTCACAGTATAAAAAAAAGAAAGGTTGGCCTGTGTTATCACTATTTCAATGTATCTGTAATTGTATAGTAACCAATCATGTGCTCACAGTATAAAAAAAAGAAAGGTTGGCCTGTGTTATCACTATTTCAATGTATCTGTAATTGTATAGTAACCAATCATGTGCTCACAGTATAAAAAGAAAGGTTGGCCTGTGTTATCACTATTTCAATGTATCTGTAATTGTATAGTAACCATCATGTGCTCACAGTATAAAAAAGAAAGGTTGGCCTGTGTATCACTATTTCAATGTATCTGTAATTGTATAGTAACCAATCATGTGCTCACAGTATAAAAAAAAGAAAGGTTGGCCTGTGTTATCACTATTTCAATGTATCTGTAATTGTATAGTAACCAATCATGTGCTCACAGTAATAAAAAGAAAGGTTGGCTGTGTTATCACTATTTCAATGTATCTGTAATTGTATAGTAACACATCATGTGCTCACAGTATAAAAAAAAGGTTGGCCTGTGTTTCACTATTTCAATGTATCTGTAATTGTATAGTAACAATCATGTGCTCACAGTATAAAAAAAGAAAGGTTGGCCTGTGTTATCACTATTTCAATGTATCTGTAATTGTATAGTAACCATCATGTGCTCACAGTATAAAAAAAAGAAAGGTTGCCTGTGTTATCACTATTTCAATGTATCTGTAATTGTATAGTAACCAATCATGTGCTACAGTATAAAAAAAGAAAGGTTGGCCTGTGTTATCACTATTTCAATGTATCTGTAATTGTATAGTAACCAATCATGTGCTCACAGTATAAAAAAAAGAAAGGTTGGCCTGTGTTCACTATTTCAATGTATCTGTAATTGTATAGTAACCAATCATGTGCTCACAGTATAAAAAAAGAAAGGTTGGCCTGTGTTATCACTATTTCAATGTATCTGTAATTGTATAGTAACCAATCATGTGCTCACAGTATAAAAAAGAAAGGTTGGCCTGTGTTATCACTATTTCAATGTATCTGTAATTGTATAGTAACCAATCATGTGCTCACAGTATAAAAAAAGAAGGTTGGCCTGTGTTATCACTATTTCAATGTATCTGTAATTGTATAGTAACCAATCATGTGCTCACAGTATAAAAAAAAAGGTTGGCCTGTGTATCACTATTTCAATGTATCTGTAATTGTATAGTAACCAATCATGTGCTCACAGTATAAAAAAGAAAGGTTGGCCTGTGTTATCACTATTTCAATGTATCTGTAATTGTATAGTAACCAATCATGTGCTCACAGTATAAAAAAAGAAAGGTTGGCCTGTGTTATCACTATTTCAATGTATCTGTAATTGTATAGTAACCAATCATGTGCTCACAGTATAAAAAAGAAAGGTTGGCCTGTGTTATCACTATTTCAATGTATCTGTAATTGTATAGTAACCAATCATGTGCTCACAGTATAAAAAGAAAGGTTGGCCTGTGTTATCACTATTTCAATGTATCTGTAATTGTATAGTAACCAATCATGTGCTCACAGTATAAAAAAGAAAGGTTGGCCTGTGTTATCACTATTTCAATGTATCTGTAATTGTATAGTAACCAATCATGTGCTCACAGTATAAAAAAAGAAAGGTTGGCCTGTGTTTCACTATTTCAATGTATCTGTAATTGTATAGTAACCAATCATGTGCTCACAGTATAAAAAAAGAAAGGTTGGCCTGTGTTATCACTATTTCAATGTATCTGTAATTGTATAGTAACCAATCATGTGCTCACAGTATAAAAAAGAAAGGTTGGCCTGTGTTATCACTATTTCAATGTATCTGTAATTGTATAGTAACCAATCATGTGCTCACAGTATAAAAAAAGAAAGGTTGGCCTGTGTTATCACTATTTCAATGTATCTGTAATTGTATAGTAACCAATCATGTGCTCACAGTATAAAAAAAGAAAGGTTGGCCTGTGTTATCACTATTTCAATGTATCTGTAATTGTATAGTAACCAATCATGTGCTCACAGTATAAAAAAAGAAAGGTTGGCCTGTGTTATCACTATTTCAATGTATCTGTAATTGTATAGTAACCAATCATGTGCTCACAGTATAAAAAGAAGGTTGGCCTGTGTTATCACATTTCAATGTATCTTAATGTATAGTAACCAATCATGTGCTCACGTATAAAAAGAAAGGTGGCCTGTGTTACTATTCAGTACTGTATTGTTAGTAACCAATCATGTGCTCACGTATAAAAAAAAGAAGGTGGCCGTTTTCACTATTTCAATGATCTGTAATTGTTAGTAACCAATCATGTCTCACAGTAAAAAAGAAAGGTTGGCCTGTTTATCACTATTTCAATGTATCTGTATTGTATGTAACCAATCATGTGCTCACAGTATAAAAAGAAAGGTGCCTGTGTTATCACTATTTCAATGTACTGTAATGTATAGTAACCAATCATGTGCTCACAGTATAAAAAAAGAAAGGTTGGCCTGTTATCACATTTCATGTATCTGTAATGTATAGTAACCAATCATGTGCTCACAGTAAAAAAGAAAGTTGCCTTGTTATCACTATTTCAATGTATCTGTAATTGTATAGTAACCAATCATGTGCTCACAGTATAAAAAAAGAAAGTTGGCCTGTGTTATCACTATTTCATGTATCTGTATTGTATAAACCAATCATGTGCTCACAGTATAAAAAAAAGAAAGGTTGCCTGTGTTATCACTATTTCAATGTATCTGTAATTGTATGTAACCAATCATGTGCTCACAGTATAAAAAGAAAGTTGGCCTGTGTTATCACTATTTCAATGTATCTGTAATTGTATAGTAACCAACATGTGCTCACAGTATAAAAAAAAAAAGGTTGGCCTTGTTATCACTATTTCAATGTATCTGTAATGATGTAACCAATCATGTGCTCACAGTATAAAAAAAAGGTGGCCTGTGTTATCACTATTTCAATGTATCTGTAATTGTATAGTAACCAATCATGTGCTCACAGTATAAAAAAGAAAGTTGGCCTGTGTTATCACTATTTCATGTATCTGTAATTGTATAGTAACAATCATGTGCTCACAGTATAAAAAAAAGAAGGTTGGCCTGGTTATCTATTTCAATGTATCTGTAATTGTATAGTAACCAATCATGTGCTCACAGTATAAAAAAAAAAGGTTGGCCTGTGTTATCACTATTCAATGTATCTGTATTGTATAGTAACCAATCATGTGCTCACATTAAAAAAAAAAGGTTGGCCTGTGTTATCACTATTCAATGTATCTGTAATTGTATAGTAACCAATCATGTGCTCACAGTAAAAAAGAAAGTGCCTGTGTATCACTATTTCAATGTATCTGTAATTGTATAGTAACAATCAGTGCTCACAGTATAAAAAAGAAAGGTTGGCCTGTGTTTCACTATTTCAATGTATCTGTAATTGTATATAACCATCTGTGCTCACGTATAAAAGAAGGTTGGCGTGTTCACTATTTCAATGTATTGTAATTGTATGTAACCAATCAGTGCTCACAGTTAAAAAAGAAGGTGCCTGGTATCACTATTTCAATGTATCTGTATTGTATAGTAACAATCATGTGCTCACAGTATAAAAAAGAAAGGTTGGCTGTGTATCATATTTCATGTATCTGTAATTGTATAGTAACCATCATGTGCTCACAGTATAAAAAAAGGTTGCCTGTGTTATCACTATTTCATGTATCTGTAATTGTATAGTAACAATCATGTGCTCACGTATAAAAGAAAGGTTGGCCTGTGTTATCACTATTCAATGTATCTGTAATTGTATAGTAACCAATCATGTGCTCACAGTATAAAAAAGAAAGGTTGCCTGTGTTTCATATTTCAATGTATCTGTAATTGTATAGTAACCAATCATGGCTCACAGTATAAAAAGAAAGGTTGGCCTGTGTTATCACTATTTCAAGTATCTGTAATTGTATATAACCAATCATGTGCTCACAGTATAAAAGAAAGTTGCCTGTGTTATCACTATTTCAATGTATTGTAATTGTATAGTAACAATCATGTGCTCACAGTATAAAAGAAAGGTTGGCCTTGTTATCACTATTTCAATGTATCGTAATTGTATAGTAACCAATCAGTGCTCACAGTATAAAAAAAGAAGGTTGCCTGTGTTTCACTATTTCATGTATCTGTATTGTTAGTAACCATCATGTGCTCACAGTATAAAAAGAAAGGTGGCCTGTGTTATCACTATTTCAATGTATCTGTAATGTATAGTAACCAATCTGTGCTCACAGTATAAAAAAAAGAAAGGTGGCTGTGTTATCACTATTTCAATGTATCTGTAATTGTATAGTAACCATCATGTGCTCACAGTATAAAAAAGAAAGGTTGGCCTGTGTTATCACTATTTCAATGTATCGTAATGTATAGTAACCAATCATGTGCTCACAGTAAAAAAAGAAAGGTTGGCCTGTGTATCACTATTTCAATGTATCGTAATTGTATAGTAACCATCATGTGCTCACAGTATAAAAAAGAAAGGTTGGCCTGTGTTACCATTTCAATGTATCTGTAATTGTATAGTAACCAATCATGTGCTCACAGTATAAAAAGAAAGGTGGCCTGTGTTTACTATTTCAATGTATCTGTAATTGTATAGTAACAATCATGTGCTCACAGTATAAAAAAGAAAGGTTGGCCTGTGTATCACTATTTCAATGTATCTGTAATTGTATAGTAACCAATCATGTGCTCACAGTATAAAAAAGAAAGGTTGGCCTGTGTTATCACTTTTCAATGTATCTGTAATTGTATAGTAACCAATCATGTGCTCACAGTATAAAAAGAAAGGTTGGCCTGTGTATCACTATTTCAATGTATCTGTAATTGTATAGTAACAATCATGTGCTCACAGTATAAAAAGAAGGTTGGCTGTGTTATCACTATTTCAATGTATCTGTAATTGTATAGTAACCAATCATGTGCTCACAGTATAAAAAAGAAAGGTTGGCCTGTGTTATCACTATTTCAATGTATCTGTAATTGTATAGTAACCAATCATGTGCTCACAGTATAAAAAAGAAAGGTTGGCCTGTGTTATCACTATTTCAATGTATCTGTAATTGTATAGTAACCAATCATGTGCTCACAGTATAAAAAAGAAAGGTTGGCCTGTGTTATCACCATTTCAATGTATCTGTAATTGTATAGTAACCAATCATGTGCTCACAGTATAAAAAGAAAGGTTGGCCTGTGTTATCACTATTTCAATGTATCTGTAATTGTATAGTAACCAATCATGTGCTCACAGTATAAAAAAGAAAGGTTGGCCTGTGTTTCACTATTTCAATGTATCTGTAATTGTATAGTAACCAATCATGTGCTCACAGTATAAAAAAGAAAGGTTGGCCTGTGTTATCACTATTTCAATGTATCTGTAATTGTATAGTAACCAATCATGTGCTCACAGTATAAAAAAGAAAGGTTGGCCTGTGTCATCACTATTTCAATGTATCTGTAATTGTATAGTAACCAATCATGTGCTCACAGTATAAAAAAGAAAGGTTGGCCTGTGTCATCACTATTTCAATGTATCTGTAATTGTATAGTAACCAATCATGTGCTCACAGTATAAAAAAGAAAGGTTGGCCTGTGTCATCACTATTTCAATGTATCTGTAATTGTATAGTAACCAATCATGTGCTCACAGTATAAAAAAGAAAGGTTGGCCTGTGTCATCACTATTTCAATGTATCTGTAATTGTATAGTAACCAATCATGTGCTCACAGTATAAAAAAGAAAGGTTGGCCTGTGTCATCACTATTTCAATGTATCTGTAATTGTATAGTAACCAATCATGTGCTCACAGTATAAAAAAGAAAGGTTGGCCTGTGTCATCACTATTTCAATGTATCTGTAATTGTATAGTAACCAATCATGTGCTCACAGTATAAAAAAGAAAGGTTGGCCTGTGTCATCACTATTTCAATGTATCTGTAATTGTATAGTAACCAATCATGTGCTCACAGTATAAAAAAGAAAGGTTGGCCTGTGTCATCACTATTTCAATGTATCTGTAATTGTATAGTAACCAATCATGTGCTCACAGTATAAAAAGAAAGGTTGGCCTGTGTCATCACTATTTCAATGTATCTGTAATTGTATAGTAACCAATCATGTGCTCACAGTATAAAAAAGAAAGGTTGGCCTGTGTCATCACTATTTCAATGTATCTGTAATTGTATAGTAACCAATCATGTGCTCACAGTATAAAAAAGAAAGGTTGGCCTGTGTCATCACTATTTCAATGTATCTGTAATTGTATAGTAACCAATCATGTGCTCACAGTATAAAAAAGAAAGGTTGGCCTGTGTCCAACTATTTCAATGTATCTGTAATTGTATAGTAACCAATCATGTGCTCACAGTATAAAAAAGAAAGGTTGGCCTGTGTCATCACTATTTCAATGTATCTGTAATTGTATAGTAACCAATCATGTGCTCACAGTATAAAAAAGAAAGGTTGGCCTGTGTTATCACTATTTCAATGTATCTGTAATTGTATAGTAACCAATCATGTGCTCACAGTATAAAAAAGAAAGGTTGGCCTGTGTCATCACTATTTCAATGTATCTGTAATTGTATAGTAACCAATCATGTGCTCACAGTATAAAAAAGAAAGGTTGGCCTGTGTTATCACTATTTCAATGCATCTGTAATTGTATAGTAACCAATCATGTGCTCACAGTATAAAAAAGAAAGGTTGGCCTGTGTCATCACTATTTCAATGTATCTGTAATTGTATAGTAACCAATCATGTGCTCACAGTATAAAAAAGAAAGGTTGGCCTGTGTCATCACTATTTCAATGTATCTGTAATTGTATAGTAACCAATCATGTGCTCACAGTATAAAAAAGAAAGGTTGGCCTGTGTCATCACTATTTCAATGTATCTGTAATTGTATAGTAACCAATCATGTGCTCACAGTATAAAAAAGAAAGGTTGGCCTGTGTCATCACTATTTCAATGTATCTGTAATTGTATAGTAACCAATCATGTGCTCACAGTATAAAAAAGAAAGGTTGGCCTGTGTTA
>CM065726.1:72713743-72733743 GCA_033310375.1 Conus canariensis | reverse complement strand
GCAGAATCCATCGCCTCTTGAACTTTCCATTTTCTGCCTGTCTTCAGCTGGGGCTTGATTGCTTCTACCACCTTGTCTCCTGAGTCCTCCAGCATGCTTTGAAGTCTGATCTTCCCTGCTTTGTATTCCTCCAGGATGGATTTCAGTGGTAGTTTCAGCTTTGCTTGGCGACAGTACAGCGCTATGTCAGTCAGACAGGGTGGGACACCAAGCCATTTCCTTGTGAACTTGTTGATTTTGGCTTCCACTGCCTCCACTATGCTGGTGCAGATGTCGTATATCATCAGAGGCCATAGGAGCTTTGGTATCAGCATGAACTGCAGACACCAGACCTTGTATTTGCCAGGGAGCCCACACTGGTCAATGGTCTCCAAGCCTTCCTCCGCCATCTGCTTGGTTTCTTTTGCTCTTTGTGTGTCTTTCAGCGTATCATCATACCATCTTCCAAGGCTCTTGACTGGTTCTTCTGTGACTGTTGGAATGGCCTGGTTGGCAACACTGAAGACCACAGATCCGGCCACTTTTCCTTTCCTCAGTGAGAGACTCCGTGATTTCTTTGGCTTGAACTTCATTCTGGATGAGGCAACTATGTCGTCCAGCCTCTCCAGCACATGACGTGTCTCGTCTTCTCTGGATGAAATCACTGTAGTGTCATCCATGAAGGCCTTGAGAGGAGGCATCTTGTATCCATCGCCAAGGTCTGTTTGTCTCGCGTTGTTTGTTGCTGCTTTCAAGATGAGTTCCATTGCCAGCACGAACAGTATTGGGGAAATTGCACAGCCCATTGCAATACCCACTTCCAAGTTGATCCAGTCTGTTGTGTACTCCTTGGTAGAGAACCGCATTGAGAAGCCATTGAAGTACTTCTTGAGCATGTCGCGGATGTTCTTTGGCACATGGTACATCTCAAGAGCCAACTGTATCATCTCATGGGGCACAGATCCATATGCGTTTGCCAGATCAAGCCACACTACGTCCAGGTCTCTCTTTTCTGTTTTTGCTTTTTGGATTGCGTCCCAGATCATTGTGGCGTGTTCTACACAGCCAGCCACGCCTGGGATGCCACCTTTCTGGACTGACACATCCAAGTACTTGTTTTCCATCAGGTACTTGGTCAGCCTTGCTGCCATGACAGAGAAGAAGATTTTCCCTTCGACGTTCAGTAGTGATATTGGCCTGAACTGGCTGATGTTACTTGAGTTTTGCTCTTTGGGGATGTACACACCATCTGCCGTCATCCACTGGCCGCTGATCTTCTGGTTTCTCCAAGCCGATCGCAGCAGCCTGTGGAGCCACTCCAGCACCTTGGGACATTTCTTGTAAAGCTGGTAAGGTATTCCGTTTGGCCCTGGTGATGATTTGGCTCTGGCTTTGTCGACCACCTTCTTGATTTCCGCCAACGTTGGAGGCTTGCCATTGAACTGTTCCTCAGGGTTGGTTGGCCACACCAGACCTTGAATGTCGAGTGGTGCTTTGCTCTGTGGGTCAGAGTATGTTTTCCTCAGATGCTGCTCAAGAACTCCTTTGTCCACACTTAGGGTCCCAGATTTTGGCTGCTCAAACAGTGTTCTGGCAAACTGGAAGGGGTCTCTGAAGAAGCGCTCTTGTGTCTTCTTCTTTTTGCTCTTCCTCTTCCTCGCAGATTCCGCTTTGCTGAGGGCGCTGTGTTTTTCTTTCAGGTCTTTCCACAGTTTTTCCAAGCCTTGTTTTTCAGCTGGCAGTGCGGTCTTCATTTGCATCTTCAGGTTTTTCTTTTGGACCCTGATCTTGTCCATCTTTTCTTGGCGTCTGGATTTCTTTGGAGGTGTTTTCTCTTTGGGTAGTTTTGCTCCATAGGCGTCTCTACATGTGGCATACACAATGTCCCCATATGTGGCTAGTTTGTGTTCCAGGGTGCTTTTCCCTATCAGTGCATCGAGTCTTTGGACGATTTTCGCATCCAGTTTCTCCCAATCTTCAGTTTCGTTTGCTCGTGGCAGGTTGAGTTTCAGGCGCCTGGCATCGAGGGCCTGTGCAAATTCCTCATCCGAACCAACAGCGTGGATGTCCTTGGCACTGTGGTTTAAATCCTGGCCTTGGTCTTCCGACGTCTTATCAGAGCTGAATGGCGATTTACTGTCTTCATTGTTGTGTTTGAGAATTGTCATGCGTTGTCGACACGCTTGTTACCTACTGTCAATGAAATGGTTAGATTGGTCCCCCCCTCTCTCTCTCTCTCTCTCTCTCTCTCTCTCTCTCTCTCTCTTCCCTTTTGTGTTGTGTTGTCCTGCCTTGCACAAACTAAGAGCTCAGTACATACCAATCAAGTTTTATAAATTCCCAAGCCAGTTTAGATTGGCTCTTGTTATGGCATGTACTCATGAGCAAACTGTTAAAAATTTGTCAGTTTATTTATTCAAAGCATTCAAGTTGCGATCGTTTATTCGAATATGTATTTGTTATGTTTGCGTGCAGTTGCTCAGGTACTAAGATGACTGTAATTAACCCGCAATCCCCTTCACGAGGGGCTCTGACCTAAAACGTGAATATTGAGTCTTGAATTATCTTGAGTCTCTCTGTCTCTCTGTCTCTCTCTCATCTTTCGGCTCATACCACGAACCGCAACTCCCGTCAGTTCCGCTTTCCCCGATAGCCCATCGTGTCAGCTCTGGCCACGCTGCCGGCGGTGCGAGCGAGCCCTTAATCCCAACACATACTGACCTAAGGCTCTCGCCACTCGTTACCGGCTTAAGAGTCAACCAACACAAGGGGGCCTGAGAAAGCTACAAATCCCACCGCGTGTGCGGTTCTTGCTGGGGCAAGAACAAGCGCTTCAGTTTGTTCAATAAGGCGTGATATGGAC
The DNA here is from genome assembly GCA_033310375.1 of Conus canariensis. Lineage (NCBI taxonomy): Eukaryota > Metazoa > Mollusca > Gastropoda > Neogastropoda > Conidae > Conus > Conus canariensis. The sequence goes on along the minus strand of CM065726.1, from coordinate 72,730,901 downwards.
CGTTGACAAGAGAGAGAGAGAGGGAGGGAGGGAGAGAGAGAGAGAGAGGGGAGGAGTTGGTGGAGTGGGGGGCTATTCAAAATCCTGGCTAAAAGGAGAGCTATGTTCACACAACCGGTTTCGGGTCTTGCGCCAGATGAAATTCCTTCCCACTTCAGATTTGACTCCGGGCCTGCGAGGTGGTCAGTTACCACACCATCATAGCTCACCACATCCAGTAGATTTCAAGTTCAAATCCCACCGAAGTCCAGAGACAAGAGAAGAGAGAGAGAGAGGAGAGAGAAGAGAGAGGGGAGGGAGGGAGGAGGGAGAGTGAAGAAGAAGAAGCAGAAGAAGGAAAGAAAAGAGAAGAAAAAGATAAGAGGAGGAGGAGAAGAGGAAAACACCTGGCCCATGTCGTTCTGTGATGCCCGGGGTAGTGTTGGGTCCCACATTCAATTCTCAGGCCTGGGAGGGTTCCCGTCTGTCATATCGTCCTAGCTGGCCACACACGTGAACTCTGCATTAACAGCACCGTCCTTCAGTGTGTGTGTGTGTGTGTGTGTGTGTGTGTGTGTGTGTGTGTGTGTGTGTGTGTATGTATGTGCGTGTGAGTGAGTAGAGTGAGTGTGTGTGTTTGTATGTATGTGTGGGCGTGTGTGTGTGTTGTGTGTATGTGTGTGTTGTGTTGTGTGTGTGTGTGTGTTGTGTGTGTGTGTGTGTGTGTGTGTGTGTGTGTGTGTTGTGCTCTGTGTGAGTGTGTGTGAGAGAGAGAGGAGAGAGGAGGTTGTGCTGTGTGTGTGTGTGTTGTGCTGTTTGTGGTGTGTGTGTGTGTGTGTGTGTGTGTGTGTGGTGTGTGTGTGTGTGTGTTGTTGTGTGTGTCTGTGTGTTGTGTGTGAGTGTTGTGCTGTGTGTGTGTGTGTGTGTGTGTGTGTGTGTGTGTGTGTGTTGTTGTGTGTGTGTGTGTGTGTGTGTGTGTGTGTGTGTTGTTTGTGTGATGTGTGTGTGTGTGTGTGTGTGTGTGTGTGTGTGTGTGTGTGTGTGTGTGTGGTGTGTGTGAGTGTTGTGCTGTGTGTGTGTGTGTGTGTGTGTGTGTGTGTGTGTGTGTGTGTGTCACACCGGGACCGTCTCGGCAAAAGGTTAGGGGTGGAGGAATTGGGCAGGGGGGTGCACTTTTCACACCCGCCACTGGTTGTTGACCGGGAGAAGGTGGAGAGGGTGGGGGGGTGGGGGGGGGTGGGGGGGAGGGTGAGGGGAGGAAAGGGAGGACGGAGTTTGAGGGAGGGGGACAGTAAGTGTCATTTCCCACTGCGCCGTTCGGACAAGGGACTAAAAAGATCCCCGCTCGTTTAGGGATTAGCTGGAGTGGGGTGAACAAATCCCCCGCTCAAAGGCAAAGTGACGGCCACGACGTTTAACAGCGTGTCGCTGAGCCCAGGGAGCAAGGGCTGAGCCACATGATATCAGTTTAGGTTTCCCAGTTGGTCAATGAAACACGGATTTGTTCGGTGTTCATATTTGACTGACAGTCCACCCCCCCCCCCCCCCCCCAAACACACACACACTCCCCTCTCACTCCATCCACACCACACTGATAACTCCCAGAACACACAGGAGAGAGAGAGACAGACAGACAGAGACAGAGAGAGACAGAGAGTCAGGGAGACAGAGACAGATAGACAGAGACAGATGCAGACAGAAACAGACAGACAGAGACAGAGACAGAGTCAGAGAGAGAAAGAGAGAGGCAGACAGACAGAGATAGAGACAGACAGAGACAGATTCAGAGAGACAGACAGACAGACAGACAAACAGACAGACAGACAGAGACAGACAGAGACAGAGACAGAGAGAGAGACAGACAGACAGACAGGAGAGAGAGAGGCAGACAGACGGACAGATAGACAGACAGACGGACAAAGACAGAAAGATACAGACACAGGCAGAGAGAGAGAGGGTGGGGGGAGGGGGGGTGGGGGTGGTTAATGGATGAAATTAGTGAGTAAGGGGCTGGGGAAAGTGGGAGGGGGTGGGCTGAGGGGGAGGAAACAATGAGATCACAACAGACAAAACAGACAACTGTTTCCATCAAATCGACTGCTTGTTACAGACTTGTAGACAGTCATTTATTACATCGTCAAGCATACAGATAGACACTCGGATAATCACACACACACACACACACACACACACACACACACACACACACACACACACACATGCATGCATACATACATGCAACCATACATAATGTCTTACCGTCTTGATGATTGATCGATTTAAAGATTCTGATTCATTCTTGACTGAATGAATTGAAAAAAGAAATCGGTTGACTGACTGACAGAAGATAAAAGAACGTGCAAAGGCAGCAGCATGTAATTCGACCACGATCATACAGGCACTCTTCCCCCCCCCCCCCCCCTCCCCTCCCAGCAATGAGTTGTGTTTTGTGGGTCAGGGCGGTGAGCTCTTACGATGTGTAGAAAACACGTGCAATAAGGTAAACGGCACGGAATTCACAGATGTAAACAAACCTTTTTCTTTTTTATCCTGCTGCGTGAATGGCTTATTTCCTGAATTTACTGATCACCGTTTTCTGTCCTTTATTTTTGAGTTTGATTTTGTGTGTTTAACCGAAAACTTTCACGGAAGAGTGTCGTGCTGATGTCTTTGTTATGAAGTATTTTGTGAGTCCTTATTAAACTTTCAAAACGAGGGCTAATGTGCTTAATACAAAATGAGCTTTTTTCCCCTTTTGCGAAAATAATTGACGTTAATCATGCAAAGTTCTGTGTCCTTTTGATTGATAAAGAACTATTTGGCACAGATAGGGATGCTCTCTACTTTTGCTCCAACATATCCCCACAAGGTTCTCTGTTTTATGCCCATTTGGACGTTGATGATGGCATTGATTTGCTCGAAGAATGTCTGGTTTGGTTTGCAATTTCCTGGAGATGTTTACATTATTCTAAATGGCGAGTTGAATGATAGAGCTTCTAGCATTTCACAAGATGTGTCTGTCAACAATGATTTTGATAAGCAGCATGACAATCATCCTCTTAGTATCAATCGGCACTTCGAAGACTGCACTTTGAATAACTATGGGATAATGTTACTGAATATCTGCATTGCTTCTGATCTGTGTATTCTTAACGGAGCGTGTGAAGGCGACTTTGCAGGTCGCTATACATATATACATATCAGACTCTGTGTGCAGGGTTGATGATTATTTCATAATTTCAAATGAACGTTTTGCTTCTTTGTATGACTCTTGTAGACTGACTGTCTTAAAACGTATTGACTCCGATCATTTACCTGTGTCACTTCATGCTGTTTTTTCCCTTAAGGAAGTATTGTGCATGCCAGTATTCAAGAACAAGCACGTCATTGAAAATTGTATGTGGAATGATGAAAATGAAGTTTGTTTCAAGATATGTAGTATAGAAACTCAAACAAAACTAGATGCTGCAATACACGTTAGATGTGGATAGAAATCAAGTGCTAAACATGTTTAATGTTTGCACAGAAAAGCAAGTGCCGACTGTATGAAAAGCTGTGTATCTTTGGATAGCAGTGAACGACCAACTGATTTGTATCCTAAAGAGTGCGATGCTAGTAAAACAAATGCTGAGAGATAATTACGGATTAGTCGTCGCACGTTCAAAATGGAAGACAGGAACGCTTTTTCAGTTGCTAGACGAGAATATAAGCATTTATCACAAAGGAAAGGAAAGACTTTATTCAATCTTTATCAAATAGACTCGTGTCATCTATACAGTGCCGACAGGAATGTGGGATACTATTCATAGAGTTTCGTTCGAAAGAAAACTACCCAGAAACAATATTACTATTGATGTATGGTTTCAGCATTTCCAAACCTTATTAGATACCAATGTTGATAACACACCAATCGAAGAAGCATTTGATTTGATGCGAGTAGTGATGGCAATATCAACCGGCCAATTAGTCAAGAGGAAGTGTTATCAGCATTAAGAAAACTGAAAAATCGTCAGGCGGCTGGCCCTGCCGGCATTATTGGTGAGTTACTTAAACATTCTTCAGACCAGGCGGTAAACTTCTTTCTGAGATTGTTTAATATATTAATCTGGTATGTTTCCGGAAAACTGGAGTGAAGCAGTTATTCTGCCTTTCTACAAGAAGGGTGATGTTAATAATTCCAGCAATTATAGATGGATTTCCCTTAGTGATTATTGGAATGACTATTAATCATAGACTACAGGAATGGGTGGAAGAAAATAACCTCACAGGGATCATTCAGCAGGTTTTGAAACAGGTTACTCGACTATTGACCATATGTTTATTTTGCTTGTACTTGTAAAGAAGCGGTTTTCTTGCACGAGGAAATTATAAGTAGCTTTTATCGACTTCCAAAAAGCTTTTGATTCGATTAACAGAAATTTTCCCTTGCTTAAAAATGGTATTAAACGTATTTCTTATAAGTGTATTAGAAGTATGTACGATAGAGTAAGAACTAGCGTTCGTTGTGGAGTGAAACTTACAGACTATAGCAACTGTTTAAGAGGTGTAAAACAGGAAGATGCATGAAGCCCCATTTTGATTTCTTTGTTTGTTAACGAGTTAGCTATTGAAGCAATTCATAATGGTAGACATGGCGCTTCGCTTTCGCTTAAAGCTTTTGAATTGTTTAACCTTTCGTTGGCTGATGATGTCACTTTGATGTCATATACTGCTGTAGGTTTACAAACACAACTGAATAGTATACACCGTACTGCTGCATCTCTGTAGTTAAAAGTTAATCTGGAAAAAGTAATGTTATAGTATTCTGTAAAGGTGGATATTTAAGTACTCGAGAAAGATGGTTGTATAGTGATAATCTTATGCCTTTGTCAATGCCCATAGATTGTTGGGAATATTATTTTCAACACATTTGAGTTTTGTTGGTGCATGTAAGACCTGTCAAGTAAGGCTAAGAATGGTTTGATTTGTATCATGAAAAAGTTATACACTGTAGACCATTCCTCATCTACACTATTTATCAAACTCTTTGATACCCAGGTTCAGCCGATATTACAATATGGTTCTGAGTTATGGGGACTAGAAAAAGCGGCTATCTAATGTGAATCGCTTCATGTTTTCACTTTGCCGAAGTTTTTAGGTGTTAATATATCTCGTTTTACGTTGTTTCTGCTGTTAAATGAATTGATACTCGCTGAAATGACTTCACATGGAAGATACCAGAATAGTTCGTAAAGCGTGTAATATCTTGTGTGACTTAGATAGTAAAGGCAAAAATAATCGGGTGACCAAAGTGCGCCTGTCCGTCTGAATATGGATCTGGGTTCGTCTGGCTGAACCAAGGAGCTGAGAACATAAAAGTCTTTACATATCTTTTTCACGTCCACGACTCGCAGACTGCAGATGGCATAAATGGTCTGATCATATTTGTAATAATGACAGGTTTCATTTTTATATGGAATTTCTGATATACTCATGACTTGAAAACTTGCTTCAACATAGATGTACATTGGCATTTAAAACATGTAACAGCAAAAATTAGGTAAGGAATATCTGAATTAGCTTAACATTATTTCAAGTATCAAACGTGTATTTGTGATCTGATCTATCGTCCATGTAGAGAATCATAGGAAACAGAAATACATGTTCTTTCCTGCCCAACTCTCGGGAGCATCAGAGAAAAGTTCATTAAGCCCAAATATTATAGACAGAGAAAAGTTCAATAAGCCCAAATATTATAGACAGAGAAAAGTTCATTAAGCCCAAATATTATAGACAGAGAAAAGTTCATTAAGCCCAAATGTTATAGATAGCCATCTTTGTCTAAAATAAATCTACATCTGTCATTCACTTCTGCTGAAGTCGTCAATCAGTTTTCATCGTTTCTTTACAAAGCTTTCAGATTTAGAGAAATTATCTCTTCTTGAACATGTGATACCGATCTGCTTGTTGATTCATATTGTATTATAGTTGTTTATAATCATTGTGCGTTACATGTTGTATTATAGTTGTTTATAATCGTTGTGCGCTACATGTTGTGCTATAGTTGTTTACAATCACTGTGCGTTACATGTTGTGCTATAGTTGTTTATAATCACTGTGCGCTACATGTTGTGCTATAGTTGTTTATAATCACTGTGCGTTACATGTTGTGCTATAGTTGTTTATAATCACTGTGCGCTACATGTTGTGCTATAGTTGTTTATAATCGTTGTGCGTTGCATGTTGTGCTATAGTTGTTTATAATCACTGTGCGTTACATATTGTATTATAGCTGTTTATAATCGTTGTGCGTTGCATGTTGTGCTATAGTTGTTTATAATCACTGTGCGTTACATATTGTATTATAGCTGTTTATAATCGTTGTGTGTTGCATGTTGTATTACAGTTGTTTACAATCACTGTGCGTTACATGTTGTATTATAGCTGTTTATAATCGTTGTGTGTTACATGTTGTATTACAGTTGTTTATAATCACTGTGCGTTACATGTTGTATTATAGCTGTTTATAATCGTTGTGCGTTACATGTTGTATTACAGTTGTTTATAATCACTGTGCGTTACATGTTGTATTATAGCTGTTTATAATCGTTGTGCGTTACATGTTGTATTACAGTTGTTTATAATCACTGTGCGTTACATGTTGTATTATAGCTGTTTATAATCGTTGTGCGTTACATGTTGTATTACAGTTGTTTATAATCACTGTGCGTTACATGTTGTATTATAGCTGTTTATAATCGTTGTGCGTTACATGTTGCATTATAGTTGTTTACAATAACTGTGCGTTACATGTTGTATTATAGCTGTTTATAATCGTTGTGCGTTACATGTTGCATTATAGTTGTTTATAATAACTGTGCGTTACATGTTGTATTATAGCTGTTTACAATCACTGTGCGTTACATGTTGCATTATAGTTGTTTATAATCGTTGTGCGTTACATGTTGTGTTATAGCTGTTTACAATCACTGTGCGTTACTATGTTGTATTACAGTTGTTTATAATCACTGTGCGTTACATGTTGTATTATAGCTGTTTATAATCGCTGTGCGTTACATGTTGTATTACAGTTGTTTATAATCGCTGTACGTTACATGTTGTATTATAGCTGTTTATAATCGCTGTGCGTTACATGTTGTATTACAGTTATTTATAATCGCTGTGCGTTACATGTTGTATTATAGCTGTTTATAATCGCTGTGCTTTACATGTTGTATTATAGTTGTTTATAATCGCTGTGCTTTACATGTTGTATTATAGTTGTTTATAATCGCTGTGCTTTACATGTTGTACTATAGTTGTTTATAATCGCTGTGCTTTACATGTTGTACTATAGTTGTTTATAATCGCTGTGCTTTACATGTTGTATTATAGTTGTTTATAATCGTTGTGCTTTACATGTTCACACATCCCTTCGTTAGGAGCCATGGCCTGTTATGAATATATAAATCTGAATCTGAGTCTCTCTCTCTCCGACTCTCTCTCTCACACACACACACACACACACACACACACACACACACACACACACACACACACACACACACACACTCAACCACCTCAAACATAGGTATCGTCTTCTAGCCACTCCACTCTCTCACCCCTCCACATCCCTCCTCTCCAGTTGTTTTTATCTTTCCTATTAGCCTCCTCCCCCTCACCCCCTTCCCCATTTCACCCCCACTATCTTCTCCAAACCATGTGCTGCCTTTTTCCTTTTCCTCCCCCCTCCCCTCCTTGCAAAACTACGTTCCGACCGGTCAGCGAAGACTCCATAAACTGTCCAAACTATAAAACGCCAAACAATAACGAACGGCCCAGGGGTCCACGGGTCGACCGTCCGAGAGAAACCTTAGACTGTCGACGTATAGATGGGGGCCGGAATAGCTCAGCTGGTAGAGCGCCGGACTCGTAATCCAAGGGTTGCTGGTTCGAATCTCCGCCGGGCCGTTTCGGTACAGGGGGATTTTTCCCTCGGAGTTAACATTAATTCTGACTCCATTCCCCATAACAGTCCTTCGAATGAGACTATAAACCGAGGTTCCGTGTGTGAACGCACGCATAACATCTTGCACACACGTCAAATCCCATCACCAACTTTCAGAAGAGAAAGCCAGTTTGGCCGTTGGTATGGATGACACGTTACACATAGCATTGCACCTTCACCGAAGATGGAGTATGGCTGCCTAAATGGCGGGATAAAAAAACCGGTCATGCACACAAAACTCCACTCCCTTTGTAGGGCAGACGGGATTAATACTTGCCTGTCCATACAGGGAGTGTCCGCATGGGTATCAGCCTGCGTACGCAGAAGGGGAAGAAGAAGACGTATAGAAATTCGTTAAGTTTCAACGTCTAAAGAAGACTGCAGGCGGGAGTTGAAACACAACAATAAATGTTGAAGGTCTGAGCCGCCAAATGAACGTTACAAACACTAAGGTAAAGAGCTTCGGCCTGTTGGTCTTCTTTTTGAAGGACAAGGAAAAAAACACACAAACAAACAGACAAACAAACAAACAAGGTAAATAGATACAAAAATGGACGGGATAAAAAAAGAACACAGGTGCTGGTGAACAAGTGCTTGGTCACTGTGAGAACGGCTTCACGAGGAAGGATTTGGGAAGATGGGAAAAGGAAGAGGAGAGATGGGAAGAAAGAAGGACGTTAAAACATAGGATATTAATCTTTCGTTGACAGCAGTGGTAACCATTTCAGTACTGTGGGTTTGTTTCTTTCTTTTCATTTCTTTTTTATTTACAGAAATGTGTGTTTCTGCCTGACAAGAGCCGACTTTCGTCTCTCAAAAAGCCGTCAGTAGTCATGGCTGGTTATGGTTAATGCAGTCCATGCATGGCATCATCTGTCAGTAGTCATGGCTGGTTATGGTTGAGGTAGTCCATGCATGGCGTCATCTGTCAGTAGTCATGATGGCTGGTTATGGTTGAGGCAGTCCATCCATGGCATCATCTGTCAGTAGTCATGGCTGGTTATGGTTGAGGCAGTCCATCCATGGTATCATCTATCAGTAGTCATGATGGCTGGTTATGGTTGAGGTAGTCCATCCATGGCATCATTTGTCAGTAGTCATGGCTGGTTATGGTTGATGCAGTCCATGCATGGCATCATCTGTCAGTAGCCATGATGGCTGGTTATGGTTGAGGTAGTCCATCCATGGCATCATCTGTCAGTAGTCATGGCTGGTTATGGTTGAGGTAGTCCATGCATGGTATCATCTGTCAATAGTCATGATGGCTGGTTATGGTTGAGACAGTCCATCCATGGTATCATCTGTCAGTAGTCATGGCTGGTTATGGTTGAGGTAGTCCATGCATGGTATCATCTGTCAATAGTCATGATGGCTGGTTATGGTTGAGACAGTCCATCCATGGTATCATCCGTCAGTAGTCATGGCTGGTTATGGTTGAGGTAGTCCATGCATGGTATCATCTGTCAGTAGTCATGGCTGGTTATGGTTGAGGTAGTCCATGCATGGTGTCATCTGTCAGTAATCATGGCTGGTTATGGTTGAGGTAGTCCATGCATGGTATCATCTGTCAGTAGTCATGATGGCTGGTTATGGTTGAGGTAGTCCATCCATGGCGTCATCTGTCAGTAGTCATGGCTGGTTATGGCTGAGGCAGTCCATGCATGGCATCATCTGTCAGTAGTCATGATGGCTGGTTATGGCTGAGGCAGTCCATGCATGGTGTCATCTGTCAGTAGTCATGATGGCTGGTTATGGCTGAGGCAGTCCATGCATGGTGTCATCCGTCAGTAGTCATGGCTGGTTATGGCTGAGGCAGTCCATCCATGGCATCATCTGTCAGTAGTCATGGCTGGTTATGGCTGAGGCAGTCCATGCATGGCATCATCTGTCAATAGTCATGGCTGGTTATGGCTGAGGCAGTCCATGCATGGTATCATCTGTCAGTAGTCATGGCTGGTTATGGCTGAGGCAGTCCATGCATGGTATCATCTGTCAGTAGTCATGGCTGGTTATGGCTGAGGCAGTCCATGCATGGTATCATCTGTCAGTAGTCATGGCTGGTTATGGCTGAGGCAGTCCATCCATGGCATCATCTGTCAGTAGTCATGGCTGGTTATGGTTGAGGCAGTCCATCCATGGCATCATCTGTCAGTAGTCATGGCTGGTTATGGCTGAGGCAGTCCATGCATGGTATCATCTGTCAGTAGTCATGGCTGGTTATGGATGAGGCAGTCCATGCATGGTGTCATCTGTCAATAGTCATGATGGCTGGCTATGGTTGAGGCAGTCCATCCATGGCATCATCTGTCAGTAGTCGTGGCTGGTTATGGCTGAGGCAGTCCGTGCATAGTGTCATCTGTCAGTAGTCATGATGGCTGGCTATGGTTGAGGCAGTCCATCGATGGCATCATCTGTTAAGAAGGAAACCGGACAGGACGAATGTGGATGAGGCTGGGAATAGCAGAGCCGGAAAGAACGACGTGGAAGTACTGACTGGTACCGAGAGGGTACGGGAGAGGACATCACGTGCCGCCAGGACGACCCAATGAAAACAACAAACAACTAAAAGAACCTTTCAGAGAGGTCACCATCACAGCTCGGCGTGAAAGGCCACAACAGAACTTGACACTTGTTTTAGGCTGATCGATGAGGACGAGGATGATGAATACAATGCCATGGACTTCCATTGTGATCTGAGACTGTGTTACAGGGCTGAAGTCTATGCTTACTTTCATGGGCAACTTGGCCCGAGAGATACAGCCACCTGCAGCGTTGGTCAGGAAAACTAAACACCGCTCTCTACAGACGCATCCATTATATGGATGAAAGTCAGCTGGGCCATTTGTTGGTCAGTAAAACTAAACACCGCTCTCTACAGATGCATCCATTACATGGATGAAAGTCAACTGTGTGGTCCAAGTCTTCCCATTGAGCCCATAGCAAATCCAGCCCTAGATGGCAGCTGGTCAGGGCCCATAATTCCCACAGATTAGAACCGCGCTCTTATTAGAACCGAACGCACGACCTCCCGGCCGAGAATCAACGACGTTTATCACCACGCCAAGACGGCAAGTCCCTCTCTCTTCTACAGCAAGTCCCTCTCTCTTCTACAGCAAGTCCCTCTCTCTTCTACAGCCTCTCTCTTCTGCAGCAAGTCCCTCTCTCTTCTACAGCAAGTCCCTCTCTCTTCTACAGCAAGTCCCTCTCTCTTCTACAGCCTCTCTCTTCTGCAGCAAGTCCCTCTCTCTCTTCTGCAGCAAGTCCCTCTCTCTTCTGCAGCAAGTCCCTCTCTCTTCTAACAGCAAGTCCCTCTCTCTTCTACAGCCTCTCTCTTCTGCAGCAAGTCCCTCTCTCTTCTGCAGCAGCAAGTCCCTCTCTCTTCTACAGCAAGTCCCTCTCTCTTCTGCTGTCATTAGGTTCTATTGGAGTCCAGCATACTCTGTGTTTCTGTCTGCGCCTGGTGACCTCAACACTCTGCATGTGTCATGCAGTGCACGTGGACAACTTCCTCTGCCACACGCAGTGACGCCCCCCTCGATGAAACCGATACTGCCCCAACGGACCGCTCGACTCCATTCGTGTGGAACGCGTTTTGACTGACGCACAGGAGAGAGAGAGAGAGAGAGAGAGAGAGAGAGAGAGAGAGAGAGAGAGAGAGAGAGAGAGAGAGAATGAATTATTTATTAATGTGGATAATAGAGAATAAATGGTGTGCCTTGTTTTCCCCAACATACCATGCTCGATCTTGACAAGGGTCGTTAAGATAAGGCAATAATCGTAGAAGCACGCAAAATGAGGTTTAATTCAAAACGTGTGTGTGTGTGTGTGTGAGAGAGAGAGAGAGAGAGAGAGAGAGAGAGAGAGAGAGCAGAGACAGACAGACAGACAGACAGACAGACAGACAGACAGAGCATGCGCACACCAGATTCAGCGGTCTGTATGCGTGGCAAGTGAACTAACGACAGCGAGGAACTGACCTAAGCTTCAAAAGATAGTCTTTCATTTTTAGGTCTAGCTGCCCACATGAGACGGTGAATGACCGCAGAAATACGTTCACCAACAGGTGCTTGTTTCAAATATATGTGCGTACACGTAATACTTGCAACTCACCCCCCACACGCACCATACTGCATCATACCACACCTCACACACACAAACGTACAACACATACACCACACACACCACACACACACACACACACACACACACACACAACCCTACCACATCACACCACAATACAAGCACACACTATACAACAACGCGCGCGCACATGCACGCACGCTCGCACGCCCGCGCGCGCACGCACATACACACACACACGCACGCACGTACGCACGCACGCACACACCCCACACACACACACACACACACACACACACACACACACACACACACCACATCACACCACAATACACACAATACAAACACTACACGCACGCACGCACGCTCGCACGCATGCGCGCTCGCACGCAAGCGCGCGCGCCTCAAACACCACACACACACACACACACACACACACACACACACACACACACACACTACACCACGGGTTAAAGTCGAAGCAGAGACCACCCCAGCCCAGCACGCCTACACACACTCGGTCCCCGGCGCCAGCAGGAAAGGCTAATTGCAATTAAGCCTTCTGGCCGGGCCCCACCGGCCCGGAGGGGGACCTGCGTGTCCCTTGTCACCGCACCTGCCACCTGAATCACGCATGCGGCTGGGCCCGATCGGGGGGGGGGGGGGGGGGGGGGATTCCATCGGCAAAACAGGGTGTGTATACAATGTACGTAGGTAGGTGGGGGGAGGAGGAGGGTAGGCCTCTCCCACGAGCTTCTTTCTCTCGTTGTCGGACAACAGTTAGTGGCCGGATGAGTTCTTCCCCTTTTTACCGTTCTCTTGTCTGTCCGTGCGGGTTCTCACGTGGTCATGGCAAAAGAAAAGACAAGAAGAACGGGGGAAGAAAGGAAGGAAAGGAAGAAAGGAGGGCAATCCGTTTAGCTTTTTTTTTTTTTCTTTTTTTTTTCTCACCTCTTCCCGCCCATTCCCTACCGCCCTCCCCCTCTCCCCCCCCCCCCCCCCCCCGCCCCACTCCTTTCATGTGTGACTGTGATTTAAACCCCTTCGGGCAAAACGACGGTAGATTTATCTTTTCCTGCATTTCTTTTTTTCTTTTCTTTTGTCTTCTTTCTTTGTTTGTTTGTTTTTTTTCTCTCTCTCTCTTTCTGAGTTGTTTCTTCATATTCCTTTTCTTCTGAGTTTTTTCTTTTCTTCTTTCATTTATTTTTTTTTTCTTTTTCTGTCTGTCTTTGTTTCACTGTCTCTTTCTTTCATTCCCTTTTCCTGTATTTCTTCTTTCTTTTCTTCAAGTCTTCATTCTTTTCGTCTTTCATCGTTTCTTCTTTCTTTCATTTGTGTGTCTCTCTTTCTTTTTTTTTTTTCGGTCTTCTTTTTCCTTCTTCTGTATTTCCTTCTTTCCTTTTTTTTTTCATTCTGTCTTCTCTTCCCTTTCGTTTCTGTTTTACTTTTTTTTTTTTCTTTCTACCGTGTGTGTGTGTGTGTGTGTGCGCGCGCGCCGCGCGCGCGCGTGGTGTTGTGCGTGTCCATGTGTGTGTGTGTGTGTGTGTGTGTGTGTGTGTGTGTGTGTGTCACGTACCGTTTTCAAACTCCCTCAAGCAAAACATATTTCTTTCTCTTTATGCGCAGTACTGTTTTCAAACTCCCTCGAGCAAAACGAACCCATAAACATCCTGCGTTCTTTTTTTTATTTTCCGTCCTTTTTTTTTTTTTTTTTTTTAAACCCTCTTTCTCTTTTCCGGTGTGTGTGTGTGTGTGTGTGTGTGTGTGTGTGTGTGTGTGTGTGTGTGTGTGTTTTGTTTTCTTTTTTACTTAAAGCTTCGTGAGCTTTTGGCCTTTTTTTTTTTCTCACATGGTTACAATGTTTGTGAAATGACACCATGATTGGCTTTTCGTTTGTTTCAACGGCTCTTTCTACTCTACACAATATTTTATCTCACGTCCCTGTTCTTGACGTCCCAACCAATTTCAGCTGATTTCTTCCATCATCGAATTTCCTTCTTCTTCATTTGGCTATGTTTAACGTTTCCGCTAAAATGCATATCCATTTCGTTTGACCATTAAATGACTTCGTTCCGTTAGTAGTTAACTAATTTAGTTCACTAACAGTTTACTGATTTAGTTTGTTGATCGCTTTGTCGCCTATTCATGCACATGTTCATTTACTTCCTTTTCTTTACTTGGTTTCATTTACTTACTTATTTGATTGAGGTCTTTATTCATTGCTTGTTTGCGTGTCTCACATTTCACTGACAGTGATTTTTTTTAGGGCACGTAACATCGCCACGGGTGTTCAGGGTGAGTGGGTGTTGACCTTGATGAGTCACATACTTAACTCTGTCCACACACACACACACACACACACACGCACGCACGCGCGCGCGCGCGCACGTACGCACGAAAGCACGCACATGCACACACACACACACAATACACACTCGCACGCACGCACGCACACACAAACACACACACGCGCGCGCACGCACGCACACATACAGAGAGAGAGAGAGAGAGAGAGAGAGAGAGAGAGAGACACGGAGACAGACAGACAGAAAGGTACAGACGGACAAGCAGACAGACGGACAGACTGAGATAGGGAGACAGAAAGAGACAAAGAGACAGAGGGAGAGCACAGAGAGACAGAGACAGAGAGAGGGACGGGGAACAAAGGCAATTGAAGGGAGGGGGATGGGGGGGCTCGTTGGTCGCTCCCTGTTGATGTGGTGAAGTGGGCACTGTGATCGGCGTGACTGACAGTGGTCTGACCAGTGTCTCGTCTCTCTGAAGATAGGTGTTGAGAGGAGGGGATGACTGACAGTGGTCTGACCAGTGTCTCGCTCTCTCTGAAGATAGGTGTTGAGAGGAGGGGATGACTGACAGTGGTCTGACCAGTGTCTCGTCTCTCTGAAGATAGGTGTTAGAGGAGGGGATGCCTAATGTCAAGTGCTGGGTGGGGAGAGGGGGTTGATGGTGGGAAGTGGGTGTGGACGGCGTGACTGACAGTGGTCTGACCAGTGTCTCGTCTCTCTGAAGATAGGTGTTGAGAGGAGGGGACTGAGAGGAGGGGACTGAGAGGAGGGGACTGCCTATGTCAGTAACTGGGGTGAGGGAAGGGGAAACAGGGGTGCTAAGGTAGGGAGGATAAGGAATGGGGGGGGGAGGAGGGGAGGCGTGGGAATTCTAAGCAAGGCGTGTGTATAGCAAGGATGGATTTCAAATTTGACTAAGGTACGTGTGAATTCAGCTTAATTCAGCATCACGTGAAGCTCTAAGAACTCTAGTTCCAGGGTGGCGGCGGGCGGACGGGTGGCTGGGCAGAGGTTCCCTACTGAAATAACAAGAAGAATATTTCGTTGAAATAATCGTCAACATCTAAATACTTAACATAAGCTGGAGGTGGTGACTGTGGTGATAGAGGAAACGGGTAAGGAAGGGGGGGGGGGACTAGACTGAGGATTAAACAAAAATTGGCACCTATTTTTGTCTCCGATCTGTGTCTACTTCGGCCCTTCCCTCTCTGATAAGATGTGATGCCAGTTTCCCAGAATGCGCGACAGTGACTCTTTCAGTCGGCCTCGATCTGACCTGAGTCATATCCATCCGTAATCTGACAAAACATAAGAAGAAGAATATTATGTTCCCCAACCTTCGATACTGAAGGAGGATAGTGCAGTGCTTGAAGAAAGAATGAAAGAAAGAAAGAAAGAAAATAAGAAAGAGAAAGAAAGAAAGAAATGGGGAAATAGTTTTCAGTATCAACCTCAGCCTCCTCCACCTTCAGCACCGCACCTTGAAGACCGTTGGGGCGCCACAGAAGACTTCGCAACCAGCTTCCTCCACTCCTCCCGGTTCTCAGACAGCTCTCAGGCACAGAGTGTGAGGCCAGTCCATGCACTGATGTTGTCCTCCCATCTCTTTCTCTGTCTTCCTTTTCTTCTGCCTCCTCGCACTGTTCCTTGTTGTATGGTTTTGGCAAGTCCTGTTGACCTTGATACATGACCATACCATCTCATTTTCCTTGTTTTCACTGTATACAACAGGTCCTCGTGTGGTCCGATGGCTTGCCTAACTTTCTCCAAACGAGATACTATATTGGAGGGGGAAGGGGATTGGGGAGGGGGGGGGGAGTTTCTCACAAAAGATTTGAAAGGGAAGTCACTCGTTTCTGAAATGCGCCGACACCTCTTCCGATCAATCAGACCACGTGACGAGTTTTGATGTCCGGGTGAAAAAAAAAAAAAAACAATGGCTGAACACAATTAGAAAACAGTTTCCCTGTTTATCCCCTGCCCTTAAAAAAAACAACGCTTTCTTGTCGGTGTCCAAGGTCAGGTACATTTTAAACGGAAAAGAGAACCTGAATATACTGTAAATCGGATTGTTCAAACTTCGTCTTTATTTTCAAGGCCGTCTTTTTTTTTTAATTTATGAAGATGAATACACTATCCATCTCCCCCTGCATCTCCTCTCCCACCCCCACCCAAACTAATTTGATCCCCCCCCCCCCCCCCCCAATTACTCTCTCTTCCCATACCCTTGTCCCTTCTTCTATTCCCCTGATCCTCTTCACCCCTTACGTCGTCTCCCCTCTCCTTTCCCCCACCCCCATTATCATTGCCAACTCTTTCTTCCACTCCTCATTCCCCCCCCCCCCCCCACTACCGAAACACCCGTCCCCCCCTCTTTCCCCATCCGTCCCTGATCTAAATCTCCTTTGTCACCCCCCCCCCCCCCCCCCCCCCCCTTCCCTTCCGGCAAATCTTTGCCTCAGACTTGCGTCAAATCCCACGAACAAAACAAAAACCAAAGAAGAAAACAAAAAGAAAAAAGAAAGAAAGAAAAAACGTAAGAAGCAGGGATCGAGGCGTGGACCTGTAAATCTTCAGTCTGTTGTTGTCGTCGTCGTACCCTGGCTAAAAACTCCAGGGGTCATCCAAACAGCCAACGTACCCTGGCTAAAAGACTCCAGGGATCATCCAAACAGCCAACGTACCCTGGCTTAAAGACTCCAGGGATCATCCAAACAGCCGAAGTACTTGAACACTATGGTACAAATGCATCAGCTGGGGATGAGAACATGACGTGTGTGACCGTTTTCGATTACCCCGCCACGTG
>CM065726.1:72681243-72698743 GCA_033310375.1 Conus canariensis | reverse complement strand
ACCTTTCCCCATACACCATGTCACACACCTATCCCCATACACCACGTCACACACCTTTCCCCACACACAATGTCTGTTGACATCAGGCGGAGAACCTGAGCTTTAGGTGGTTCAGACGCCGAGTCCACCTGCTTAGATCCATAAACAGATGGAGATCATCCTTCCCGACACCATGACTTGCTCAGGTACAGGAACCCCGCGGGCCGCGAGGACGTGGTGGGGGCGGAATGTGGAGAGGTTAACACGGTATAGCTGGGTGAGCAAGAGAGAGGGGGGAGGGGGGGGAGGATGAGAGCATTGCGAGCCTATATGATGAATCTCTCTCCCTTTCCGACATAAAACCAATCTTACAAGCGAGAAACTATCAGCTGTGCTGGTTCAAAACCAGGCCGTCCGAACACCATACTGCTCAAGCAATATCCAGTTTATACCGCTGTTACCTCCGACGAAATCCCTCACCCACCCCTCTCCCTCCGCCCCGCCCCTTCCAAACGGGAAGACGTAAGATCAGAGGAGACATTATTTGCCATCTCTCCGATGTCCACCGACAAGACCTCTTGCCCCTTATCTCTAAGAACCCCCCGGCCGACGCACGGACACTCGTACGCATAGAGTGTCTCCTCTCCGATGTCCGCTAGCTGTGACGGTAAGTCGACCGACCGACGTAGACGGACTGCCAAGATGGCGGCTGGGTGTCTGGTGCAGGGGGCTCTGTCAATGTCGGCCCCGGTCCCGACGACAGACAAGACAAATGCACTCGTCATGTCTATCTCTCTCCAGCCATGTCTGCACAGCACGGGGATGGGATATGAGGGCAGAAACAAGACCTTAAGAAGAATAAGAAAAAGAACAAGAAGAAGACGAAGAACAAGAATAAGAAGAAAGAAAGAAGACGAAGCCGATAGAGAGAAAGAAGAAAGAGAGAGAGAAAGAAAATGAAACAAAGAAAGAAAGACAGAAAGACAGACAGAGACAGAGAGAGAAGAAGAAGTTTCAGTTTCAGTTTCATCAATGAGGCGTCATTGCGTGCGGACTAGTCCATATACGCTACACCACATCCGCTAAGTTTTGAGACCACGCTACGCATGATTTGAAGCTGATGGATAAATGAATTAAGAACAAAGATGAGACAATTGAAGAAGAGGGTCTCGTGGCTGCGACTCAGCGGATGTCTGAGCTACGCATTAGCCCAACGCGCTGGTCAGACCTTGAGTGCCTACCTACCATTTGTGTGTGTGTGTGTGTGTGTGTGTGCGTGTGTGTGTGTGTGTGTGTGTGTGTGTGTGTGTGTGTGTGTGTGTGTGTGTAGTGGATATACACGTGCGTATATGATGTGTGTGCGTGGGCGCATGTGTGTGTGTGTGTGTGTGTGTGTGTGTGTGTGTGTGTGTGTGTGTGTGTGTGTGTCGAAGAAGAAGGAGAAGAAGAAGAAGAAATAAGCTGAAGTAGACAGAACACTACAGGAGAGGAGCTAGCAGTGAGAGGGGCAGGGAGGAGAACAAGGGAAGAGAGACAGTGTGGTTGATGATTTCTCAGCCCTGCCGCCGTTCACGCAGTGCATGTCAGGGCTGGGGTTTGGAGAGGAGGAGGGCAGACGGGGGAGGGGGGGGTGATAAAAGGAAAAGGAGGAGGAGGAAGAGAAGTAGAAGGAGGAGGACGAAGAGGAGGAGGAGGAGAAAGTACGACTCCCAACGGAACTGGCCGATATCAACATGTCCTCAAGATCTAGTTGCAAACTGAGATGACTGCAGGTGGAAATCTAAACAAATCTCATATAAATGTTAGCGAACCGAAAAAAAAAAAACCGTGCACAAACGAATCACAAGACAAAAGGGCGCGTTTCGACCTATTAGGTCTTCTTCAGGCAAGATACAAAACAATAATTACAACAAAAATGAACGAGCGATCACAATCACTTCAGCGCAAGACAGGCAACGCGGACGTAACAACAACAACAACGAAAAAGATAAAAGGCAAAAATGCAAAACAAAAAGATTGACAGAAAGTGAAGAAGAAATGTAATGTCATGATTTTAATAAAATCGACAGGGGAGGGTGGGGGGGGGGGGGGCAGGAGGGATTAAAGGGGGCGTCACACCGTTGACGATAACAACAGTAGCAATTAAACCAGACGCTAAGGATACCTGCAGCTATTAAAAGTACTCAAACACCGTCAAAGCCAAAGTACAGCATATCTCTCTCAATACCTACCTAATAACTTATTTTTTTTAACCTGCCTGCCTGCCTACCTGCCTATCTACCTATCTATCTACAACCTAACTAGCCAAGTTGTTAGTTTAGTAGGTGACAAACTATGATTTTACAACTATCGTTTCCACAACACTGACAAAAGAAGAAAAACAACACTGGTAGCAGTGAGACGACGATGAGGATGGCAGCCACCACAAGTATTACATATGCTACTAACACAACTAGCAACACAACTTTTTTTTACAGAAGGGGGGGGGGGGGGGAGCAAAAGAAAAAAAACTTGAAAAAGATTGGAGGCTGGAGGACTAAAAAACAAAAAAAAAATCTAGCAACACAACTGCCGGCAACACCCCCGCTCCCCGCCCCCCGCCCCTCTCCCCTCTCTCTCTCTCTCTCTCCTCTCTCTCTCTCCTCTCTCTCTCTCTCTCGCATGTCGCCGCCGCTGTTGTTGCTTCTGCTGCTAATATTACAACTGGTGCAGCTGATGGTGATGATGATGATGATGATGATGATGATGATGATTATGACGACGACAACGACGACGACGACGATGGCGATGATGATGATGATGATGATGATGATGATGATGATGATGATGCGACAGCTGCTGTTTGCTGTTGTAAATGTGGGCCTGCTTAGAATCAGTCAAGTCAATAACTCACTGTATGGCATTCACTCACTCGCTTACTCACTCACTTCTGATGATGATGATGATGATGATGATGATGAAAGATGATGATGATGATGATGATGACGACGACGACAACGACGACGACGATGGCGACGATGAAGATGATGATGATGATGATGATGATGATGCGACAGCTGTTGTTTGCTGTTGTAAATGTGGGCCTGCTTGGAATCAGTCAATAACTGACTGTATGGCATTCACTCACTCGCTTACTCACTCACTTCTGATGATGATGATGATGATGATGATGATGATGATGATGATGATGATGATGATGATGACGACGACGACGACGATGGCGATGATGATGATGATGATGATGATGATGATGATGATGATGATGATGATGCGACAGCTGCTGTTTGCTGTTTTAAGTGTAGGCCTGCGTGGAATCAGTCAAGTCAATAACTGACTGTATGGTATTCACTCACTCGCTTACTCACTTCACTCTTAGATCCTCTGACCGGCCTAAATAAAAACTAGACTAAACTAGCAGTCACCGCAACGTAAAACCGAACCAAACCAAACTACCAAAGCATCTTAAACGATCCTATACCGTGCACACCACATGCCTATATTAATTTTACACCGTCGGTTATTTGATATGAGAGAGAGAGAGAGAGAGAGAGAGAGAGAGAGAGAGAGAGAGAGAGAGAGAGAGAGCGCAAGCGTATATTTGTGTCTGAAAGTGCACGTGCATACGCGCGTATTTGTGTTTATATGTTGTGTCTGTATTAATAAAGAGACAGACAGACAGACAGACACAGACACAGACAGAGACAGAGAGAACAAGCGTATATGTGTGT
The DNA here is from genome assembly GCA_033310375.1 of Conus canariensis. Taxonomy (NCBI): domain Eukaryota; kingdom Metazoa; phylum Mollusca; class Gastropoda; order Neogastropoda; family Conidae; genus Conus; species Conus canariensis. Next base: position 72,695,036 of record CM065726.1, on the reverse strand, counting down.
CCGTAAGTGCACGCGCATACGCGTGTATTTGTTTTTATCTGTTGTATCTGTATTGAGAGAGAGAGAGAGCGCGAGAGAGAGAGACAGAGACAGAAACAGAGACAGAGAGCGCAAGCGTATATGTGCGTACGAAAGTGCACGCGCATACGCGTGCATTTGTGTTTATCTGTTGTGTTTGCATTAATAGAGAGAGAGAGACAGAGACAGACAGACAGACAGAGACAGAGAAAGCGCAAGCATATATGTGTGTCCGTAAGTGCACGCGCATACGCGTGTATTTGTGTGGATCTGTTACGTCTGTATTGATAAAGAGAGAGAGAGAGAGAGAGAGAGAGAGAGAGGAGAGAGAGAGAGAGAGAGAGAGAGAGAGAGCGCAAGCGTATATGTGTGTCCGTAAGTGCACGCGCATACGAGTGTATTTGTGTTTATCTGTTGTGTCTGTATTGAGAGAGAGAGAGAGAGAGAGAGAGAGAGAGAGAGAGAGAGGAGAATATGCAATGGGAACAGCACGATCCTGGAAGAGGAGGGAGTGGGAGGGGTCGGAGGGCAGGGGGGGGGGGGATTAAAGGGGGCGTCACACCGCTGACGACGGGGACGACCGAACAAAGCCTCCCAAATCCCCTTTTAGCAGTTAACGGATTAACGCCGACCCGACGACGAGGGCCGACCTGCGCGCTTCAACTGGATCCCGCGCGGCGACAGCCGGTGTCAGGTAGTAAAGTGGTTCCCCTCCCTGCCCACGGCCCCCGGCGTCCACTGCTCCTTGTGTGTCGCGAAGGCAATTTCGGGAGGTGCGACTTGTCGCGCTTCCGCGCACACACACACACACACACACACACACACACACACACACACGCACGCACGCACGCACACGCACACACACACACACACACACACACACACACACACACACACACACGCACGCACGCACGCACGCACGCACGCACGCACGCACGCACGTCGCACACACACACACACACACACACACACACACACACACACACACACGTGTCAATTATTGGAAGTATGACCTCTCTCTCTCTCTCTCTCTCTCTCTCTCTCTCTCTCTCTCCACACACACACACACACACACACACACACACACACACACACACACACACACACGGCTATAACACACATAAACACACACATACACACACCACTAAAACACACACGCACACACACACACACACACACACACACACACACACACACACACACACACACACACGTGTTTAGACACCAAAAAAGACTTGGCTGAAAATTTACACTTTTTGTTTGGCTAATTTATTTTGTTTGCTTGTTTTCTTAGATAATTTTGGATCAGAGTTAAAATGCTGCAACAAAATCTGATAACTTTGACCTTAGAACACATTCGCTGAGAATTCACATGTGTTAGAAAACTTTAACACTGAAAAAAAAAAAAAAATCTTGTTGAGATTCTAGACGCTGAGCAAACATTGTTTGAGAATACAGACTCTGAGAAAGCTGATTAAAAACTATGGTTCGGATTTTAGTCGCAGAAAATAAAATGGTTGAGAGTTTGAGGGTGAAAACAATAAACAAACAAACAAGCACAAATGTTGGTATAGAGTTAGACACAGCCAAAACGTGTTGAGATTCAAGAACAGTTTCACAATCTGCTCATAAAACCTGCACACCAGTTATGGAAGAGATACACCTATGTGAATTATTGAGCGTGACGCCGGGGGCGTGTGGGGCAACATGGTATGGCCACTTTTTTGTGTCCAAAAAAAAAATTGAAGCTCACTGGTAACCCATCATCCTTTTTCTTGATTATTGAAAAATGAAACCTACCACCGCAGGTGTCTTAGTTCTCCTTGCTTTTTTGACAGCCTCTTAACTCATGTATTATTCTTCTAAACATATCCTTTTATAGATCCAGTTTGACTTTTCAAATAACCGATATTTTTTATGTGCATATTTATTCATTTATTAGTCCTTAAGCTCCCCAGTCTCCCCAGGTTTTTTTCCCTACCAAAAGAAGATAACTCTCACACTTCATGCTCAAAAAGCAGAAGAGACTTTGCGTTAAATTCTTTGTTTATCTGTTTGCTTGTTGTTCGCTTGTTTGGTTGTTTTTGTTTTGTTTTGTTTACAGTCACGTTTGCTGATATTTCTCGTAGAAGTGCTCAGCAGTCGAAGTATTGTCGTTGATTTGTTTCCTTCGTTTGGTGGTCTGCTGACATCACTGGCGTCCTCTTTGTTGAAACGTTTGATTCTTCTTTCCTTTCTCTCCTTGTTTGTTAAATTCTGCAGGCAAGAGAAGCTCTTCTCTCCCCTCCCCCCCCCCCCTCTCTCTCTCTCTCTCTCTCTCTCTCTCCCTCTCTCTCTCTCTCTCTCTCTCTCTCTCTCCCTCCCTCTCTCTTGTCTGCTTCCTTTTTTTTCTTTCAACTTGAAATAGCTTGCAACCTTTTTTTTTTAAAGCACAGTTCTCTGTAGAAATGTGATGAAAATGGTTCTCAGCATTATCGACATTGAATCAGTCCTTCACTCATTGGCTTTTTGAAAGAAAAAAAGTGTGACGACTGCGTACGATTTGAGTAAAGGAAACTATAACGTCGAACGAACACCGAACATACCTAACACCACACTGAACTGGGAATGCAGTTTCAAGACCCACCATACATTTCGATTTGTGGACATTGAATCGCCTTCATTTTGCCATGGAAATTTTTCTCACTGACATAAAAAGAAAACACAGCGAGGATGATGTGATAACACAGAGAGCGTGATGTGATAACACAGAGAGGGTGATGTGATAACACAGCGAGGATGATGTGATAACACAGAGAGGGTGATGTGATAACATAGAGAGGGTGATGTGATAACATAGAGAGGGTGATGTGATAACACAGAGGGTGATGTGATAACATAGAGAGGGTGATGTGATAACACACAGAGGGTGATGTGATAACACACAGAGGGTGATGTGATAACACAGAGAGGGTGATGTGATAACACAGAGGGTGATGTGATAACACACAGAGGGTGATGTGATAACACACAGAGGGTGATGTGATAACACAGAGGGTGATGTGATAACACAGAGAGGGTGATGTGATAACACACAGAGGGTGATGTGATAACACACAGAGGGTGATGTGATAACACAGAGGGTGATGTGATAACACACAGAGGGTGATATGATAACACACAGAGGGTGATGTGATAACACAGAGGGTGATGTGATAACACATAGAGGGTGATGTGATAACACACAGAGGGTGATGTGATAACACAGAGGGTGATGTGATAACACATAGAGGGTGATGTGATAACACAGAGGGTGATGTGATAACACAGAGGGTGATGTGATAACACAGAGAGGATGATGTGATAACACAGAGAGGGTGATGTGATAACACAGCGAGGGTGATGTGATAACACAGCGAGGGTGATGTGATAACACAGAGAGGGTGATGTGATAACAGAGAGGGTGATGTGATAACACACAGAGGGTGATGTGATAACACAGAGAGTGATGTGATAACACACAGAGGGTGATGTGATAGCACACAGAGGGTGATGTGATAACACAGAGAGGGTGATGTGATAACAGAGAGGGTGATGTGATAGCACACAGAGGGTGATGTGATAGTACAGAGAGAGGGTGATGTGATAGTAACAGAGAGGGTGATGTGATAACACAGAGGGTGATGTGATAACACAGAGGGTGATGTGATAACACACAGAGGGTGATGTGATAACACAGAGAGGGTGATGTGATAACACAGAGAGGGTGATGTGATAACACAGAGGGTGATGTGATAACACACAGAGGGTGATGTGATAACACACAGAGGGTGATGTGACAACACACAGAGGATGATGTGACAACACACAGAGGATGATGTGATAACACACAGAGGGTGATGTGATAACACACAGAGGGTGATGTGATAACACACAGAGGGTGATGTGATAACACAGAGGGTGATGTGATAACACACAGAGGGTGATGTGATAACACACAGAGGGTGATGTGATAACACAGAGGATGATGTGATAACACAGAGGATGATGTGATAACACAGAGGGTGATGTGATAACATAGCAAGAGACAGACAGGCAGAGAGACAGACAGACAGTGAGACAGACAGACAGAGAGACAAAGACAGAGAGACAGAGACGGGGGGAGGGGAGGGACAGAGACAGGATAACTTGGGGATGAATTAATTTCAAACTCTTACCAAGACATTTTGAGCAAAGACACACCAGCCATGACTAAAGTTCTCGTCTTTCTTTTGATCTTCGACATCAGCTTACAGGCCGGCATCTTCAAATTGCACACAGAAACACAGGTACATGTCTTGAGCTTTAAACGACTCCAAGTCTTCTACAATCGGACCAACGCGCGGTTGGTCGTCGCGTTTGGAACCGATGACAGGTGAGATACTTGATCAACCTAATACTGTTTGTGCATAAACCCGACAATGCATTTCTTAAGACATTTGAGTAGGCTACAAACACACTACTGTCAAACGCGTTACGTACATTGTATAGCAATGGCATCGACAACCCTTAAAGGAGAAAAAAAATGTGCTGTGTACTTGAGGCTGATGATGATCGATTGTTAACACTATGACCGTTATTACTAACAGTCCCGTTTCCGTCCTTGTTAATTGTACGTCCTGAGAAACAATTTCGCCACAGTGTAACCAATGACTCGGACTGTGTCTGTGCGCTTCCTTTCTTGTTAGAAAGAGCATTGGATGTGTGTGGACACGTCCCCAAAGGCGGTCGTGTAATTCAGGTACGCCAACTTCCTGGAAATGAAAACTGACGAAAACAGCAGTTACCACTATAGTGGAGAGGAGGTAACAGGTGCGACAGAGGCTGGGGAAAGGCGGTGTTCGATAGCACCTGTTTCACATCACAAACAAGTGGATTTGCTGCTTTCAAATGTATTTTCGACCAGTTTTCATTCAGACTTCATATTATCGGTGGGTGGAAAAAAATCAGCAAGCGTAGGAGGCATTAAGGATATTCAAAACAGCAAAAAAAAAAGAAGATGAAATTAGCTGGAAAAAGGAAATTAAATATAAAAAAAAGAAAAAAGGAAATTAGCTGGAAAAAAGGAAATTAGCTATTATAAAAAAAAAAGGAAATTGCCTATTCAAAAGGAAATTAGCTATAAACAAAAAAAAGAGGAAATTAGCTGAAAAGAAGACAATCGGCACGCCTGATAATTAAGTGTACCACATGACGCATGTTCTTCCCCCCCCCCCCCCCCCCAACCACCACCACCACCACCACCTTCCCATCCCCGCACTCGCTCGCTACCCAGCAACGGAGCCATGTCAACGAACGGCATGGTGTCCAAGTGTCAATGTTGGGTGCCGGCCTACCCTGGGGAGACCCCCGAGAACAAACTCACCGGCCCGATAACGGGCGATAACTCAGTCCCTGATGACCCACCCTGCCCCTTCCCTCCTCCCACCCCCCATCGTCTCTCTCCTCTCTCTCTCTCTCTCTCTCTCTCTCTCTCTCTCTCTCTCTCTCTCTCTGACAACACCTGGAGAGCGCGTGTTGCGAAGGAAAGTCCTATGGTATAATTCTCACTCACACACGCGGCAGTCACCTGTGCCCCTTGCTGTGAAGTTCAGGAAATCAAAACGTATAAATCAAGAAAACCACACAAACAAACAAAACCGCTCCTTAATTGCATAAAATATTGTGTGTTTTTGTGTGTGTGTGTGTGTAATTAAAAGACATGTTTGTTTGTTTGTGTGTTTTCTTCTTCAAGCACAAGTTCGCAAATTTAGAAGGGGGGGGGGGGAGGCATTTTCTAAAATGTTCTAGGTGATATAGAAATCAAGCAATAACGCCACAAACGAAGAGTTCAACTGAAAAAGAAAGGGAAGAAATACAACAGTTAGAACAGGGATTCATACATCCTTTACACAATGAAAGGTCTGATACCTTCTTCTTCGATTGTCTGGTTCCATGTGTCTCTGTTGTTTCCGTTTCGCAAAGAGAGAGAGAGAGAGAGAGAGAGAGAGAGAGAGAGAGAGAGAGAGAGAGAGAGAGAGAGAGAAAGTTATATGTATGTATGCATGCATTCAGAAATCACACAAGCACACATACAGACGCAGGTATGCGCGCGCGCACACACACACACGCACACACACACACACACACACACACATATATATATATATATATATATATATATATATATATATATATATATACATATATATATATATATATATATATATATATATATATATATATATATTACCGAGTTCACTCACTCATACATACAATAGTGAGGATACTGATTTATGTATCATTATTACATTGTTTATCTTGTCTTCTTTGCTAGCTCGTTCCATCTTTCTCTGCTTTATTAGTCTGGAGAGAGAGAGAGAGAGAGAGAGAGAGAGAGAGAGAGAGACAGACAGACAGACAGACAGAGACAGACAGACAGACACACACACACACACATACACACACACACACACACACACACACACACACACACACAGGGGGCAGTGGCAGAGGCAGAGACAGACAGACAGTCAAACAGAGAGAGTACGCACATGCAAGACGCAGCTGGTTGCTGCGTTAGTGAGCCTCAGTGGTGGAAACTCTCCATGAAGACTTTATCTGAAAATCTCCTCATCCCATCTCCCTCTTCCCCCCTTCACCGCCCAGTTCATTAGCTCCCTTTTATCGACTCTCCGTGAAAAGAAGAACGACTGTCGGGTCCGCCGGGGGAACACAACATGGCGGCCGGCTGGTTGGTACTCGTCATTCTATTCGTTCGCGGCTCGTTGGACTTAGTCAACAATTGCGACTTTTTTCTCGTTTCTTTTCCTGTGAGAATTTCGAGGTCGGAGACAGGAGTGGGTGTTGTAGGAAGGGGGAAGTGAATGGTGGGGTGGGGTGGGGGTGAGGGTGGGGGGAAGGAGTGGATGATGAAGGTTTCAGAGCTAGGTCTGTGTAGACGTTGAGGACGCCGGGTTTGCGGACGGAATGAGGTCAGCAGCTTTGTTTTCCTCTTTCCCTCGGGGAGTGGGCAAAGGTGGTGCTGGTGGTTACAGTCATCATCGATTGCTTCACCGGAACTGATCGGAGAGGGTCAAGACTTAGTCACCTTCATGTCAACAAGATGGACAGACAGGAGTCCTCACAACATAGGGCTCGGCAGTCAGTCGGCATCCTCCCAGAAACCAGGCGGCAGGCTGTGTGTACTGCAGATAGCAGAACAGCTTTATTAGGAAGAGAATAAGGGAGGAAGTGAAGGGGGATGGGGTGGGATTAGGGGGAGTATGCTAAGTTCTACTTCAGAGTCCCCACCCCACACCACCCCTCCCAACCTTTCGATCCTACCGTGAAGAGGACTCCACACCTCATGAAAGGAGACTCCTCTCCTAAGAATATGCGAACGGTTGGTAGGGGAGAGAGAGAGAGGGGGGGGGGGGGAGAGGGAGGGAGGCAGTGAGGGCTGGACGGGGCTTCTAAAATAAGAATTTGTCGAGAAGTCGAAGTTACTCCCACATCAAACTTTTCAACAGCAGTAAATGTAATTCCTGACGTACGTTCGTTCTCGTCTGTCTGTCTGTCTGTCTGTCTGTCTGTCTGTCTGTCTGTCTGTCTGTCTCTCTCTCTCTCTCTCTCTCTCTCTCTCTCTCTCTCTGTTTGTGGGGACAAATCACGGGCGTTTGGTCAGACTTTCCAACTGATTGTCAACTTACAGCAGTGATGCTACCGAGTCCCCTCGTGTTGACCAGTGATTGTCAACTTACAGCAGTGATGCTACCGAGTCCTTCGTGGTGACAACTGATTGTCAACTTACAGCAGTGATGCTACCGAGTCCCTCGTGGTGACAACTGATTGTCAACTTACAGCAGTGATGCTACCGAGTCCCTCATGTTGACAACTGATTGTCAACTTACAGCAGTGATGCTGCCGAGTCCCTCGTGTTGACAACTGATTGTCAACTTACAGCAGTGATGCTACCGAGTCCCACGTGGTGACAACTGATTGTCAACTTACAGCAGTGATGCTACCGAGTCCCTCGTGTTGACAACTGATTGTCAACTTACAGCAGTGATGCTACCGAGTCCCTCGTGTTGACAACTGATTGTCAACTTACAGCAGTGATGCTACCGAGTCCCCCCGTGTTGATTGTCAACTTACAGCAGTGATGCTACCGAGCCCCCTCGTGGTGACAACTGATTGTCAACTTACAGCAGTGATGCTACCGAGTCCCCTCGTGTTGACCGGCCTCCCCAGATCACCGGTGAAGATGACGATCGTTGTTGTTGTTGTTGTTATTGTTGTTGTTGTCTTCATGTTAACATCAGCATCCGCTTCAAGAGCTATGGCTGACTGGGTTGGTCACTGGGGATGTGTGTGTGTGTGTGTGTGTGTGTGTGTGTGTGTGTGTGTGTGTGTGTGTGTGTGTGTGTCGGTGTCGGTGTATGAGAGAGAAAGACAGAAAGAGTTCTGTTGTGTGTGTGTGTGCGTGTGTGTGTGTGTGTGTGTGTGTGAGAGAGAGAGAGAGAGAGAGAGAAAAAAAAGAGAGAGAGAGTTCTGTTGTGTTTGTGTGTGTGTGTGTGATTTGTGTGTGTGTGTGGAGAGAGAGAGAGAGAGAGAGAGAGAGAGAAAAAGTTGTTGTGTGTGTGTGTGTGTCTGTCTGTCTGTCTGTCTGTCTGTCTGTGTCTGTGTATGAGAGAGAAAGAGAGAGAGAGTTGTGGTGTGTGTGTGTGTGTGTGTGTGTGTGTGTGGTGTGGTGTGTGTGTGTGTGTGTGTGTGTGCGTGTGTGTGTGCACACACACACTAAGCGCTCAGGGTGTTACAGATGTTCGCCGACAAGACGATACCTTTGTTGACCGCCTGATCCACAGGAAGACGGCGAACATTGTGCAGGAAGCCTGGACAATCAGACCAAGCCGATAATGGAAGAGAAGACCGTGGACACAGCCCTGCTCCACGGCAAACTTTGATCCGTCCAGCGCTCCCCAGTCCACCGCCGGTCCCTGTGCTGTAAAGATTGTTTGGATGCCTCTTCACTTCACTATCAACCAGGCACCAGTACCTCTTCACTTTACTATCAGCCAGGCAGCAGTCCAGTTTGCCCCGCGAACACTCTCAAGCCATCGTCCACTTCCAACACACTCCGCTTCCATTTGATGTAGGCATCGTAATCCCTGGCTTGCCATTCGCAGGATAATCTCGTCCTCTGTCACAGTGTAAAACCTTGGCGATCAACAAACTGCACCCCGTGTTCCAGTTCTCGGAGACGCTGGGAGGTGACAGGTCTGCGTTTCATGGCATGAGTTTGTGAAGTGCAGTCCGGTACAGACCACCAGGACGACATTGCATTCCCATTGGCAGATTTCAGGGTTTCGTGGACTTAGCTGGGGAATCGGACACAAAGTTCGTATCGCTATGCCACAGTCCTTTGTTTCCATTATACTGCGGTGGGTTTTTTTAATGTTCAGCACAGGCAAAAATCAGTGAAGAGATACATAGGTAAATAAAGGAAGAGAGGTCGGTTGCGGATTTTCTTTCCATAGGAACAATCAGTTCTCTTTATTTCAGTGAAAGGCTTGTATGAATGAGGCTTTTACTGACCTGAACATTTTTTTCTTCAAACGAACAATCGGTTCTCTTTATTTCAGTCATAAAGCATTGTATCAATGAGGCTTTCATTGACCTGAACATACTTTGTTCAAAGGAACAATCGGTTCTCTTTATTTCTGCGATATAGGCTTGTATCAGTGAGGGTCTTATTGACTTGAACATGCTTTTTTCAAAGGAACAATCAGTTCTCTTTATTTCAGTCGTAAAGGCTTGTATCAATGAGGCTTTTATTGACCTCAACATGATGGGCAGACTGGCTGCCTGCGAAGGGCTTGTATCCATGAGGCTTTCATTGACCACAAAGTGTGTGTGTGTGTGTGTGTGTGTGTGTGGTGTGTGTGTGTGTGTGTAAACGGTAAACACACAAAGTGTGTGTGTGTGTGTGTGTGTGTGTGTGTGTGTGTGTGTGTGTGTGTGTGTGTGTGTGTGTGTATGTGTGTGTGTGTGTGTGTATGTATGTGTGTGTGGGGGGGAGAGGGGGGTAAACGGTAAACACACAAAGTGTGTGTCTGTGTCTGTGTGTGTCTGTGTGTGTGTGTGTGTGTGTGTGTGTGTGTGTGTGTGTGTGTGTATGTGTGTGTGAGTGTGTGTGTGTGTTGTGTGTGTGTGTGTGTGTGTGTGTGTGTGGTGTGTGTGTGTGCATGTCCGTGTATGTGTGTGTGCGTGTGTAAACGGTGACCAAACCAGGTAAATGATGTAACTGATGTATGAATTAGATAACGCATACATCAATAACGTCATTAATGTAAAACAAAGATAACTGACATATAAACAAGACAACTGATCTCTTACTTAGCAAGTTAACATTCCAGGAAATGAGATACCCGACGTATAAACATGAAAATCAAACACAACATATTAACAAAAAAAAGAAAGAAAGAAAACATTTTTTTTAAACGATGTAATAGCAAGAAACCTGACGTAAAAAACAAGATAACCGTGCATGCATAAACAAAATGAATATTTATGGAACAGATAGCTGATGGATACACGGGATTATTTGTGTCTAAACAGCAGATGAATAAACCAAACAATTGATGCATAACGCAGGCTGCTCATTCCCTGAAGGGTTGCCTGTTCATCGACTTCTTCCTCCATCGCCAGGCGCCTCGGGATCCCAGACAGACACCAGGCGTAGTAGAGCAGACCCAGACAGTGGCTGGGGAAACTGGATTTGTCTTCCCTTTGATCCCTCTTTAAGACCATTATGGCCGGCAATCAGTCATTGCTGCCTCTCAGCGAGTTCCTTCCCTCCCCCCCCCCCCCCCCCCCCCCCACCCCCCCATTCCTACCGCCCCATCCCATGATTTCCTTCTCTTCGGCTGATCACTACATTCTCTCAGCTCCATTGTGGCGTCAGCTGTGCAGCACGCGAATTTGGGTCAGCACAGAATATGATGGGTCAGAACATTCGTTCAAGGTCTGGGAACGTATTTCTTGTTGTTAAGTGTTCTATTTCCTCGTTAGTTTTGTTCGCGTACCGTTTCAACTCAAGATTCCAAAAACGCATTTCCGAACGGTGACAGTACCGCGGTTTTGATTTCCGTTTGTCTTTGTGGTAAGTATTTCAAGATTTTCCATGTAATCTGAAACCGAAGATTGAATGACAGGTGAGAAAATCGGTGTCCTGGTGAGACAGGCGCACCATGCGAAATGAAATGACACAGCTTATGGTAACAGTGGGGTGTTGGTAGAACTCTCATTCAGACATCTTTAATACGGTCATCAGAACGTTCCGGGAAAGCTTTTCAACATTTGAGGGACTCTTTCTGCAAAAATCTTGAGGAGGCAAACTGCTGCTTCTGATTTCTGCGATTTGATCGAACCTTATGCATGAGAAGTTGCACATGAAAATGAATGAATGAATGTGTGTGTGTGTGTGTGTGTGTGTGTGTGTGTGTGTGTGTGTGTGTGTGTGTGTGGTCTGTCTGTCTGTCTGTCTGTCTGTCTGTCTGTCTGTCTGTCTGAGAGAGAGAGTGAGTGAGTGAGTAAGCGAGTGAGTGAGCGAGTGCTTGAGTGTTTGTCTCTCTGAATGTGAGTGAGTGAGTGAGTGAGTGATGTGTGTGTGTGTGTGTGTGTGTGTGTGTGTGTGTGTGTGTGTGTGTGTGTGTGTGTGTGTGTGTGTTCTTTAAAATCATCTAATCATATGTCTTACTTAGAAGCTATTGCACTTGCCGGATCCCAGCTAGAAGGACAAAAGGAAATCCTAAACAGTGTGCCTAGCTACCAGTCTCCAAACTCTACTCCCAATCCAGGTAACCATACTGTTCCTGTGTCACAGTCCTCGATTGCAGCTGGAAACAAAAGTAAATCGCCGGTCACGAAAACGGCAGCTTGCTCCTCAGTTAACTGTTTCAAATAACTGTTCACCTGACCTGGGAAAAGACAACGCCAAGTCAGGAAACGTGTGAGCGTACTGTTAGGTTAGAACTGTCAACCCCCGTTAATACACTTACGAAAAAATGTCAGCCAACAGAATCTTCAAAAATTTCATCGCCTGGCTGTCCATCTCCTAAGTTTGATCTTAAGAGTATCGTTGTATTCACGGAAACCATTTCAATCAAATTTCTCAGTTTCATGAAAAACGTGACGGACCTGCTTACGTCTTCAATTTCGGAATTCAAAAGAATTATTTCAAACCGCCATGGCAATGTGCTATGGACTTATAAGAACCAACGTTCTTTCTTTGTTTTCTCTTTAGAGTAATCTTGCTGTTTTTCTTTGTTATTATTCTTCTTTCACTCGTAACGCGGACAACCAAATCAAAAGACTACATGGACGGTCAAGTTGTAATAGAACGCCTTAGTTTTTTTGTTGTTTTTTTACAATGGAACTGCAGAAGCAAGTGTAACACTGACGACCTTGTTCAGTTTTTTCAAGACCATAGCTTTAACGGCCTCGTGCTGCAGTCTCTGAGTTGTCATAAAAACAATTTACCAAAACTACCGGGATATATTTTTTCCTCCAGTGACTGATGCAGTAAAGAAAGATGCTAAAATTAAAGTTGCCATATATGTATCGTGTAAAATGTTGTACCAAGCTGTTACAACACCTTATTATAGCTTGACTGACGAACGTTTATATTCCTGTTGTACAGCAGTGAATATCATGGGCCACAGTTTACAAGTTGCGAACTGTTATTACCCAGATGGAGTGTCTATCAAGACGGGTTGCTTGGTTTAGTTTCAGACATGGAGTGGATTATTGTAGGTGATTTCAGTTCACATCATGCTTTGTGGTCCGAAAATTCTAAAAACATCACAAGCAATGATGAGAATATTATTCTGGCTAACACTGTAGTAAATGCTAATCTAACGATACTGAATGACGGGTCTGTCACCAGAATTGCTGATCGCTCTGATCAGAAAAATTCATCAACTGGTTTGTCCTTAGTATCTCTCGGGTATTTTTCCGCTTTGCACGCGGAGTGTCATCCAGTTACCACTGGGCAGTGTTCATCTTCCAGTTGAAGTTCAGATCTTAGTGAGTCCTGAGAAAACTGAGCATACCTCCAGAGATACAAAATACAATGAAGATAAAGCTAACTCGGACCTTTTTGCCCAAACTCTAGTTAATGGTTCACTTGAGCTCAATCTTAATCGTAACGTAAAATCAGTGGAAAATCTTGAAAAACAGAATCATGTAAAATTAAGAAATCTGATACGGAGAGCAGCAGATTACGCCATTCCAAAGATTAAGTTTGAAGACCATCCAAACAGAGCCTCAAACCCTTTATAGAACTCCTCATGTGAGTTAGCCGTAAAAATGGTATCGGAATAAGAGGTCTTTTTTCAGTTTCTAACAGCTATCTTATCTGACAGGACTATCCAGGTCAATCTACATGGAGCATTGTCAACTTCTAAGACTATTAACATGGGTGTTCCCCAAAGAAGTATGATCGCTCCAACACTTTTCTCGCTAACGCTTTACGATATTACACAGGTTAATACAAAATACATTAGCTCTATATGAAGATGACGTTGCTCTGTGGAAAAATGTAACGTGATTTTTCCAAAAATGAACCCAAGAGAAATAAAATCATTGAACAGTTTCTAGAAATAGTTGAGAACGGTTTTCATCACAAGAAATCAAGTGGATTCGGTTGTCTGCTAACAAAACGCTTCTTGTCTTTACAGAGAAAACTACTGCGTTTGAAGGCAGAGAAGCTGTCT
>CM065726.1:72666243-72668743 GCA_033310375.1 Conus canariensis | reverse complement strand
GTCTGTCTGTCTGTCTGTCTGTCTGTCTGTCTGTCGTCTGTCTGTCTCTCTCTCTCTCTCTCTCTCTCTCTCTCTCTCTCTCTCTCTCTCTCTCTCTCTCTCCCCTCCCGTTGTCCCCTTCAAATCGGTTTTGGAGCGAGATTAAGAAACATAACAGAAGGACTATTGTCATAAATTACATCACAAAAAAGGAGTGGGTACATGCATTTGAGTCTGTTTTTTTACGAAGGAACAGTGAAGATCACCTACATGACGAAACAGGTCAAATCTAAACACATCTTAAATAAATGTTAGCGAACCGCCAAGAGAAACGTGGACAAACGAGTCGCAAGACAAAACACGACACGTTTCGACCTCTTAGGTCTTCTTCAGGCAAGACACAAACAAATAGGGCAATGAAAATGAACGAACTTGTCACTTAGCTTAGATCTCTTCAGCGCAAGGTAGGCAGGCGTTGAATGAAAACGAGGCTGTTAGAAGGGAGATAATGTGTGAGTCAAGGTAGTAATGATGATAATTATATAACTGATAGGAATACTAATAAAGGTCAAAATATTGAAATGATAAATTAAGCCAGGACTACTACTACTTTTGGTGATAATAAGGCAATAGCAGTTGTAGTATGGGAGAAACGAGAGTGGGTTAGAGGTTTCTTAAGCACCATGGTTGCCGTGGCAACAGTCTTCGTGGCGATGGCGATGGGGATGTCAATCCTAACAATAGTATTACTGATGATACTGCTAACAACTATTGTGAAGGTAAAGGTCATAAAAGCATGATACAGAAATATATTTAGAAAACACATTTTTATAATAATCATAATAAATAAATTCAAGAAAAACAAATAAATAAATGAAACATAACTGTTAAAAAATTGGAGAAAAAAAAAATCATAATAAACCAAAACAGAAATAAAAACAGAAAAATACAAAATAATAATAATAATAATAAATAATTGAAAGATAATAAGATAGTAGTATAAATAAATAGAAATAATATTTTTTTTAAAAATCAACAATTTTAATAATAGTAATGATACTAAAGGTATTAATACTAATACTAAGGGGATTAAACACACACACACACACACACACACACACACACACACACACACACACACACACACACACACAACAACAACAACAACAACAACAACAACAACAACAAACAAAAGCCAAGGGGAGGAGGGAGAGGGGAGGACAGGAAAAACAGAAAGGAGATAGAAGGTATAAATTATGGGAAGGATGGAATCTAATAGGTATATTAAGAATTATATGTATATTAATAGTTTTCTTGACAATTGTGATTGTAACTATACAGTAATGATAGCGATGCTGTAGGAGGCTGGAAAAGTGCTAAACTTGAATGTCAGAAATATTGTAAAGAATAATAAGTACATTAATGATAGTAGCACATATAAACATTAGTAATAGTTATGAAGTTGTAACAAAAGGTGTACTGATTAAATAAATAAATAAATAAATAAAATGAAATAAAACATACAAATAAATATATGTATTATATATATGTATATATATATATATATATATATGTGTGTGTGTGTGTGTGTGTGTGTGTGTGTGTGTGTGTGTGTGTGTGTGTGTGTGTGTGTTTCCGCATAGTTACAAACATCTACACAACATATGCACAGGAAAGAGGGAAGATGGAACAGAAGCTCTTGTAAAGGAAACAGTATGTGAAATTAAAAGAAAAGAAAATGGAGTGGACAAGTATCTGAATAAACAAGAGACTGGTGTGGGAAATAGAGAGAGTGTAGTGAGAAGGGAAAGGAAGATAGCTTAAGTTACGTGTGAGGTAAATAGTGGGAGATATGGTAGTATGTGGGTTGTTGGAGGATATTATGGGCTGAAATTGCAATGGTGGCTAGGTACATGTTACTTTATGGTGTTGATGCTATGAGGGTGGAGGGTAGAAGGGGATGGGTTTACATACTAACTGGGGGAGGGGAGGGGCAACATATTCACACCTATACATAATCTCTCTCTCTCTCTCTCTCTCTCTCTCTCTCTCTCGCTCTCTCTCTCTCTCTCTCTCTCTCTCTCTTTAATAAATAAGTTATTGTATCTAAGTATTACTACTATTTGAATTCTACAATTAATGCTGGCAATGGGACTAGTGAAAATAGGACATAATAATTATAAGTATAATGGTAAAAATGATAATGATGGTAATAATAACAATGACATCAGTATTGTTGTAATGCTGGTGACGATGATGACAGTAATGGTAATGATAATATGATGATAGTGATACAGTAATGATGGTTTTAAGTAATACTGGTGAGGATAATATTAGGTGGAAAGGAGCTGAAATGCTCAATGAACAACAGCAGACAGTACTGTTGAATAATGATAATAATGATAGCAGTAACACTAGGAAAAACAGCAGCGCTCGGAAAGGGATGGAAACGACCAACGATAAAGGAGCTAGCATTCTATTTATCAGGTGTGTGTGTGTGTGTGTGTGTGTGTGTGTGTGT
>CM065726.1:72658743-72661243 GCA_033310375.1 Conus canariensis | reverse complement strand
CTGGGTCTTACGTGGCAATCTAAACGCACTGGGACGACAAACCAAGTGCAGTACGCACGCAGTGCAAGTCAAAGAAGGTTGGGCAGCGAGGGAGGGTTTTTTCCTTGGCAAATAATACATCTGGGCCATACCACTTCGACAGGCAGCGAAAACAGTCAGAGAGACACCAAATGAAGATGAGGCTGTGACGCGGCCCAGAATGTTACAACGGAAAATGTGACTATGCTACAATTTTGTGTATGACTGTGATCCACGCGACAGTTCTTACAATTTCAGTCCATGATGTGCAAAAAGTGTGAACGTTGTTACATTTTGCGCAGCGAATGCATTTTAAAGGGAGCGTTAAGAGCCCGTCGCCTGAACACACACACACACACACACACACACACACACACACACACACACACAACCACTAAAACACGCACACACACACACACACACACACACACACACACACACACACACACACACCACACACGCACGCACGCACTCTCTCTCTCTCTCTCTCTCTCTCTCTCTCTCTCCTCTCTCTCTCTCTCTCTCTCTCTCAACCTCAATGATTTTTTCTTCTGGATTCGACTTGGACAATATATTTCACAGATTCAGTGCTCTAAACACTGAGCCAAATATGCAGCAATGTGAACATGAGAAAACAATGAACACACACACACACACACACACACACACACACACACACACACACACACACCACACCAACCACAATAAAGTTCCTAATGTTCCCTTTAAAATGCAGTCGCCGCGCAAATTTTTTTTTTTTAATGGTTACATTCTCGCGATCGCGCGGCAAACTGTAACAATTGTCAAATTCCGTGTGGATCATGTTCGCAAAATGTAACAAACTTACAATTATTCCGATCTGCGCAGAATCCGGACTGTTCTACAACGAAGCACTCTCACACAGAGACAACCGCCTGCTTTCACACAAAGCGACAATCTCTTCAGACGATGAAGTTACAACAGAATACACCGCCTGGTTTTACACAAAGCCAGAATCTCTTCAGACGATGAAGTTACATGTAATAGTTACAATACAACAGAATACACCGCCTGGTTTTACACAAAGCCAGAATCTCTTCAGACGATGAAGTTACATGTAATAGTTACAATACAACAGAATACACCGCCTGGTTTTACACAAAGCCAGAATCTCTTCAGACGATGAAGTTACATGTAATAGTTACAATACAACAGAATACACCGCCTGGTTTTACACAAAGCCAGAATCTCTTCAGACGATGAAGTTACATGTAATAGTTACAATACAACAGAATACAATTCTCAGACAGTGCAGGCCTCCAGCAAGGTCGGAGGAATCTTGGATCTGCCGTCTAAGTCAGGTCATGAGCGAAAACAAAATTCTTTTACCGCGAGGGGAAGTAATTGTGAAAGGAGTTATTCTGTGTGTGTGTGTGTGTGTGCGTGCGTGCGTGCGTGCGTGCGTGCGTGCGTGCGTGCGTGCGTGTGTGTGTTTTAATAGTATATGCAAAACATAAAATATCAACGATCTTAGTCCTAGAAAGCTTCCATATCCCATTAAAATATATTCTTGGTTGATAGTTATTATTTCCAGTCAGCATATTCAGTTTTTGTTTAGCGGAAAGTTGTATTAATTTCATGAGTGTGGCAATTCTCTGTCCCCTTTTCCCCTGCGGGGGGAAGGGGCGGGGGAGCATGACAGTTACTCCCCGTGGACATATGAATCTTCCTGCACGATCCTGGATCCACTCTTTAACACCGGATCCCGCAACACGGACCAGCCCCAACATTGAACGGATCCACTCTTTCACACCGGATCCCGCAACACGGACCAGCCCCAACATTGAACGGATCCACTCTTTTCACACCGGATCCCGCAACACGGACCAGCCCCAACATTGAACGGACTTTGTCCTAGGCTTTATTCCATGTGTCAACTCCGTTTCGGCGAAATCGGTCAGTTCGTTTCTGCGTCATCCCGAAGACAGGGACCAAACAGACTAACCGACGCCGGTGAAAGCACAACCTCCGGGGGGTTAGCTGTGAACTCTGCCCCTACTGCTACTGCTACTACTGCTGCTGCTGCTGCTGCTGCTGCTGCTGCCCGACCTACACTGCAGGTGTCTGCATCTCACGGGCCTGGTTCATGCCTGGGTACATGACGGAGGGAAGCGTTGGATACAGCTCTGTTACGTCGTCTCTGACCAGATAGGAACTCTTGTTAGCTTCCTCTTCAAAAGCCTCGTCCTCGCTGATCACGTCATTTGGAAAAAAAAAAAAAAAAACTACTGAAATATGTCCTTGATTTCATCAGCGGTAAAAATGTCGCATTACTGCTACCTCTACTTCGACTTCTTCTACTACTGCTCCTGCCACTGATGTTGCTACTGCTCCCACTTTTCTACTGCTGCTAATACTACCACTAATACTACTGCTGCCACTATTGAACAATAAAAAGATACTTCTGAAGCTGAAACTACTACTTCTGAAGCTGCACTACCCA
>CM065726.1:72643743-72651243 GCA_033310375.1 Conus canariensis | reverse complement strand
AGTAATCTGCAGCGGCGAACATACGGAGGATTTGGACACAAAGATGTTTTATTGCAAAGTGAGGCGACTGCAGGCGGAAATCTAAACAATTTTTTAATTGCAATTACTAGCGAACCGCCAAGAAAACGTAGACAAACAAATCACAAGACAAAACACGACGCGTTTCGACCTCTTAGGTCTTCTCCAGGCAAGATACAAAAAAAACTCAGGACAACGAAAATGAACGAGCAATCACTTATCTTCATTCACTTCAGGGTTGAATCAACGCCCATCGTGCGTTGAAGTAATGAAGATAAGCGGTTGCTCGCTCATTTTCGTTGTCCTGAGTTTTTTGTATCTTGCCTGAAGAAGACCTAAGAGGTCGAAACGCGTCGTGTTTTGTCTTGTGATTCGTTTGTCTACGTTTTCTTGGCGGTTCGCTATTAATTACATTTAAAATTTACAAAGATACAAACCATTAAGCTATAAAGCACATATTAGGACAATCTTATCAGGACGGTCTATCACTGTGAACATCAGGATAATCTGTACCTGTGAAAATTAGGACATTGTGGCTGCGGAGATTATGACAATTTGTAGCTGCGCAAAAAATACAATGATCTGCTGCTGTGAACATGAGAACAATCTCCAGTTCTGAACATTAGGACACTTTGCAGCTTTGAACATCAGGACAATCTATTCTGAACATTAGGACACTTTGCAGCTGTGAACATCAGGACAATCTGCAGATGTGAACATTAGGACACCTTGCAGCTGTGAACATTAAGACACATTGCAGCTGTGAACATTAGGACACATTGCAGCTGTGAACATCAGGACAATCTGCAGCTGTGAACATCAGGACAATCTGTTCTGAACATTAGGACACTTTGCAGCTGTGAACATCAGGACAATCTGCAGATGTGAACATTAGTACACCTTGCAGCTGTGAACATTAAGACACATTGCAGCTGTGAACATTAAGCCACATTGCAGCTGTGAACATCAGGACAATCTGCAGATGTGAACATTAGGACACCTTGCAGCTGTGAACATTAAGACACATTGCAGCTGTGAACATTAGGACACATTGTAGCTGTGAACATCAGGACAATCTGCAGATGTGAACATTAGGACACCTTGCAGCTGTGAACATTAAGACACATTGCAGCTGTGAACATTAGGACACTTTGCAGCTGTGAACATCAGGACAATCTGCAGATGTGAACATCAGGACACCTTGCAGATGTGAACATTAAGACACACTGCAGCTGTGAACATTAGGACACTTTACAGCTGTGAACATCAGGACATTTTGTGGCTGTGAACATCAGGACACTTTACAGATGTGAACATCAGCACACTTTGTAGATGTGAACATCAGGACACTTTACAGCTGTGAACATCAGGACACTTTACAGTTGTGAACATCAGGACACTTTACAGCTGTGAACATCAGGACACTTTGTAGCTGTGAACATCAGGACACTTTACAGCTGTGAACATCAGGACACTTTGTAGCTGTGAACATTAGGACACTTTACAGCTGTGAACATCAGGACACTTTGTAGCTGTGAACATCAGGACAGTTTGTAGCTGTGACATCAGGACACTTTGTAGCTGTGAACATCAGGATACTTTGCAGATGTGAACATTAGCACAATCTCTAGCTCTGAACATTAGGACAGTTTGCAGATGTGAACATTAACACAATCTCTAGCTCTGAACATTAGGACACTTTGCAGATGTGAACATTAGCATAATCTCTAGCTCTGAACATTAGGACACTTTGCAGATGGGAACATTAGCACAATCTCCAGCTGTGAACATTAGGACACTTTACAGCTGTGAACATCAGGACACTTTACAACATCAGGACACTTTACAGCTGTGAACATCAGGACACTTTACAGCTGTGAACATCAGGACACTTTACACCTGTGAACATCAGGACACTTTACACCTGTGAAATTCAGGACACTTTACAGCTGTGAACATCAGGACACTTTGTAGCTGTGAATATCAGGACACTTTGTAGCTGTGAACATCAGGACACTTTGTAGCTGTGAACATTAGGACACTTTACAGCTGTGAACATTAGGACACTTTACAGCTGTGAACACCAGGACACTTGCAGCTGTGAACATCAGGACACTTTACAGCTGTGAACATCAGGACACTTTGTAGCTGTGAACATCAGGACACTTTGTAGCTGTGAACATTAGGACACTTTGTAGCTGTGAACATCAGGACACTTTACAGCTGTGAACATTAGGACACTTTACAGCTGTGAACATCAGGACAATCTGTTCTGAACATTAGGACCCTTTGCAGCTGTGAACATCAGGACAATCTGCAGATGTGAACATTAGGACACCTTGCAGCTGTGAACATTAAGACACATTGCAGCTGTGAACATTAGGACACATTGCAGCTGTGAACATCAGGACACTCTGCAGATGTGAACATTAGGACACTTTGCAGCTGTGAACATTAAGACAGATTGCAGCTGTGAACATTTGGACACTTTGCAGCTGTGAACATCAGGACACTTTACAGCTGTGAACATCAGGACACATTACAGATGTGAACATCAGGACACTTTACAGCTGTGAACATCAGGACACCTTACAGCTGTGAACATCAGCACACTTTGTAGCTGTGAACATCAGGACACTTTACAGCTGTGAACATCAGGACACTTTACAGCTGTGAACATCAGGACACTTTACAGCTGTGAACATCAGGACACATTACAGATGTGAACATCAGGACACTTTGTAGCTGTGAACAACAGGACACTTTACAGTTGTGAACATCAGGACACTTTACAGCTGTGAACATCAGGACACATTGCAGCTGTGAACATCAGGACAATCTGTTCTGAACATTAGGACACTTTGCAGCTGTAAACATCAGGACAATCTGCAGATGTGAACATCAGGACACCTTGCAGCTGTGAACATTAAGACACACTGCAGCTGTGAACATTAGGACACTTTGCAGCTGTGAACATCAGGACATTTTGTGGCTGTGAACATCAGGACACTTTGCAGATGTGAACATCAGGACACATTGCAGTTGTGAACATCAGAACACATTACAGCTGTGAACATCAGGACACTTTACAGCTGTGAACATCAGGACACATTACAGTTGTGAACATCAGGACACTTTACAGTTGTGAACATCAGGACACTTTACAGTTGTGAACATCAGGACACTTTGCAGCTGTGAACATCAGGACACTTTGCAGCTGTGAACATCAGGACACTTTGTAGCTGTGAACATTTGGACACATTGCAACTGTGAACATCAGGATACTTTACAGCTGTGAACATCAGGACACTTTGCAGCTGTGAACATCAGGACACATTACAGCTGTGAACATTAGGACACTTTACAGCTGTGAACATCATGACACTTTGTAGCTGTGAACATCGGGACACTTTGTAGCTGTGAACATCAGGACACTTTGTGGCTGTGAACATAGGACACTTTATAGCTGTGAACATCAGGACACTTTGCAGATGTGAACATTAGCGCAATCTCTAGCTCTGAACATTAGGACAGTTTGCAGATGTGAACATTAACACAATCTCTAGCTCTGAACATTAGGACACTTTGCAGATGTGAACATTAGCACAATCTCTAGCTCTGAACATTAGGACACATTGCAGATGTGAACATTAGCACAATCTCCAGCTGTGAACATCAGGACACTTTACAGCTGTGAACATCAGGACACTTTACAGCTGTGAACATCAGGACACTTTGTAGCTGTGAACATCAGGACACTTTGTAGCTGTGAACATCAGGACACTCTGCAGATGTGAACATTAGCACAATCTCTAGCTCTGAACATTAGGACACTTTGCAGTGTGAACATCAGGACACTTTGTAGCTGTGAATATCAGGACACTTTGTAGCTGTGAACATCAGGACACTTTGTAGCTGTGAACATCAGGACACTTTACAGCTGGGAACATTAGGGCACTTTACAGCTGTGAACATCAGGACACTTGTAGCTGTGAACATCAGGACACATTGCAACTGTGAACATCAGGACATTTTACAGCTGTCAACATTGGGACACTTTGTAGCTGTGAACATCAGGACACTTTACAGCTGTGAACATCAGGACACTTTACAGCTGTGAACATCAGCACACTTTGCAGCTGTGAACATCAGCACACGTTATAGCTGTGAACAGCAGGACACTTTACAGCTGTGAACATCAGGACACTTTACGGCTGTGAACATCAGGACACTTTACAGCTGTGAACATCAGGACATTTTACAGCTGTGAACATCAGGACACTTTGTAGCTGTGAACATCAGCACACTTTGCTGCTGTGAACAGCAGCACACGTTATAGCTGTGAACATTAGGACACATTGTAGCTGTGAACATCAGGACACTTTGTAGCTGTGAACATTAGGACACTTTATAGCTGTGAACATCAGGACACTTTGTAGCTGTGAACATCAGGACACTTTGTAGCTGTGAACATTAGGACACTTTATAGCTGTGAACATCAGGACACTTTATAGCTTTGAACATCAGGACACTTTGTAGCTGTGAACATCAGGACACTTTGTAGCTGTGAACATCAGGACACTCTGCAGATGTGAACATTAGCACAATCTCTAGCTCTGAACATTAGGACACTTTGCAGATGTGAACATTAACACAATCTCTAGCTGTGAACATCAGGACAACTTGTCAGACAGTAGGCTATGCAGCATGGAATATTACAACAATCTGTAGCTGTGTACACAGGACAATCTGTAGCTGTGAACATCAGGACAACCTGTAGCTGTGAACACACGACAATCTGCTGTGAACACAGGGCAATCTGTAGCTATGAACGCAGGACAATTAGTAGCTGTGAACACACGACAATCCGTAGCTGTGAACACAGGACAATTTGTAACTGTGAACACAGGACAATCTGTAAGTCAGTAGGCTATGCAGCATGGAATATTACAACAATCTGTAACTTTGAACACAGGAAAATCTATAGCTGTGAACACAGGGCAATCTGTAGCCGTGAACACAGGACAATCTGTAAAACAGTAGGATATACAGCATGGAATAATACAACAATCTGTAGCTGTGAACACAGGCAATCTGTAGCTGTGAGCACAGGACAATCTGTAAAACAGTAGGCTATACAACATGGAATATTACAGCAACCTGTAGCTGTGAACACGGGACAGTCTTTAGCTGTGAACACAGGACAATCTGTAAAACAGTAGGCCATGCAGCATGGAATATTACAACCATCTGTAGCTGTGAACACAGGACAATCTGTAGCTGTAAACACAGGACAATCTGTAGCTGTAAACACAGGGCAGTCTGTAAAACAGTAGGCTGTACAGCATGGAATAATACAACAATCTGTAGCTGTGAACACAGGGTAATCTGTAGCTGTGAACACAGGGTAATCTGTAAAACAGTAGGCTGTACAGCATGGAATAATACAACAATTTGTAGCTATGAACACAAAGCAATCTGTAGCTGTGAACACAGGGTAATCTGTAAAACAGTAGGCTGTACAGCATGGAATAATACAACAATCTGTAGCTGTGAACACAGGGCAATCTGTAGCTGTGAACACAGAGTAATCTGTAGCTGTGAACACAGGGCAATCTGTAGCTGTGAACACAGGGCAATCTGTAAAACAGTAGGCTGTACAGCATGGAATATTACAACAATCTGTAGCTGTGAACACAGGGCAATCTGTAGCTGTGAACACAGGGTAATCTGTAAAACAGTAGGCTGTACAGCATGGAATAATACAACAATCTGTAGCTATGAACACAAAGAATCTGTAGCTGTGAACACAGGATAATCTGTAAAACAGTAGGCTGTACAGCATGGAATAATACAACAATCTGTAGCTGTGAACACAGGACAATCTGCAGCTGTGAACACAGGGTAATCTGTAAAACAGTAGGCTGTACAGCATGGAATAATACAACAATCTGTAGCTGTGAACACAGGGTAATCTGTAAAACAGTAGGCTGTACAGCATGGAATATTGCAACAATCTGTAGCTGTGAACACAGGACAATTGGTAGCTGTGAACACAGTACAATATGTAAGACAGTAGGCCATGCAGCATGGAACATTACAACAATCTGTAGCCGTGAACACAGGGCAATCTGTAGCTGTGACACACAGGGCAATCTGTAGCTGTGAACGCATAACAATCTGTAGCTGTGAACACGGGACAATCTGTAACCGTGAACACAGGACAGTCTGTAGCTGTGAACACAGGACAATCTGTGGCTGTTGAGATGAGAACAATCTGTAGCTTGAATATCTAGCACAACCTGAAGTCGTAAAGGTGATGACAATTAATCCGTAGATCTGACGGCCAGCCAGCCTAAAGCTGTTAAGGACGCACTCTTCCTAGACACCATTCTGTGTCAAGTCGTGTTTTGGCCATCCTGTATTTTCCCCCTATTCCTCACCCCTAGCCCGTTCCTCCTCTTTTGCCGGAAGCCACTCACCAAACACAACCCAGCTCTGGATCGATCGGGTGGACATCTGAAGGAATGCAGATCGGCCAGGAATCAGGAATGGGCGTTGTTATTGTTCAGACCACAACCGTCGAACGCGAAAACAGGAAATCTGCCTGTCGAACAGGTGAATCGTATAATAGTGATACGGCGAATTGACACTGCACGCCTAATTGTTCCAACACTGATGCAAAAAGTGCTGTAGCTACTAACCACACATTTCTGATTGAAGAGAAAGAAAGGAAAAGAAAGAAAGGAAAGTCAAGATGCAAAGCATATAAACGTACTCCTAGTAAGTAGTAGTACAACAAAAAGAAAAGAAAAAAAAAATATATATATATATATATATATAAAAATCAGTCACTGTAGCACTTTCTCCCCTTTTGGTGGTAGAAATTTTGTATGTAAGAGAAAAGAAAAAAAAAATGCTGTTCTCCCCCGGCGGGGAAATGAACCCCGGTCTCCCGCGTGACAGGCGGGGACACAATCCGCTATTCTACCGAGGTCTTACACAATTTGGTTACGCTTAAGTTTATAAACCGTTATTGTTTAAACTGTACATCACAAAATTATCATTTATTGCCGTTAGTAACGGCTATTCTGGTGAAATAAAACATCGGGCATCATCCGTGACCCATAATGAACATATCTACAAATGTTCAGAAAGATGGGGCCAGCAGTTTTGTCTGGAGCGAGTGGAACACATTTTGACCACGGACGGACAGACAGACTCACAGACAGCATTTGTTCGTTCCTATTGTAAAGTAGTCCCTGTTCTATAAGAACTAGGAGTACAAAAAGTAAGGAAAATCTGCACCTCTTTGGGAACGTATAGGCCTATCCATTTCTGAAGCTACAGATTTCAGCTCCCACCAGCCCCGTGTTTACACCCCCACTGTCTTTTCTGTTCTCTGTCTCAGTCTCCCAAGTCACACCCCCCTCCCCCTCCCACCTTTTCCCGTTCCCATCTGTATTTAGATATCAGTTTTAT
>CM065726.1:72636243-72638743 GCA_033310375.1 Conus canariensis | reverse complement strand
TCTTCCCCTCCTCCTCCCCCCCCCCCCATCTCCATCCCCATCCCACCTACCACCTTTTATTCTCCCTCTCCTCCCCCCCCCCCCCATCTCCATCCCATCCCACTACCACCTTTATTCTCCCCTCTCTCCCCCCCCCCATCCCATCCCCATCCCACCTACCATTTTATTCTTCCCCCTCTCCTCCCCCCCCCCCCCATCTCCATCCCATCCCACCCCTACCACCTTTTATTCTTCCCCCTCCCCTCCTCTCCCCCCCCCCCCCTCCATCCCCATCCCACCTACCACCTTTTATTCTTCCCTCTCCTCCTCCCCCCCCCCCCCCCATCCCTCCACCTACCACCTTTTTTCTTCCCCTCCCCCCCCCCCATTCCATCATACTACCACTTTATCTTCCCTCTCCTCCTCCCCCCCCCACTCCATCCCATCCACCTACCACCTTTATTCTTCCCTCTCCTCCCCCCCCCCCACTCCATCCCATCCCACTACACCTTTTATTCTTCCCCTCTCCTCCCCCCCCCCCCCATCTCCATCCCCATCCCACCTACCACCTTTTATTCTTCCCCTCTCCTCCCCCCCCCCCATCTCCATCCCATCCCACCTACCACCTTTTATTCTTCCCCTCTCCTCCCCCCCCCCCCATCTCCATCCCCATCCCACCTACCACCTTTATTCTTCCCCTCTCCTCCTCCCCCCCCCCCCATCTCCATCCCCATCCCCTACCACCTTTTATCTTCCCCTCTCCTCCTCCCCCCCCCCATCTCCATCCCATCCCCTACCACCTTTATCTTCCCTCTCCTCCCCCCCCCCATCTCCATCCCCATCCCACCTACCACCTTTTATTCTTCCCCTCTCCTCCCCCCCCCCCTCTCCCTCCCACACCTTTTCTTCCCTCCCCCTCCCCCCCCCCATCTCCATCACCACCTACCACCTTTTATTCTTCCCCTCCTCCTCCCCCCCCCCCCATCTCCATCCCCATCCCACCTACCACCTTTTATTCTTCCCCTCTCCTCCTCCCCCCCCCCATCTCCATCCCCATCCCACCTACCACCTTTTATTCTTCCCCTCTCCTCCCCCCCCCCCCATCTCCATCCCCATCCCACCTACCACCTTTTATTCTTCCCCTCTCCTCCCCCCCCCCCCCATCCCATCCCCATCCCACCTACCACCTTTTATTCTTCCCCTCTCCTCCTCCCCCCCCCCCCATCTCCATCCCCATCCCACCTACCACCTTTTATTCTTCCCCTCTCCTCCCCCCCCCCCCCATCTCCATCCCATCCCACCTACCACCTTTTATCTTCCCCTCTCCTCCCCCCCCCCCCCCCATCTCCATCCCCATCCCTCCCTTATCCCCTCCCCCCCCCCCCCCACCCCCCCCCCCCCCCTCCCCCCCATCTCCACCCACCCACCTACCCTTATTCTCCCTCTCCCCCCCCCCCCCCCATCCCATCCCATCCCTCCACCTTTATTCTTCCCCTCCTCCCCCCCCCCCCATCTCCATCCCCATCCCTACCACCTTATTCTTCCCCTCTCCCCTCCCCCCCCCCCATCTCCATCCCATCCCACCTACCACCTTATTCTCCCCCCCCCCCCCCCCCATCTCCATCCCCATCCCACCTACCCCTTATCTCCCCTCTCCTCCCCCCCCCCATCTCCATCCCATCCCCTCCACCTTATTCTCCCCTCTCCTCCCCCCCCCCCCATCTCCACCCCATCCCCCACCACCTTATCTTCCCTCTCCTCCCCCCCCCCATCCCATCCCCACCCACCTACCACCTTTATTCTTCCCCTTCCTCCCCCCCCCCCCCCATCTCCACCCCCCCACCACCTTACTCCCCTTCCCCTCCCCCCCCCCCCATCTCCATCCCCATCCCCTCCCCTTTTATTCCCCTCTCCTCCCCCCCCCCCCATCCACCCCATCCCACTCCACCTTTTATTCTTCCCCTCTCCCCCCCCCCCCCCATCCATCCCCATCCACCTACCACCTTTATTCTTCCCTCCTCCCCCCCCCCCCCCTCCCCCCCTCACCACCACCTTTTATTCTCCCCTCTCCTCCCCCCCCCCCCCCAACCCCCCACCACCACTTTATTCTCCCCTCCTCCCCCCCCCTCCCATCCCCATCCCACCTACCACCTTATTCTCCCCTCCCCCCCCCCCATCCCATCCCCATCCCACCCCACCTTTATTCTTCCCCCCCCCCCACTCATCCCATCCACACCACCTTTATCTCCTCCCCCCCCCCCCCCTCTCCACCCCATCCACCTACCACCTTATCTCCCCTCCCCCCCCCCCCCCCCACTCCACCCCACCCCCTACCACCTTTTATCCCCCCTCCCCCCCCCCCACCCCCCACCCAACCACCTTATTCTTCCTCCCCCCCCCCCCCCACCATCCATCCCCCTACACCTTATTCTCCCCTCCCCTCCCCCCCCCCATCTCACCCTCCCACCTACCCCTTTTATTCTCCCTCTCCCCCCCCCACTCATCCCACACCACCACCTTT
>CM065726.1:72583094-72633094 GCA_033310375.1 Conus canariensis | reverse complement strand
AATGAAATGAATATAATAGGGTGGAGGAAAAGAGATAGAAAAAAAAAAAAATTGAGAATGAAAATGAAATAAGTAATAAGGGGTGGAGGAAAAGAGAAAAAAAAAAAAATGATAAATGAAAATGAAATAATAATAGGGTTGGAGAAAAAAAGAAGAAGAAAAAAAAAAAATGAGAATGAAAATGAAATAAGTAATAAGGGGTGGAGGAAAAGAGAAGAATAAAAAAAAAAAAATAAAGAAAATAAATAAGTAATAAGGAAAAAGAAAGAAAAAAAAAAAAAAGAATGAAATAAATATGAAATGTAAAAGGGTGAAGAAAAGAAAAAAAAAAAAAAAATGAGAATGAAAATAAATAAGTAATAAGGGGTGGAGGAAAAGAGAAGAAAAAAAAAAAATTGAGAATGAAAATGAAATAATTAATAAGGGGTGGAGGAAAAGAGAAGAAGAAAAAAAAAAAAAATGAGAATGAAAATGAAATAAGTAATAAGGGGTGGAGGAAAAGAGAAGAAAAAAAAAAAAAATGAAATGAAAATGAAATAAGTAATAAGGGTGGAGGAAAAGAGAAAAGAAAAAAAAAAAAAAAAAAAAAAAAAAAAAAAAAAAAAAAAAAAAAAAAAAAAAAAAAAAAAAAAAAAAAAAAAAAAAAAAAAAAAAAAAAAAAAAAAAAAAAAAAAAAAAAAAAAAAAAAAAAAAAAAAAAAAAAAAAAAAAAAAAAAAAAAAAAAAAAAAAAAAAAAAAAAAAAAAAAAAAAAAAAAAAAAAAAAAAAAAAAAAAAAAAAAAAAAAAAAAAAAAAAAAAAAAAAAAAAAAAAAAAAAAAAAAAAAAAAAAAAAAAAAAAAAAAAAAAAAAAAAAGTAAAGGTTTTTAAAGGGAATTAAAATTAATTTGGGGGATAAAAAGGGAAGGGGGGAGGAAGGGGGGGGAGGGGGGGGGGATAAATAGTTTATTTTTTAAGTAGAAAAAAAATTTTTATTATTTTTAAAAAGTGGAAAAATTAAAAAAAAAAAATTTTGGGGTTTATTTAGAGAAAAAAAACAAACAAACAAAAAAACATTGCCAACAACCCAAAGAGGCACCCGTCAACCCCCGTCACCATTCTGTTTGTGTTGAAGAGGCTGAGGATGTTTCAAAGAATCCGTCACCATTCTGTTTGTGTTGAAGATGCTGAGGATGTTTCAAAGGACCCGTCACCATTCTGTTTGTGTTGAAGATGCTGACGATGTTTCAAAGAATCCGTCACCATACGTATTTGTGTTGAAGATTGCTGAGGATGCTTCAAAGGATCCGTATTAGAAGCATTGACGGAAAAACAACACCTTAATGCTACCTTAATGCATTAAAAGTCAGCTGTTGGATAAAACGTGGCAACAACAACCCGAAGGTTTCCATCGTGCATTCTTGACCGGAGCGAGACGCAATTGTGCCATCGTCATCATGGTCGGCAATAGAAGTCGACCATTGGTCAGATTGAGGAAAGTACTCATAAAACTCTGAATATACACAGGACTTAGTTGATGGAGTTTTTAAATATCTCTTCTTCCAGGGCACAGGGTCGAATCCCACCCACTCCTTTTCCAATTCATGCTGTTTATAGCTGAATAGACCGCAGCGGTCATAGCAAGGCTGTCACATGAAGTCGAGCTTGGGAGATTAAAATGACCTGCCAGTCCATGGCCATTTTACACGGAAATGGAAATGCTATGCATTCTGTTTGTTTGTTTGCGTGTTTCTTTGTTTGTCTTTAAGCAGTAATTCTTGTGCTGGTACTGGTACTAATTCTACTAGCATGTGATTAAGATTTTTGTATGTTTGCTTTCAACTCTGGAGGTTGTCTGGGCATGCTGATGTGAAGTGCAGTTTGTGTTATAATTGAATCGATTTTGAAATCTTTATTAAACAGTCCCTTAGATTTATCCGCTTGTGAATTAATCCAAATCGTGGAAAAATATATACATAAGAAGAATTTAAGTAAAAAAAATGACTAGTTTACCATCGTGCCCCAGGCACATTGTCAGATTAATTCATAAATTAAGGCTGAATACTTGGAACACTAAATATTCTCATGGTATTATTGTGTCTGCAGAGAAAACATTTCTGTACATCATCTTTTATTTGAATGCTCAGTGTTGACCTCGCTCTATCAGGAGAAAGGTATTGAGATGACAAACTTTGATAATGTCAGTACTGTCTTATATGGTTCACATGTTGCTGAATTTGCCATGGTTATTTCGCAGTCACCGGTTGCAAAATTTTTATAGAGATCAATTTTGTGTACCACTAAGGTATTTCACTTATGTAAGCATGCATATATCAGATGTAGATTTGAAAATACTAACGTGGATGACAAGTTAAGTGTGGAGGGTTGGTTGGGTGCTTTTTTTTTTTTTTTAAATAAGTGTCTAATATCATCTGGCGATGAAAAGACATCAAATAAACCACTGGACTGAACTGAACTTTGAAATAAACCATATTGCACTCATAAAGTACTTAGGCGCATACACGTGTGCTATGTAAGGTGTGACATGCTTCCTAACACAATGTTTCTACTCGTTTTCTCTATTTTGTTTTCTCTGTGTATGCGCGTTTCGTCTTCACTGATTAACTGATTTTAGAATAAACTCATTTTGTAACTGCATTCAAAATGGCTTTTCTTGTAAATGTATTTAAGAGAGTACATTATTTTTACGAACATTTTCATTTCGCTTTCTGGGGTCTTTTTTACACGATGTTATACCCCCCCCCCCCCCCCCCCCCCCCCACACATTTTAAGATTAAAAGTGATCTGATATTAAAGAGACATTGCGCGTGTGAAACTATACAACTACATGAGGCTACACTGCCATTTGAAACTAGACTTAAACGGTGTATTTTATGTAACGTTTTCACATCAACAAATGATTTGTTCCATTAATTTGTAAGACTGTTAGCTCATTAACTGGAGGGAATTCCGTCACGGTTGTCGGTCGACACAACATTGCAAGCGTAAGAAGAAATAATTTCCTGGTTACTGTTTCCATAGTGTTAGATGAATGTGAAGCTCGATACTTGACAAGAACAAAATTAGCAACAGAACTACAGATTCGTTCTAGTAAGATACCATTGATACGGAATTCAAATACACCGCGTTGTACGGGTACAATGAGACGGGACAATTTCCTTCAGAAACACAGACGAAGAACAGATTGTCAAGATTAACATTTTGTTCAAATTTTGAACGCACTGCACAAGAGACCCATCTCATTGACAAACTTGGTACGCTACAGCCCCAAGGCATCAACATTCAACAGTAACACAAATATGCATACCCACCACTTCGACACCAGTCGGCTATATCTTCCAGCAACACACACACATACATAATACATATACATGTATACACACCACCACCATACCCTCACTACCCACCTCACATAGAAGTTACAGCCACCTCCATTTATTTTATTTTGTTTTATTTTATTATTTATTACACATATTTTTGATTTATTTACTTATCTATTTATTTTATTTTACTTATTCATTTTATTCTATTTTGTTTTTATTCATTTTTTTTTTTTTTAATTATTTTATATTATTTATTTATTTATCATTATTATTATTTTATTTTACTTATTTATCTTATTCTATTTGTTTTTATTCATTTTTTATATTTTCATATTTGTTAATTTTTTTTTTCTTATTTATTTATTTATTTATTATCATTATTTCCTCTCCCACGATCCCCTGCTGGATGGCCCCGTTTCCGCTCGGCGGCCATTTTGACCATGACTAGATAAGTGTCTCTTTTTTCTTTCTTTCTTCATCTTCACTGTCCTAAACTTTATTTGTTTTCGCCTGAAGAAGACCCAAGAGGTCGAAACGCATTGCGTCTTGTCCTGTGCTATGTTTTTCTGTGTTCTTGGCGGTAACTAACCCCCTCTCTTTCGAAATTTTGCTAAATTAGTTAATGCTGATTATCAGTTAAACCTCCATATAAATAAACGTAAGGAAAAAGCGTGGCCCCTCATTTTTCTCGCCATAAGTTTGCACTGAGTGAAACGTCGTGGACTGCGTGGCGAGTGGCTCGACCAACCCAACCTTTCTTTATCTGAAAAAAAAAAAAAAATTCAACCCAAACATTCCTACGACCTTCTGACGATCCAACGATTTTTTTTTCTTCTGATTTGGGTCTTGAAGATGTAGTTGATATCTGTGGACTATTCAAAATTAATCTGTCTTTTGAACATTACCTCAAGATTCTTGCTTTCTTGTTCACACGCCTTTGAACCCTCTGTTTACCGCCGTCGTCGTAAACTAAGAAACGTCTCGCTAAGTCTGCACCAATCGAGTAAAAGCTTGCAGACTTTGGCGAATCGCGCAGCCTAACATAATTATAATGAATAGCATAAGAGAGAGAGAGAGAGAGAGAGAGAGAGAGAGAGAGAGAGAGAGAGAGAGAGAGAGAGAGAGAGAGAGATGATGATGATGATGATGATGATGATGATGACGATGATGATCTTTATTTCGCAGAGAGAGAGAGAGAGAGAGAGAGAGAGAGAGGAGAGAGAGAGAGAGAGAGAGAGACTGACAGAGACAGAGACAGAGACAGACAGAGAGAGAGAGTCTGACTCAGATCATTCCATTTAAAATCCACCAAATCTTCAATACCAATAGGTTCAATGATATCTCGAAGATCTAGAGGTCTTTTCCAACATGCTGTACCAGATCTTCTATACCAATAGGTTCAATGATATCCTAAGATCTAGAGGTCTTTTCCAACATGCTATACCAGATCTTAAATACCAATAGGTTCAATGATATCGCTAAGATCTAGAGGTCTTTTCCAACATGCTATACCAGATCTTCAATACCAATAGGTTCAATGATATCTCGAAGATCTAGAGGTCTTTTCCAACATGCTATACCAGATCTTCAATACCAATAGGTTCAATGATATCTCGAAGATCTAGAGGTCTTTTCCAACATGCTATACCAGATCTTCAATACCAATAGGTTCAATGATATCTCGAAGATCTAGAGGTCTTTTCCAACATGCTATACCAGATCTTCAATACCAATAGGTTCAATGATATCTCGAAGATCTAGAGGTCTTTTCCAACATGCTATACCAGATCTTCAATACCAATAGGTTCAATGATATCGCTAAGATCTAGAGGTCTTTTCCAACATGCTATACCAGATCTTCAATACCAATAGGTTCAATGATATCTCGAAGATCTAGAGGTCTTTTCCAACATGCTATACCAGATCTTCAATACCAATAGGTTCAATGATATCTCGAAGATCTAGAGGTCTTTTCCAAATGCTAATGCTTTTCCCTCTTACAGTGCACCATGAATACATCTTCTGGTACGTATAGAAGCCAATGTATTGTAATGATGCTTTTCCCCGTTGATGTACACCATAAACATTAACATCCTCTGGTTCGTATATAAGCCAGTGTATTTTAATAATGCTTTTCCCCGTTAATGTACAACACAAACATTAACATCCTCTGGTTCGTATACAAGCCAATGTACTGTAACATCGCAGACTTCGAAAAAGGTGACCCAAATCAGCACATGTATTTATTTACTTTTTTATTTAAACTTACTAGAAGTTGATGTGAGTAAAATGGTCGAAGGATGAAGTAAAATATAACAAATACATAGCAGGAAGAGAAGAAAAATACTGAACAACACATGCAGTGACATGGAGCACAAAAGGTAGAAAAGATACGAAGTGTTTGGCTGAACGAAATATGCAGTCCAAAGTAGCAAAACGAAGTATGCAGTCCAAAGTAGCAAAACGAAATATGCAGTCCAAAGTAGCAAAACGAAATATGCATCGAAAGTACAAACGAAATATGCAGTCGAAAGTAGCAAAACCAAATATGCAGTCGAAAGTAGCAAAACCAAATATGCAGTCCAAAGTAGCAAAACCAAATATGCAGTCCAAAGTAGCAAAACCAAATATGCAGTCCAAAGTAGCAAAACCAATATGCAGTCCAAAGTAGCGAAACGCAGAGAGAAAAAATGATGAAATGTTCGGCAGAATAGCACAGGAAAGGGTACTGTTCAGACCAACGTCACCTTAGTCAAACGTAGAAAAAGTAGGGAAAGGTAGCGCTCGGCAGAACGACACCTGTACTCAGTCAAACGCAGCATAAAGTAAGAAAGGTATTTTTGGGGGTGGACGACACCTGTGGTGAAACGTAGTAAACCTTAGGAAAATGTGGCGTTTGGCTGAAGAATATTCACGGTCAAACATAGTCAAAAGTAGGAACAGGTAGTGTTTGGCTGAACGATGTCTGTGGCCAAACGTAGCGAAAAGTAGGGAAAAGTAGCGTACGTCTGAACAACACCTGCAGTCAAACGTAGCACAAAGTTGGAGAAGGTAGTGTCTGACTGAACGCACGTCCGCGCGGTCCCTGCACGTGAAACGCGCTGCATGGTCAGTGAGGCGTGAGAAATGTGAGGAGACGGTCACCACGCACGCGTGGGAAAAAGTCCGTGCTTCCCCTAGGTGGGTGGGGAGGCTGTAACTGTCAAACGGCCATGTCACGGACCATGTTGCTAGGGCCTGTGTGGGAAGAGGGAAGGAAAGGGAGAGAGAGGGGGGGGGGGGGAGGCGTGGAAAGGAGGGAGAGGTTGTCATGGTCAGTGAGAGAGCGATGGGGAGGGGAAAGCGAGGGGGCGTGAGGTGGACAGATGTTTGGGGACAGTACAACTGGGTTAATTAACACGTGAGGGGGGGGGGGGGGGAGGGTGGAACAGTAACAACAGATGGTTTAAATGAACAGGTTTTTCTGCCCTCTCTCTCTCTCTCTCTCTCTCTCTCTCTCTAGAGCTGTCTTACATGTGAAAAGACAATGTTCGGAAATCTGCAAAGAAGGTCATCTGTGTTAGAGCTGGTGTTCAGCGAGAGTGAGCCCCGCCGTTTTCGTTGGACAGACGTCGTTGGCGGGCACTCCAACACAACTGTGCCACATCAGTCAGCTTAACAGTTCAACCAGAGGCAGAGAATGCTACAGTATGGGTAGTGAAGCGGTGTGCCTGGGGCGCCTGCAATGCTACAGTATGGGTATGGGCGCTGTGCCTGGGGCACCTGCAATGCTACAGTATGGGTATGAGGTGCTGTGCCTGGGGCACCTCAATGCTGCAGTATGGGTATGAGACGCTGTGCCTGGGGCACTTGCAATGCTACAGTACGGGTATGAGGCAGTGTGCCTGGGGCACCTGCAATGCTACAGTATGGGTATGAGACGCTGTGCCTGGGGCACCTGCAATGCTACAGTATGGGTATGAGACGGTGTGCCTGGGGCACCTGCAATGCTACAGTATGGGTATGAGGCGGTGTGCCTGGGGCACTTGCAATGCTACAGTATGGGTATGAGGCGCTGTGCCTGGGGCACCTGCAATGCTACAGTTTGGGAATGAGGCGGTGTCTCTGCGGCACCTGCAATGCTACAGTATGGGTATGAGACGCTGTGCCTGGGGCACTTGCAATGCTACAGTATGGGTATGAGGCGGTGTGCCTGGGGCACCTGCAATGCTACAGTATGGGTATGAGACGCTGTGCCTGGGGCACCTGCAATGCTACAGTATGGGTATGAGACGGTGTGCCTGGGGCACCTGCAATGCTACAGTATGGGTATGAGGCGCTGTGCCTGGGGCACCTGCAATGCTACAGTATGGGTATGAGGCGGTGTGCCTGGGGCACCTGCGATGCAGACATTCAAAACCCCTATCGTTATTCTGGTGCGCTTCAAAATATTCGACTTATCCGATAATTTGTTTGCCTCATAAACTGAGAAATAATCAATCTGTTTACAATGGAACGACAAGCGTTGTCTTCCAGTGAATTTCTCCGGAGCAGATCTATTCAATGAATAATGTAGTCTGACATATATATCTTGAAATGTATATGTCAAAGACAGAGGAAAAATAAATACAATCTTGCTTCTAACTGAATTTCTTGCCGTTTTAAATCCCAGGTGAAATCTTTCATACAGACAAGATAAATGCTGTCGTTGAGTGAATCCAGGTGAAATCTTTCATACAGACAAGATGAATGCTGTCGTTGAGTGACAGAGCTCAAGAAGGAAACATTTCTCTAGTTCTGTTCAGCCATTATTTTTTTTCCCTGTGCACGGAAAATATTGATGTCCTTTCATCGGTAGGGAGAGCCTTCGGAAGGTTTTATCTAATGTCTTTGGGATGGTTTTATCTCATTGCGTTTGGGATGGTTTTATCTCATGGTGTTTGGGATGGTTTTGTCTCATGGCGTTTGGGATGGTTTTATCTCATGTCTTTGGGATGGTTTTATCTCATGTCTTTGGGATGGTTTTATCTCATGGCGTTTGGGATGGTTTTATCTCATTGCGTTTGGGATGGTTTTATCTCATGTCTTTATTTTTTGTTTGGATGGTTTTATCTCATGGCGTTTGGGATGGTTTTATCTCATGTCTTTGGGATGGTTTTATCTCATGGCGTTTGGGATGGTTTTTATCTCATGGCGTTTGGGATGGTTTTATCTCATGTCGTTTGGGATGGTTTTATCTCGTGTCGTTTGGGATAGTTGTATCTCATGTCTTTTGGGAAGGTTTTATCTCATGATTTTGGGATGGTTTTATCTCATGTCGTTTGGGATAGTTGTATCTCATGTTGTTTGGGATAGTTTTATCTCATGTCGTTTGGGATAGTTGTATCTCATGTTGTTTGGGATAGTTTTATCTCATGTCGTTTGGGGTAGTTGTATCTCATGTCGTTTGGGATGGTTTTATCTCATGGCTTTTGGGTTGACAATTTTCCGTCTGCAGACTCTCTCTCTCTCTCTCTCTCTCTCTCTCTCTCTCTCTCTCTCTCTACTTTCTCTCTCTCTCTCTCTCTCTCTTTCTTTCTTTCTCTCTCTCTCTCTCTCTTCTTTCTTTCTCTCTCTTCTCTTTCTTTCTCTCTCTCTTCTTTCTTTCTTTCTTTTTCTCTCTCTTTCTCTTTCTTTTTCTCTGTCTCTCTCTGTCTGTCTGTCTGTCTCTCTCTCTCTTTCATTCTCTCTTTCTTTATCTCTCTCGCTCTTTCTTTCTCTCTCTCTCTCTTTCTTTCTTTCTCTCTCTCTCTCTCTCTCTTTCTCTCTCTCTCTCTCTCTGTCTCTCTCTCTATTTCTCTCTCTCTCTCTCTCTCTCTCTCTCTCTCTCTCTCTCTCTCTCTCTCTCTCTCTCTCTCTCTCTCTCTCCCTCTCTGCGTTGTGGGAATATAATTTGGCTTAACATGATGACAGAAGACGGCCTTCAGAAATGCCGGCAGTGGGCGATGTCCACTATAGCGTTCATGAATGAATTGGATTTCATGGGGATGTGGTAAACGAAATTGCTGAAAATCGTCGGTTGTTTTGAAAAAAAAAAAATTCAACAAAGAATGTTAGATTATTCGCAAAAGACTTGGGAATCTAACAGCAAGAAGAGCGTCAGGTGTAAATCTCCATTCAAATCTCTTCAACAGTAAACAATTGTAATAAATAAGTAGAAACAATTTTAGACAGCGTTCACTAGGTATTGATGTTTTGAAGACAAATGGACGTCATGAATTCATGATCCAAAGCGAATCTTGAGCAGCCGTGGCGCCATGGACAAGCGGATTGGGGAGAGGTGCTCAAATCCCGTCAACAGTCTTCGTGGTAGTTTCTGCCTTGATCCGCTCCAACCCAAAGCTAGGTATGCTGTGGATCCATTGATAGGGAATGCCGGAACCACAGTGGACTTTGATCTTTTTAATGCATGTGTCTCATTTTACCCGTCTGCCTCTGCAGCTCAGTGCATCTCTGGGGCCTGGCTGACGCCGGGATATATTTGAAAGGTAGTGAAGAGCATAATTCGGTCATATAGCTTGTGACCACAGTAGAAATGCACAGCATCGTCTTTGTCATCATCATCCTCTCTGACCATCAATAACAGAAAAAAAAATCAAATTTTGTAGTGCTTCATGCCCTACTGTCGTGATGAGACGGAAGATAAGTGGGGGCCGGAATAGTTCAGTTGGTAGAGCGCCGGACTCGTAATCCAGGTTGCGGGTTCGAATCTCCACCGGGCCGTTTCGGTACAGGGGGATTTTTCCCTCGGAGTTAACATTAGTTCTGACTCCATATTTCCCATACAGTCCTTTGAATGAGACTATAAACCGAGGTTCCGTGTGTGAACGCACGCATAACATCTTGCACACATGTAAAATCACATCACCAACTTTCGGAAGAGAAGGGCAGTTTGGCCGTTGGTATGGATGACACGTTACACATAGCATACACCTTACCCGAAGATGGAGTATGGCTGCCTTAATGGCGGGATAAAAAAAACGGTCATACACACAAAACTCCACTCCCTTTGTTGGGTAGATGGGATTAATACTTGCCTGTCCATATAGGGAGTGTCCGCAGGAGTATCAGCCTGCGTGCGCAGAAGAAGGAAAAAATGTTTAAAAGAATCTTCGAGAAAAAAAAAACAAGAGGAAAAATGGTCCACAAAGAAAACAACAACAGTAGACAACACAGAAAGACAGAGATTTGTTAAGAAGAAGAAGAAGAAAAAAGACGGAGTGAAAGGGAGGAAAAGAAAAGAGGAAATGATCAGTACAGAATTGACAGAAGGCGGGGAGCCACTTGTACTGAAACAGTGCCCTCGCATCCACACGGAAGGAGAGGTTTGGGGAGGGGGAGGGGGGGGGGAGGGGGGGTGGCGGGAGCAAGGTTGCATACTGACTTCTATACAAGTGTGACGAGAGCTGGTATTTGACCAGTCCTTGACCAGGCCCTGAACTGGGTGCTGAGTGATGTGAACCGTTCTTGTTTGTTGTTTGCGGCACTGCCAACCCGTTCCTGCCGCTCATGCCACTACGTGGAAACAATGGAGCATGAAGGGGGAGCCGGGGTTAAGGCAATGCCACACTGTGCGATTCGTGAAGGGGGGAGCCGGGGTTAAGGCCATGCCACACTGTGCGATTCGTGAAGGGGGGAGCCGGGGTTAAGGCCATGCCACACTGTGCGATTCGTGAAGGGGGGAGCCGGGGTTAAGGCCACGCCACACTGTGCGATTCGTGAAGGGGGAGCCGGGGTTAAGGCCATGCCACACTGTGCGATTCGTGAAGGGGGGAGCCGGGGTTAAGGCCATGCCACACTGTGCGATTCGTGAAGGGGGGAGTCGGGGTTAAGGCCATGCCACACTGTGCGATTCGTGAAGGGGGGAGCCGGGGTTAAGGCCATGCCACACTGTGCGATTCGTGAAGGGGGGAGTCGGGGTTAAGGCCATGCCACACTGTGCGATTCGTGAAGGGGGGAGCCGGGGTTAAGGCCATGCCACACTGTGCGATTCGTGAAGGGGGGAGTCGGGGTTAAGGCCATGCCACACTGTGCGATTCGTGAAGGGGGAGCCGGGGTTAACGCCATGCCACACTGTGCGATTCGTGTTCGCCGACTGGCCACATCCAGCGATCAATCCATCTGAGATGGCGTGAGTTAAGGGGACTCCACACTGCTCGCTTTGTATTGTCAACGGTTAGGCTGCATGTGAGGGGCAGTTTGTATCTGGCAAAATTGGTTATCCCATCTGTTCACTCAATGTGCTCATTAGTCCAGCTTCAGTGAAGGAAGTCGTCACACGAGTTACACTGACTGAACAACGAGATGTGTAAATTGAGGCATTTACATTTTCGTATTGCAAAAATGGATCTGTTTTGCTTGTAAAGACCTCTCTCTCTTTCTCTCTCTCTACATGTGCGTGCGTGTGTGCATGCGTGCGTGCGTGCTTGTGTGTGTGTGTGTGTGTGTGTGTGTGTGTGTGTGTGTGTGTGTGTGTGTGTGTGTGTGTGTGTGTGTCTTTTTATGAGATTATATTCATTTCGTTTTGATCATCATTAATATTTTAATTTTTCGATACCCAGATAGGGACATTCCACAATGCAGCAAGCTGCAGACTGTCTGTAGGACATGACTGAGACATACATTGCAGCAGGGTGCAGATATATCTGTAGGACACGATACATTGCAAGAGGTGTGAGTGGGTCTGTTGAACATAGCATGGCATATTGCAGCAGACTGCAGACTGATGTATTTGACTTATCACCTTGCAGCAGACTGCAGACTGATGTATTTGACTTATCGCCTTGCAGCAGACTGCAGACTGATGGATTTGACTTATCGCCTTGCAGCAGACTGCAGACTGGTGTATTTGACTTATCGCCTTGCAGCAAACTGCAGACTGATGTATTTGACTTATCACCTTGCAGCAGACTGCAGACTGGTGTATTTGACTTATCGCCTTGCAGCAGACTGCAGACTGATGTATTTGACTTATCGCCTTGCAGCAGACTGCAGACTGATGTATTTGACTTATCGCCTTGCAGCAGACTGCTGACTGGTGTATTTGACTTATTGCCCTGCAGCAGGATGCAGACTGGTGTATTTGACTTATCGCCTTGCAGCAGACTGCAGACGGATTTTCGGGACATGCCACATTGCAAGAGGAGGGCGCCTACTGATCTGTTGGAATGTCACACTGTAGGCACCTGTAGGTGGCTTTGTAGCAGAGGTAATGTTGCCCTTATTTGTGGACTGAGTTGTGGGGATTTGTTACATTGCGACTGTGAGCAGATATGAATCATCCCATTTGTGTGTGCCATCTGTAAAACATTGTCACATAGCAGCTCTGTACGGACTGAGGTGTAGGACATGTCACACTGCAGTTGTTTATGGTCTGATCTGTAGATCACGCCACGTGACCGTCGTTTGTGGATTGATCTGTAAATGTGCTACTTGGCAGGAGTGTGCGGACTGATTTTTTCATAAACATGCCACAAGAGAGCTGTGTGTAATCTGTAAACAGGTCAAATGGCAGTCGTATGTTGACTGGTCTGTAAGACATGCCACGCAGCAGTTTGTGTGTGGATTGATCTGTAAACCATGCCCCACGGTAATTTTGTATTAACTGGTATGTGAAACAGGCCATGTCGCACTATTGTTTGGGTTGATCTGTACAATATGCCACACGGCATTTGTGTGTGACGGATCCGTAAGCCCATAACACGTCAGAGTAGACTGATCCGTAAACCGTGCCACATGGGAATGGACTGATGTGTGAGACATGCCACAGTGCCACATGGGAATGGACTGATGTGTGAGACATGCCACAGTGCCACATGGGAATGGACTGATGTGTGAGACATGCCACAGGGCCGCCAGCATAGGCCATTCTGGCACCGACCAAACAGCCGGCACGCGGCCCGGCACCGCACAGCAGTGCCACGGAACACAGGATGACGGGACGTGAACCCTGTCCGTCAGCCCATCAGCCAAAGAATGGCACAACGCGACCCCGCCCCTTCCCCTCGCTTCTACCTCGCCTGTCTTCCAAACAAGAAATGACACGATGTGACACCGTCGGTCATCTCACCAGCCAAAGAATCACACGACATTCTCTTTCATCCTACCGACCACGCAGTCATATATGACGAAATCACGACGTGACGCCCTCAATCACCTTACCACGCAAAGAGTCGTGTGACCTGATACCCTTGCAGTCACCTTACCAACCAAGACGTCACGACCCGACACTCTTACGGTCATCTCGTTGACCAAGGAACCGCACACCCCACCCGTCCCCTTCTCTTGGCCGTCTCACCAACCAGGGAATCACATGACATGACACCCCCTCAATCGTCTCACAACCAACGAATGACATGACGTGACACCCCCTCAATCGTCCCACCAACCAACGAATGACATGACGTGACGCCCCCTCAATCGTCTCACAACCAACGAATGACATGATGTGACACCCCCTCAATCGTCTCACAACTAACGAATGACATGACGTGACACCCCCTCAATCGTCTCACAACCAACGAATGACATGACGTGACACCCCCTCAATCGTCCCACCAACCAACGAATGACATGACGTGACGCCCCCTCAATCGTCTCACAACCAACGAATGACATGATGTGACACCCCCTCAATCGTCTCAAAACCAACGAATGACATGACGTGACACCCCCTCAATCATCCCACCAATCAACGAATGACATGACGTGACGCCCCCTCAATCGTCTCACAACCAACGAATGACATGATGTGACACCCCCTCAATCGTCTCACAACTACGAATGACATGACGTGACACCCCCTCAATCGTCTCACAACCAACGAATGACATGACGTGACACCCCCTAATCATCTCACAACCAACAAATGACATGACGTGACACCCCCTCAATCATCCCACAACCAACGAATGACATGACGTGACACCCCCTAAGTCGTCTCACAACCAACGAATGACATGACGTGACACCCCCTCAATCGTCTCACAACCAAGTAATGACATGACGTGACACACCCTTAATCGTCTCACAACCAACAAATGACATGACGTGACACCCCCTCAATCGTCTCACAACCAACGAATGACATGACGTCACACCCCCTCAATCGTCTCACAACCAACGAAT
This sequence comes from Conus canariensis, assembly GCA_033310375.1. Classification (NCBI taxonomy): domain Eukaryota; kingdom Metazoa; phylum Mollusca; class Gastropoda; order Neogastropoda; family Conidae; genus Conus; species Conus canariensis. Next base: position 72,618,629 of record CM065726.1, on the reverse strand, counting down.
GACATGATGTGACACCCCCTCAATCGTCTCACAACCAACGAATGACATGACGTGACACCCCCTCAATCATCCCACCAACCAAGGAATGACATGACGTGACACCCCCTCAATCATCCCACAACCAACGAATGACATGACGTGACACCCTCTCAATCATCCCACAACCAACGAATGACATGACGTGACACCCCCTCAATCATTCCACCAACCAACGAATGACATGACGTGACACCCTCTCAATCATCTCACATCCAACGAATGACAGGACGTGACACCCCCTCAGTCATCCCATCAACCAACGAATGACACGACGTGACACACCCTCAATCGTCTCACAACCAACGAATGACATGACGTGACACCCCCTCAATCGTCCCACCAACCAAGCAGCAAGACGTACGTGACAACCCCCTCAACAATCTCCACAAACCTGAGGAATCGCCCAGAACTTGTGCGGGACGAATTTAAGGATGCTCCTGCCGCGCTGAGGACTCGGCACCAATCACGAGAGAAGTCCGAAGAATGGTGTTGCCAAAGTTCCACGCTGTCCAGGTGTAAACACACACAGCGGGTGGTGCCAAGAACAAGAACGACTTCAAAAGAAATAGCTGACCGCCAGGCATTATTATACACGTGGCTGTCAGATTTGGAAGGTGGCGTATTGTGGGGTGTTTCGGTCGTTGAGTTTGCGGTATTAGGGTTGATTTACCAGTCATGCAGGCGGACGTGTAGGTTTTTTTTTTTTTTTTTTTTTTTTCGGGGGGGGGGGGGGGGGGGGGGGGCGGTATGGACGGGCCGCGCGTTCTCTTGTTGATGAAGGAATTGGGTGTGGTATTGACAACAACAAGCCTTTTCATGATAATAAGGAAAATAATCACAATAATGACGATGATGAGAATATGAAAGATGGTCGGTAAATGTTATCTGTGTCCGAGTCACTATTGAAATGATTCAGGTTTGTGCCTGCAGCTTACATCTCGGAAGTTTAACTTTACGTTGTTACCATGCACAAAAGTGCTGGGAGCATAGAAGTAAAGTTGGTCGCTGATATTCCATATAATGCAAAAGAAAAGAGCTGGGTCCTTGTACTACGTGGCATGCCGCATGGTGGTGGATTGACCTGTGAAACATGCCACATGTCAATGGATCGATCTATAAAACATGCCACATGTCAATGGATTGATCTATAAAACATGCCACATGTCAATGGATTGATCTGTAAAACATGCCACATGTCAATGGATTGATCTGTAAAACATGCCACATGTCAATGGATTGATCTGTAAAACATGCCACATGTCAATGGATTGATCTGTAAAACATGCCACATGTCAAGGGATTGATCTGTAAAACATGCCACATGTCAATGGATTGATCTGTAAAACATGCCACATGTCAATGGATTCATCTATAAAACATAGCACATGTCAATGGCTCGATCTGTAAAACATGCCACATGTCAATGGATCGATCTATAAAAAAAAACATGCCACATGTCAATGGATCGATCTATAAAAAAAAACATGCCACATGTCAATGGATCGACTATAATGCCAGTCAGAGATCTATAAAACATGCCACATGTCAACGGATCGATCTATAAAACATGCCACATGTCAATGGATCGATCTGTAAAACATGCCACACGTCAATGGATTGATCTGTAAAACATGCCACATGTCAATGGATTGATCTGTAAAACATGCCACATGTCAATGGATTGATCTGTAAAACATGCCACATGTCAATGGATTGATCTGTAAAACATGCCACATGTCAATGGATTGATCTGTAAAACATGCCACATGTCAATGGATTGATCTGTAAAACATGCCACATGTCAATGGATTCGATCTATAAAACATGCACATGTCAATGGATTCGATCTGTAAAACATGCCACATGTCAATGGATGATCTATAAAAAACATGCCACATGTCAATGGATCGATCTATAAAAAAAAAAAAACATGCCACATGTCAATGGATCGATCTATAAAAAAAAAACATCAATTAGATCGATTATAAAACATGCCACATGTCAATGGATCGATCTATAAAATAAAAAATAAAACATGCCACACGTCAATGGATTGATCTTAAAACATGCCACATGTCAATGGTTGATCTTAAAACATGCCACATGTCATGGATCGATCTTAAAAATGCCACAGTTCAATGGATATCGATTTGTAAAACATGCCACATGTCAATGGATCGATCTGTAAACATGCCACATGTCAGTGGATCGATCTTAGAAATGAACAGCAGTAGTCAATTGTAAGTCGCAGTATCGTTGTAAAACATGCCACTGTCGATGGATCGATCTGTAAAGCATGCCACTAGCAGTGATCGATCTGTAAACATGCCCCATAGCAGTAATCGATCTGTAAACATGCCACATGTCAATGGATCGATCTGTAAAACATGCCACGTGTCCGTGGATGATCTGTAAAGCATGCCACATTCAGCGTTGATCGATAAAACATGCACATAGCAGTAGATCGATCTGTAAACCATGCCACATGTCAATGGATCGATCTGTAAACATGCCACATGTCAGTGGATCGATCTGTAAAACATGCCACATGTCAATGGATTGATCTGTAAAACATGCCACATGCAATGGATGATCTGTAAAACATGCCACATGTCAATGGGATCTGATCTGTAAAACATGCCACATGTCAATGGATCGATCTGTAAAACATGCCACATGTCAATGGATTGATCTGTAAAAAATGCCACATGTCAATGGATGATTGTAAAACATGCCACATGTCAATGGATTCGATCTGTAAGCATGCCACATAGCATAGATCGATCTGTAAAACATGCCACATGTCAATGGATTGATCTGTAAAACATGCCACATGTCAATGGATCGATCTGTAAAACATGCCACATGTCATGGATTGATCTGTAAAAATGCCACATGTCAATGGATCGATCTGTAAAAGCATGTCCGCATGTCAATGGATCGATCTGTAAAACATACCACATGTCAATGGATCGATCTGTAAAACATGCCACATAGCAGTAAATCGATCTGTAAAATATGCCACATGTCAATGGATTGATCTGTAAAATATGCCACATGTCAATGGATCGATCTGTAAAGCATGCCAGATAGCAGTAGATCGATCTGGAAAACATGCCACATGTCAATAGATTGATATGTAAAACATGCCACATGTCAATGGATTGATCTGTAAAACATGCCACATGTCAATGGATCGATCTGTAAAACATGCCACATGTCAATGGATCGATCTGTAAATCACGCCACATGTCAATGGATCGATCTGTAAAACATGCCACATGTCAATGGATCGATCTGTAAATCATGCCACATGTCAATGGATCGATCTGTAAAACATACCACATGTCCGTGGATCGTACATATCGACGGAAAATCAAAACTGTCACACACTCATGCGCACAATGCTGCCTGTAGACCACGGTATACCACACACATATGCGTGCAACGTTGCGAAGGTGTTAAAGAGGAAAACAAAACAGAAATGAATTACTCAGAATATATAAAGCAGATTGACCCCACACGCCCTTAGCAGGTGCCCTTTAGAAGGTGAAATCTTGCTGTACTTCACGGAATTCCCACGCATTTCTTTAGTCAGTTGTGGGCAGTTGCAGAAACAGTGTCCAATTGTTCTTCCACCAAGTTTCCAGAGTCAAAAGAAACTGTTTCCATTCAACACACGTAGTCCAACCATAGTTGTTGTTGCTATGGCGCAGAAGTCAATAGTCGCTGCCAGACACAATATTGACATTATTCTGCCACGAATGAGAAACTCAGATGAACTCAGTCTGCCAGCACGTTCAACACGTTGGCTTCGGCATTCCCCTTCTGCTTCATGGCATGCGCAAAGCTAGCTTGTTGTTGTTGTTGTTGTTGTTGTTGTTGTTGTTGTTGTTGTTGTTGTTGTTGCTGTCGTTCGGTTTTAAGGTTAATTTAATACATCTTCCGCTGACTATCTGGGACCCTTTTTGAGCTTTCACCACACAGAAAAAAATCATTTAACACCCCCCCCTCCCCCAGACAAACACACACTCTCTCTCTCTCTCTCTCTCTCTCTCTCTCTCTCTCCTCTCTCTCTCCTCTCTCTCTCTCTCTCTCTCTCTCTCACGCACGAACACATACTTTAGTACTGCATGATTGAATAATACAATGATCGTTTAAAACGAAAGTTCTTCCACCCTTTAAAGTAGAAATCAAATGAATTTTCTTGCCCAGTATACTCACGGAAGGAAATCTTAAATAAGGCAGGGAACAGTGATCAGTATATAACAAACAAGTGTGGTATCTCTTCACCCATCATGGAGATAATTAACAGTGATCAGTATATAACAAACAAGTGTGGTATCTCTTCTCCCCTCATGGGATAATTAACAGTGATCAGTATATAACAAACAAGTATGGTATCTCTTCTCCAATCATGGTGATAATTAACAGTGATCAGTATATAACAAACAAGTATGGTATCTCTTCTCCAATCATGGTGATAATTAACAGTGATCAGTATATAACAAACAAGTGTGGTATCTCGTCACCCATCATGGGATAATTAACAGTGATCAGTATATAACAAACAAGTATGGTATCTCGTCACCCATCATGGGATAATTAACAGTGATCAGTATATAACAAACAAGTATGGTATCTCTTCTCCCACCATGGGATAATTAACAGTGATCAGTATATAACAAACAAGTATGGTATCTCGTCACCCATCATGGGATAATTAACAGTGATCAGTATATAAGAAACAACTGTGGTATCTCTTCTCCCATCATGGGATAATTAACAGTGATCAGTATATAACAAACAAGTATGGTATCTCGTCACCCATCATGGGATAATTAACAGTGATCAGTATATAACAAACAAGTATGGTATCTCTTCTCCCACCATGGGATAATTAACAGTGATCAGTATATAACAAGCAAGTATGGTATCTCTTCTCCCATCATGGGGATAATTAACAGTGATCAGTATATAACAAACAAGCGTCGTATCTCTTCTCCCCTCATGGGATAATTAACAGTGATCAGTATATAACAAACAAGTATGGTATCTCGTCACCCATCATGGGATAATTAACAGTGATCAGTATATAACAAACAAGTATGGTATCTCTTCTCCCCTCATGGGATAATTAACAGTGATCAGTATATAACAAACAAGTATGGTATCTCGTCACCCATCATGGGATAATTAACAGTGATCAGTATATAACAAACAAGTGTAGTATCTCTTCTCCCATCATGGGGATAATTAACAGTGATCAGTATATAACAAACAAGTATGGTATCTCTTCTCCCCTCATGGGATAATTAACAGTGATCAGTATATAACAAACAAGTATGGTATCTCTTCTCCCCTCATGGGATAATTAACAGTGATCAGTATATAACAAACAAGTGTGGTATCTCTTCTCCCATCATGGGGATAATTAACAGTGATCAGTATATAACAAACAAGTGTGGTATCTCTTCTCCCCTCATGGGATAATTAACAGTGATCAGTATATAACAAACAAGCGTCGTATCTCTTCTGCCATCATAGGATCATTTACACACCCATAACTCTAAACGAATGCTGCCTACAACACCAGATCACCTAGTACAAATACCAGCACAAGGCACACAGAACAAGAAGACATTCACATACAAGAATGCTCCAAGCTTGTCCATATAACCGGACACACGTACACAGCAAATTCAACTGGAGACACGAACAAATACAAATTAACATTTGCTCAGGACTGGCATAACGTTTTTGATCCATTGTGGTTTCCCCGAAGGTGGAGTATGGCTGCCTTAATGGCGGGATAAAAAAAAAAAACGGTCATGCACACAAAACTCCACTCCCTTTGTAGGGTAGATGGGATTAATACTTGCCTGTCCATATAGGGAGTGTCCGCAGGAGTATCAGCCTGCGTACGCAGAAGAAGAAGAAGACGAAGATCCATTGTAGTGTTTTTCCCGGTTAAAAAGAACTCGGGAAGTGGTTTTTTTCCCCCCGAAAGTCTTTTTTTTTCCTCCTACACCGATCTGGGCGACAGTATTGCAGGATCTGCGTTTGTTATCCCTTTCATTTGACAAAAGAATCATCTTATTGAGGAAAGGGGTATTTGTTTTTACAGCAGAGCTGGTAGCCTCTCTAAGAGTGGTAAATGACCTTGTTCTCGTGCCACTAAAAACCAGTAATGTGTGTGTGTGTGTGTGTGTGTGTGTGGTGTGTGTGTGTGTGTGTGTGTGTGGTGTGTGTGTGTGTGTGTGTGTTCTCAATCAGTCAAAAATGGCTTCTTTTGAAGAATAACTAGAAAGAGAAATCCGAAAGAAAGCATTTGATGCACTCTCAATATATGACAGACACAAACAGCGATTCTTGTTGGTTACCATCCCACACTAACTCGTGTTGGTTACCATCCCACACTAACTCTTTCTTCAGTGATCATTCTTGTTGGTTACCATCCCACACTAACTCTTTCTTCAGTGATCACTCTTGTTGGTTACCATCCCACACTAACTCTTTCTTCAGTGATCATTCTTGTTGGTTACCATCCCACACTAACTCTTTCTTCAGTGATCACTCTTGTTGGTTACCATCCCACACTAACTCTTTCTTCAGTGATCATTCTTGTTGGTTACCATCCCACACTAACTCTTGTTGGTTACCATCCCACACTAACTCTTTCTTCAGTGATCATTCTTGTTGGTTACCATCCCACACTAACTCTTGTTGGTTACCATCCCACACTAACTCTTGTTGGTTACCATCCCACGCTAACTCTTTCTTCAGTGATCACTCTTGTTGGTTACCATCCCACACTAACTCTTGTTGGTTACCATCCCACACTAACTCTTGTTGGTTACCATCCCACACTAACTCTTGTTGGTTACCATCCCACACTAACTCTTTCTTCAGTGATCATTCTTGTTGGTTACCATCCCACACTAACTCTTGTTGGTTACCACCCCACACTAACTCTTGTTGGTTACCATCCCACACTAACTCTTGTTGGTTACCACCCCACACTAACTCTTGTTGGTTACCACCCCACACTAACTCTTGTTGGTTACCATCCCACACTAACTCTTGTTGGTTACCACCCCACACTAACTCTTGTTGGTTACCATCCCACACTAACTCTTGTTGGTTACCATCCCACACTAACTCTTGTTGGTTACCACCCCACACTAACTCTTGTTGGTTACCATCCCACACTAACTCTTGTTGGTTACCATCCCACACTAACTCTTGTTGGTTACCATCCCACACTAACTCTTGTTGGTTACCACCCCACACTAACTCTTGTTGGTTACCACCCCACACTAACTCTTGTTGGTTACCATCCCACACTAACTCTTGTTGGTTACCATCCCACACTAACTCTTGTTGGTTACCATCCCACACTAACTCTTTCTTCAGTGATCATTCTTGTTGGTTACCATCCCACACTAACTCTTGTTGGTTACCACCCCACACTAACTCTTGTTGGTTACCACCCCACACTAACTCTTGTTGGTTACCATCCCACACTAACTCTTGTTGGTTACCATCCCACACTAACTCTTTCTTCAGTGATCATTCTTGTTGGTTACCATCCCACGCTAACTCTTCTTCAGTGATCATTCTTGTTGGTTACCATCCCACACTAACTCTTTCTTCAGTGATCATTCTTGTTGGTTACCATCCCACACTAACTCTTTCTTCAGTGATCATTCTTGTTGGTTACCATCCCACACTAACTCTTTCTTCAGTGATCATTCTTGTTGGTTACCATCCCACACTAACTCTTGTTGGTTACCACCCCACACTAACTCTTGTTGGTTACCATCCCACACTAACTCTTTCTTCAGTGATCATTCTTGTTGGTTACCATCCCACGCTAACTCTTTCTTCAGTGATCATTCTTGTTGGTTACCATCCCACACTAACTCTTGTTGGTTACCACCCCACACTAACTCTTGTTGGTTACCATCCCACACTAACTCTTTCTTCAGTGATCATTCTTGTTGGTTACCATCCCACACTAACTCTTGTTGGTTACCATCCCACACTAACTCTTGTTGGTTACCATCCCACACTAACTCTTGTTGGTTACCATCCCACACTAACTCTTTCTTCAGTGATCATTCTTGTTGGTTACCATCCCACACTAACTCTTTCTTCAGTGATCATTCTTGTTGGTTACCATCCCACACTAACTCTTGTTGGTTACCATCCCACACTAACTCTTTCTTCAGTGATCATTCTTGTTGGTTACCACCCCACACTAACTCTTGTTGGTTACCATCCCACACTAACTCTTTCTTCAGTGATCATTCTTGTTGGTTACCATCCCACACTAACTCTTTCTTCAATGATCATTCTTGTTGGTTACCATCCCACACTAACTCTTGTTGGTTACCATCCCACACTAACTCTTTCTTCAATGATCATTCTTGTTGGTTACCATCCCACACTAACTCTTTCTTCAGTGATCATTCTTGTTGGTTACCATCCCACACTAACTCTTGTTGGTTACCATCCCACACTAACTCTTGTTGGTTACCATCCCACACTAACTCTTGTTGGTTACCACCCCACACTAACTCTTGTTGGTTACCATCCCACACTAACTCTTGTTGGTTACCACCCCACACTAACTCTTGTTGGTTACCATCCCACACTAACTCTTTCTTCAGTGATCATTCTTGTTGGTTACCATCCCACACTAACTCTTGTTGGTTACCATCCCACACTAACTCTTGTTGGTTACCATCCCACACTAACTCTTTCTTCAGTGATCATTCTTGTTGGTTACCATCCCACACTAACTCTTGTTGGTTACCACCCCACACTAACTCTTGTTGGTTACCATCCCACACTAACTCTTTCTTCAGTGATCATTCTTGTTGGTTACCATCCCACACTAACTCTTTCTTCAGTGATCATTCTTGTTGGTTACCATCCCACACTAACTCTTGTTGGTTACCATCCCACACTAACTCTTGTTGGTTACCATCCCACACTAACTCTTTCTTCAGTGATCATTCTTGTTGGTTACCACCCACACTAACTCTTTTGGTTACACCACACTACTCTTGTTGGTTACCACCCACACTAACTCTTTCTTCAGTGATCATCTTGTTGGTTACCATCCCACACTAACTCTTGTTGGTTCCATCCACACTACTCTTGTTGGTTACCATCCCACACTAACTCTTGTTTGTTACCATCCCACACTAACTCTTGTTGGTTACCACCCCACACTACTCTTGTTGGTTACCATCCCACACTCTTGTTTACACCACACTAACTTGTTGGTTACCATCCCACACTAACTCTTGTTGGTTACCATCCCACACTAACTCTTGTTGGTTACCATCCCACACTAACTCTTGTTGGTTACCATCCCACACTAACTCTTTCTTCAGTGATCATTCTTGTTGGTTACCATCCCACACTAACTCTTTCTTCAATGATCATTCTTGTTGGTTACCACCCACACTAACTCTTGTTGGTTACCACCCACACTAACTCTTGTTGGTTACCATCCCACACTAACTCTTTCTTCAGTGATCATTCTTGTTGGTTACCATCCCACACTATCTAAACTTCTTGTTGGTTACCATCCCACACTAACTCTTGTTGGTTACCATCCCACACTAACTCTTGTTGTTACATCCCACATAATCTTGTTGGTTACCATCCCACACTAACTCTTTCTTCAGTGATCATTCTTGTTGGTTACCATCCCACGCTAACTCTTTCTTCAATGATCATTCTTGTTGGTTACCATCCCACACTAACTCTTTCTTCAAGTGATCATTCTTGTTGGTTACCATCCCACACTAACTCTTTCTACAGTGATCATTCTTGTTGGTTACCATCCCACACTAACTCTTTCTTCAGTGATCATTCTTGTTGGTTACCATCCCACCTAACTCTTTTGTTACAAACTATCTTGTTGGTTACCATCCCACACTAATTTCACTTCTTTTTTGGTTACCATCCCACACTAACTCTTTCAGTGTCATTGTTGGTTACCACCCACACTAACTCTTGTTGGTTCCATCCCAACTAATCTTGTTGGTTACCATCCCACACTAACTCTTTCTTACAGTGATCATTCTTGTTGGTTACCATCCCACACTAACTCTTTCTTCAGTGATCATTCTTGTTGGTTACCATCCCACACTAACTCTTTCTTCAATGATCATTCTTGTTGGTTACCATCCCACGCTAACTCTTTCTTCAGTGATCAAGCAAACAGAGCAGTAAAACCGGAGCAACTTAAATTTTCACATAGTATAAGCGTTAATTGCCCATTGTCATACGAAGCAGTATAAGCGGTAATTGCCCATTGTCATACAAAGCAGTATAAGCGTTAATTGCCCATTGTGTTAATTGCCCATTGTCATAAAGAGAAATGAGTCTTGAAGCGACCTTTGGGGGGGGGGGGGGGGGGGCGGAGGGGGGGGGGGTTCGTTCGTCTTCAAAACGTCGTCAAAAGACTCTCTCTTCTCTCTCTCTCTCTCTCTCTCTCTCTCTCTCTTTTCTTGTTTGATTTGCAGGCCTGTTGGCAACTCTACCTATCGGACCTCTTCGAAATTCATCACAGATCAAATATTGTCCCAGTAATGAGTGTTTCTACATAAGTGATATTATTGTTCTATCAGTTTTGACTGTGAGTATATAAACCTCTCTTGCTTGTACCGTCTACAGACACTAGGAGTGACGATGTATTTGACTGTTTACATTCGTTGTCAGTTGTTATCCATATTAATTTAAAAACCTTTCTTTTGATCTTAATAAAAATCCGTCCATTAAGAAATGCTCTTTGATTTTAGGGGCCTACTCAAACTCACTTCAGGTGTTTATCTTTGACCCCTCCTCCTCCCTCCCTCCCTCCCGTTTCCTTCTATACACCATCCAACTCTTTCCCTCCTCTCCCCAACCTCCCCCATGACCGCTCAACCCCCCCTCCCCCCCCCCCCCTCCCCCCCCCCCCCCCTTTTCTTCAAGTAATAACATTTTAACATTGTGAAAATTATCATCTCAATTAGATGTCTGCAAATACCCTTTATATGTGACGCGGGTATTAAGCAGAATTCTTTCTTCCTGTATGGAAACAGGTTTCCATCGAATTAGATTGCAGAAACAAAGCCATGCCTCCAAATGTCTTGTTCTCAATTGTGCTGTACTGTAAGTTCGCTAATCTCTCTCTCTCTCTCTCTCTCTCTCTCTCTCTCTCTCTCTCTCTCTTCTCAAGGTTTGTTCGGTTTGGGTTCTTCTCCTAGAATTCCTTTTCCAGCGAGATTGATTCGATTAGACTCCTGGTGAGAGCGGGAACTGACGTCACGCTGAGAGAAATCTGTTCCGCAGCAAGCACGATGAAATAAAGGACAGATAGCTAGAAAAGGGGGAGCACTCATTAGAGCGAGTTGCGTGCATTCCACCCAACAACCTGTTAGCCTGCGGGGGGGGGGGGGGGGGGGGGGGGGGGGGGGGGAGGGGGGGAGGGAGGGAGGGGGGAAGAGAGTGGGAAGGGAGGGCATTGGTGAAAGAGGCACGGCGGGAGGGCCTGGCTGAAGCTGGAGGTGGCAGGGTTATAAGGGAAAGAATTCTGGTTGCGACCACTGCGGATACAGATGATTTCTCTTCCCACTGATTTTTTTTTTTTTTTTTCGCCGTGGCTTGCTCCAGGTTAGGTAGTTACATTCAGCTTGAACGTTCACACCCATCCAAAAAAAAAAAAAAAAGGGGGGGGGGGGAGAGAGAGTGAGAGAGAGAGAGAGAGAGAGAGAGGGACAGACAGACAGACAGACAGACAGGACAGACAGACGATGAGACAGAGATATAAAGACAGATAGACAGGCAGAGACAGAGGACAGGGACAAAGAAGGAAGGAAGGAGGGGGGGGGGGAGTGGGGGGGGGGGGGGGCAGGCGTGAGAGGGGGGGGGGGGGAGGGAGTGTTAAACAAGTTAAACAAAGTCAACAACATGGGTTGTAAAAACGGCATTCCTTTGTGTAAAGTACACTCCTTTCGTCGTTCCCTGCAACAGCTGTAAAACTGAAGACTGTAGATGTCTTTTATATAGATGTCAAATATATATATATATTTGGACCGATGCCTCCTTCAGCCCCCAAATCATCAAATCAGTGACAAACAGATAATTAACTGGTATAACTGATCAACTGATTAGCCAAACAACCATCTAGACAGCCATGTAACGAGCCAAACGACCAATTAATCAAAACATGACGAAATGAACAATCAACAGTTGTTGTTGATGAAGTAAAGGCACCATTTTTGGCGAGAGTTTCTAAAGGTTACTAGGACAAAGTCGAGCTACGCATGATAACATGATGTCATTGCACTGACGTAAGTATATGCGTTTTACGCCATCTATTTTCACGTGCTATAACTTTAACAAATATCTGATTCGCAGTCTAACTGACGAGAGCGTTGACACCATTACCGACCGTAATTCAGTAAAGTATTTGTCTACCGCCACGTACTGAAGGAGTACGTGCCAGATGTGTCGGTCATTGCCTTACATTGTCACTGGAACTCTTCCAGAAATGTTTCAGAAGCGTCTGCAGAATGTTAGAACATTACATAATGGCTGAACATAACTCTGTGTGCTTCTCGCCTCCATATGCGTTGGGTGATGAAGTACAATGTGCAGCCTCCATTTGGGGCGACGTGCGTGAAATAGTTTTACCACGGTAGGAGTAACGTTGTGTATCAGCTCCACCAGAGAGGCTATGTGTTCACCAATGTCTGTTTGTTTGTCGCTGACTTTGTATATGAGCTCCACCAGAGAGGCTATGTGTTCACAATGTCTGTTTGTTTGTCGCTGACTTTGTATATGAGCTCCACCAGAGAGGTTATGTTTGTTTGTCGCTGACTTTGTATATGAGCTCCACCAGAGAGGTTATGTTTGTTTGTCGCTGACTTTGTATATGAGCTCCACCAGAGAGGTTATGTTTGTTTGTCGCTGACTTTGTTATGAGCTCACCAGAGAGGTTATGTGTTCACATGTTTTTGTTTGTCGCTGACTTTGTATATGAGCTCCACCAGAGAGGTCATGTGTTCACCAATGTCTGTTTGTCGTTGATCTGTCAGCAAGATGACATCAAAATTACTGAAACGATTGTTTAACAAAATGTGCATGAAAGCTGGAACGAACTCTATATTTTGCCAAACTGTGGTGCAGATTCAAAACAAAGGGCGGATCCAGAATACCTTGGACCTTGACGGAATAGGCCATGTTCCAAATCCACAAGGGAGGCAATGTGTGTTACAGCTCGCGTTCAGCGATAGTAAACCCCCCCCCCCCACCCCACCCACCCACCATCCCGACCTCCCCCCCCCCCCCCCCCCCCCCCCCTTACGCACACATCTACAAGGGAGGCAATTTGTGTTATAGCTCGCGTTCAGCGATAGTACCCCCCCCCCCCCCCCCACCCCCCCCCCCCCCCCCCCCCCCCCACCCCCCGACCCCCCCCCCCCCCACCCCCACCCCCTACCCACACACACCCGTTTTTATGGGACGTATGCCGCTGACAGGCACTCCCCAACGGAACTTTTCCTCATCAGTTGCTTAAAAGTTCAATCAGAGAGAGAAAATACCTGGACGCGGGTACGAAACGGTGCACCTGGGGTATCTGTAATGCAGAAAGTCAGTGTTCCCATCGTTACTCTGGCGTGCGCATCAAACAAAATCTTTGCCTTTCTACATCTACTGGTGTGATCCTACAAACTGAGAAATGGTAACTCTGCTAATAAACACAGGCGTTATCTTCCCCCGATATTTTTTCCCGAATTCGATCAGCGCTTTCCCTGTGTGTCGTTCTGGCTCCTCACCTGTGTATCTTTCTGTTCGTGCGTGTTCTGCGTGGCAAAGCTCATGATGAAAAAAGTACACGAGTCTGGAATACATCTCCGTTTCCCACTTCATGTAAGATTTGTCTTTTTATATCAATCACACTGAGGTTAGTTATAATCATTTCTGTTGGTAAATGTGGGTTTGTGTGACTATATTCATGATCAAAAGACCTCGTCAGTCTGGAGTCAATGTCAGTTTGTGTTTGTCCAATATTTCTGTTGTTTGTATGTGAACGTGTCAGCGAAGGGTATACAAACTTGGAATTTCAAGCGGTGTGTGTGTGTGTGTGTGTGTGTGTGTGTGTGTGTGTGTGTGTGTGTGTGTGTGTGTGTGTTGTGTGTGTGTGTGTGTGTATGTGTGTGTGTGTGTGTGTGTGTGTGTGTTGTGTGTGTGTGTGTATGTGTGTGTGTGTGTGTGTGTGTGTGTGTGTGTGTGTGTGTGTGTGTTGTGTGTGTGTGTGTATGTATGTGTGTGTGTGTGTGTGTGTGTGTGTGTGTGTGTGTGTGTGTGTGTGTGTGTGTGTGTAAATATAGATCCACTTTAATTACTGATGGAAAGACTTCGCTTCGCTTCAGATGTTACGTTTCACGTAACGTAACGAACAGATCTCTTCCAGAAAAGAAAAATCAGGGGAAGATAACGCGCGTTTGTCCATTGCAAATAGAAATACCCTTTCTCATTTTATGTGTCACCTTAACAGATTTAGAGTCAACATTTTGTTTGAAGCGCACACCAGGATACGATCGGGATATCGACTGTTATTACAGACGAACCATGTGATACCCATGTTTTGGCTTCTCTCTCTCTCTCTCTCTCTCTCTCTCTCTCTCTCTCTCTCTCTCTCTCTCTCTCTCTGTGATTGAACTGTTAAGCTGACTGATGGAGCAACATTCTTTTGGGCGTGGCCATCAGTGGCATCTATCCCAGGAAAATGGTGGGGCCACTCTCGCTGAACGCGAGCTCTAACATAGATTACCTCCCGTGCGTGATCCGAACATCGTCCATCGTTTCGCCATAGCAGCAACAACAGTTACGTTGCTTGGGCTGAGTGGTGGCATTTAAATCGATTGACTGACTTACTAATTGATTGATTCATTTATTTATCTTACCATAACAGTTCGTTGTATGCCTTCTGCAACACATTCGGCGACAGTCAGAGATCTCCATATTTCTTTGGCCTGAATCATGGCACAACAGGGTAGAGACGTTATCACAAGTCCTGTGTGGTCTATCCGGGACCTTTACCTTCAGCCTCTGCTAGGTCTGCCTTCCACTGCAGCCTGTAGGACAGTCTGGGACAGAAGGGGAGTCATGGCGAGATACGTGCTCTCACTGAGCAAGCGTACCGCCCGTTATTCAAGGCACCATTTCACAATGGTGTTCCAGCAAAATTTAACGCATGGGCGGACGGGATGTCAAGAGGATAGCTCATGGAATAGAAATGGCTGGGTGAATGTAATGATCTGACAGTGTTTGAAAGAGACATAAAGAATTTTGGAAACTGTACGTCATAAACACTACGACGAAAATACGATCATAGACATTTAAGACTTTTTTTTTTTCTTAATCGTAATATTGTTATTACTAATGGGAAACAACTACTTTGCGCTACAGACTGAAAATTAATGTTTTGGGATTTAACCATATTAATGGCATTGGGTGTTCATGCGGAACGAGGTTGCGAATGCATATATACTACGCACAAAAAGTTAAGGATCGGTATGTGAAAACAGGTGCGTAATAAACTCAGTTCGCTACTGTTATTTATTTCTTAGTCCAGCCAAATTGTCATGAATTCTTGTTCAGCTGTAAGTGGGCGATGTTGTGTTAGTGCGAAAATTGCACGGGATTCTCTACTACTGAGCTGGGCCGCAAACGGAAAAGCAGAAACTTGCGAAAAATGACCTTGTTTTGGACCGTTCTGCCTGAACACATTGCACTTGCCAGATGGAAAAAACCATTATGCACGTGCAAGCACTGCTGTTTATGTGTGAGATGCTGTCGCTCGCTTGGCTATATAAGAAGACATTCCACCAGTAGTAGGCCTGATCTGACAATGCCTCTACGACGAAAATTAAGCGAGTTGGATAGGGGACGAGCTGTTGCATGGTTCCAAGATGGTGTTCCCAAGCGAGAAGTGGCCAGGCGACTTCATGTGTCCATCTCGGTCATTGTCCGACTGATTCAACGCTTCACAGCCACTGGGATTGTCCATGAAAGACGCAGATCTGGTCGACCGAAGAAGACAACCCCACGTGACGATCGTCTCATTGAACGACAAGCCCTGCAGACAAGAACAGCCTCTTCCAGCATAATTCAAAGGCAGTTCAGGGTGGCTACTAACATCAACATCAGCCAGCAGACCATACGGAACCGCCTACATGGGTTTAATCTCCGTTCTCGTTCGCCCAGCAGTACGGCCACGCTTAACTCCAGCCCATAGGGCAGCACGCCGCGCCTTCTCCGCACGTCACGTGAGGTGGACACGTCAGCAATGGTCACAGGTCCTGTTCAGTGATGAATCACGCTTCACCCTTCACCACAACGACGGCCGACTGAGGGTCTGGAGGCGCCCAGGGCAACGCTTTACTGACGCCACTGTCCAAGAAAAGGTGGCCTTTGGTGGAGGTTCTGTAATGGTCTGGGGGGCCTTCAGCCTTCACCACAGAACACCCTTGTATCATGTACAGGGTAACCTGACTGGCATCCAATACCGGGATGAGATCCTTCGACCGCTGGCTGTGCCTACACTGCAGCAGATGGGACCGAGGGCTGTCTACCAGGATGACAATGCTCGCCCCCACAGGGCAAGGGTGGTCAACGACTTCCTGCAGCAGTCTGGAGTCAACAGAATGGAGTGGCCAGCATGCAGTCCCGATCTCAACCCGATTGAGAACCTCTGGGATGAGCTGGATCGCAAAGTGAGGAGCCACCCCCCTCCCAGGGATGCCCAACACCTCTACCAGATGCTGCAGGCTGAGTGGCAGGCGCTTCCACAGAGGATCTTCACCAACCTGGTCAACTCGATGAGGACTCGCTGCGTCGAGTGCCAAAACAGCCATGGTGGTTACACGCATTACTGAGCTTTTGGGAGCATCAGTATGCCCTGTCTTGTGATTTCAATGACTTTGGGAAATCAAATTTGGATACGTACTCACTTTAATCAAATGTACACACCAAACGATTGCTCGAGATTGAAGGCAATTGTGTATCGTTATCACTAAAGAATGGAATTAAATGTTGGCCAAACTTCAACGCATTGACTTTCTTATTTTGACAGTTATGAATGTTTGTGAAAGTGATCCTTAACTTTTTGTGCGTAGCTTATTTTGTGCCAATATATCTTCATGAAACACTTCATGTATGATTTGATATCAAACAATTGCCTGTGAGGAAATGATTACAAACATTTCTTCTGTAAAGTTCCATCGCGACATCACTCTTGTCGCTGATTACAATCATCACTCTTGTCGCTGATTACAATCATCACTCTTGTCGCTGATTACAATCATCACTCTTGTCGCTGATTACAATCATCACTCTTGTCGCTGATTACAATCATCACTCTTGTCGCTGATTACAATCATCACTCTTGTCGCTGATTACAATCATCACTCTTGTCGCTGATTACAATCATCACTCTTGTCGCTGATTACAATCATCACTCTTGTCGCTGATTACAATCATCACTCTTGTCGCTGATTACAATCATTCCTTTTCATACAGTCCAGGAAGTGGACATTGTTAAGATATTGACATTTGTACTCACATTGTTAAGATATTGACATTTGTACTCACATTGTTAAGATATTGGCATTTGTACTCACATTGTTAAGATATTGACATTTGTACTCACATTGTTAAGATATTGACATTTGTACTCACATTGTTAAGATATTGACATTTGTACTCACATTGTTAAGATATTGACATTTGTACTCACATTGTTAAGATACTGACATTTGTACTCACATTGTTAAGATACTGACATTTGTACTCATCCCCACAGGTCTTCTCTCCTTTAAAAAAAAATGATAATGTCTAAATACACTTTTTGTGAAGAGACATCGAAACAAGCAAAGCAAGCTCAGAGCGATTAACGCTGTCAACATTATCTTCAATATTACAAATTAACATTTTTCTTTAAAAAAAAAAAAAAAAAAAAAAAAAAAAAGACCAGTTAAAACATGGATGAAAGCTATGTTAAATGATATTTCACTGAAATAGGGCATCAAGTTCTTAATTACATTGTTTGAAGATGATTACATTCCAAGCCATTTCTAGCGAGCAAAGGGGTAGGTAAGGAGTTGGTGACAAATTACGCAAGTGTCAGTTAATGAGCTGAATTAAATCATGCAAATTAATAGAAATGATTTTTTTCACCACCACAACCACATGCGGTTCAAAATCTGACCTTCTACAGTTCATAACATTTGTTTCCAGTTTCCACTCAGCTCTTCACTTTACCTATGAGATTTCGGAGTCCTGTATCATTTTTGGATATCCAACAGTCCACCTCAGCTGACTCACAACACCTGTCAACTTCTGTTCCTACAGCCCACAGATTCTCATTCTTACCTATTGTATTAATCTAGTCGTCCACCAGCTGCAAAGGACAACATTCCCTTCTCCAAGATCCTACGTCTTCGACGCCTGTGCAGTGATGACCAGGACTTTGAAGCAAAGACTCAGGACATGTCATCCTTTTTTCGAGACACGTGGGTATCCACATACCATTGTTCAAGAGGCTCTTGTTTGAGCAAACTCTGTCTGCCGGTCTGAAGCCTTGCCGTCCAAACCTGATGCAGACAGCAAAGACCGTATTCCATTGACACTTACTTTCGCAACCACCTGGTACGAACCAAGTTCAGTAAAAAAAAAAAAAAAAAAAAAGAAAAAAAACACTAGCCCATCAGCCGGAAACTACCCGTGCAATCAATCAGGATGTAAAACCTGCACTTTCATTGCCAACATCCACAGCATCACTGGCCCATAAAGAAAATTCAGTGTCCAAACCCAATTTACCTGCCAATCCACCAACCTGGTGTACGTACTGAGATGCAGCCTCTGCTCAAGGTTGTACGTTGGGGAAACATATCGTACCCTCAACGAACGCTTTGTGGAACACATCAGAGCCATCCAGTCGTCTCATCCGACACCAGCGGGGATTCATTTCAACGCTGAATGCCACAGCCAAGTCCATAACTCCGTCACTGCTGTTTGGCAAAACACTCCTCAGCTCCAGCGAGAAAATTCATGGAGTCAAGGATCATCTCTTGCCTTGGCACCACAATGCCTGATGGACTCAACTCCCACATCTGACTTTCTTAGTTTGAATCATTCCAGCACTTTGCTCTCGCTTTCCTGTCCCCGACCTCTCCTCTGTCCCTTTCTCTCTACACCCCCTCCCACAGTTTCCCCATCCCACCATCTTTACATTCACACCCCATGTACATATATAACATGTTTATAACATAACATGCAGAGCATAATATGTACACCTCATACACTATCTCCATAATATGTACACCTCATGCACTGTCTCCACCATCCAGATATGCATACTCATAGACACATGCACATGTGGACAATCCATATACACCAATTTTTTTTTTTTTTTTTTATAGGAGTTTCCACCCAACCCCCCATCTCCACACACACCCGCCTTACTCCTGCGGGTTTCCCCCCTCATAGTCACACACACACCTCAAGCGCTCCCTGCCAAGCATAAGACTCCTCCTCTACCACTCTCTCCCTTTCTTTTTCTCTCTCTCTAGTTCTGTTTGCCTTTTCCCTCTGTCTGCCTCTTTTTCCTTTTCTCCATTACACAAACACACACACACATGCACGCACGCACACACATGCACGCACGCGCGCGCGCGCGCACACACACACACACACACACACACCAGCACTCGCGCGCGCAAGCAAGCATACACGCACGCACGCACACGTG
This sequence comes from Conus canariensis, assembly GCA_033310375.1. NCBI lineage: Eukaryota > Metazoa > Mollusca > Gastropoda > Neogastropoda > Conidae > Conus > Conus canariensis. Next base: position 72,598,765 of record CM065726.1, on the reverse strand, counting down.
CGCGTGTCCGCATACACACACACACACACACACATACACACACACACGCACGCACACACACACACACACACTTTAAATACTTATTCGTCCGTTTACGTATTTGTTTTCATACGTCATCAGTGTTTTCTTCGGAAGTGGCTGGACTGGCGTCTTTTGGCGTGTTGTGACGTCTTTTTTGTTGTGTGTGTGTGTGTTTTCTCCTCGTCTTACAGATCTTGACGTCATTAACACAGCAAAATCTGCGTGTGCTGGCGTGTGTGCTTTTTTTTTTCTTGACATGCTGGATCAGCTCCTAGATTCCCCAGTCTACAGTTAAGACAAGTTGACCTTGGAAACGGAGGATGACAGTAAGGATAGGACTCACAGGAGGACAATACTCAGAGAGGGAGATAGGGACGTGAGGGGGCGCCACTCTGTTGCGACCAATGGTGTGCAGAAATACTGTCCTGCATTTTTCTTAAATTTGTTGTTTATAGAAGCTTATTCATTTGATTTTATTCTATTGTAATTTACACCGTATTTTATGATGTGATATTGTAATGTGCCACCACACAATAATTTTCCTTCATTGCCTATAGGCTACGTATTTATTTGTCTTTCATTTAATGTCATAAGTCCTGAAGACGGTCTAGGACCGAAATGTTGAAAATGTTTGTTCTGGTTTTTCTTCTTCTTCTTCTTCTTCTTTTTTTTTTTTTTTTTCAATTTTCAAATCTTCTGAGCATCCTCAAAGATAGTTTGACGTGTATGCAAATGAAGATACTCAAAAGGGGCAAATTTAACAGCCTTGCTTCTTCCACACTAACAGTTACCAAATGGTATCAATTCATCATAGATTTGCCTTTGTGACTGGTAGAATCAAACAAAATTTAAAAGTAACGTTAGTAGCAAGTAAAGTTGCATAAAAGAAGCAAACTCACAGCCTTACTTGTTTCCACAATAACAATTACCAAATGTGCTTGTTTCCACAATAACAATTACCAAATGTGCTTGTTTCCACAATAAAAATTACCAAATGATACCAGCACATCATAGATCTACCTTTGTGACTGGAATCAAGCAAGGAAATACGAAATGGATGTGCCGAATAAAATATACGTCATTTAGAACGAGTCTGAACTTAAGACACGTACGCATCGAAACCCAGATCGGTCAAAGAAAGGGAAGCCTTTTAAGAACTAGTTCGCTTCAATTCGCTGTGAGTGCACATGCTGTGTTCACCTCCTAGAGAAACTGGAAGTATGCAGCCGACAGCCCCGACTTCCATCCTCGATTCTCCCCTCGCCTCACCCATTCCCTCCCCCTTTAGCTGTTTCCCCATTCAGACTTCATTGCTGGAGAGTCGAAATAAGCGAATTACATCCCTTGTTAAGCTTTGAAATGACGTGAATGATTGCTATATTGAGTGAAAATTGGAGTGAATTAGGGTTATGCAGTCTGTTTCAATGCAAAACGTTGAAAACTAATCATTCCTTAAAATTAGGCCAAAGTAAAGACTGTGCGCAGTTTGATGGTCTCACATTAAAATTCCGAGCCCCCCCCCCCCCCCTCTCTCTCTCTCTCTCTCTCTCATGCAAGTGTATGTATACCAGAGAAAACAGAAAGGTGGCCCTGCCAGAGAAAGGTGGACCTATAAGGGGATTGTTATGCCTATCGTGAAGGTTTAAAAATACTCAGGAATTTATTTTTCAACAAAGTTAAGTATTGTTGCTACATGTCTTGATCTCAGTAGCAGAGTAAAAAAACAAACAACAACAACAACAACAACAACGCGTTATTATGTATTTTACAAAAGTTATTGAAGTTGACGAGTTATTCACATTCTTCCTTTTTTTTCAAAAGTTTTTTGACTCACAATTTCAACCTATTGTACAGTATGTTGCAGAGTTACGGGGACTCAACAATCCAGCACTCCATTGCGAAATGATGTCTTTCTTTGCTATTACAAGATTCCTAGGCGCAGAAATGGCGTATGGAGAAACAAACTGATATCCTCCTCCTCTCTTCTTCTTCTGCGTACGCAGGCTGATACTCCTGCGGACACTCCCTGTATAGACAGGCAAGGATTAATCCCTTCTACCCAACAAAGGGAGTGGGGTTTTGTGTGCTTGACCGTTTTTTTTTTTTGTTTTTTTTTATCCCGCCATTAAGGCAGCCATACTCCATCTTCGGGGAAGGTGCATGCTATGTGTAACGTGTCATCCATACCAACGGCCAAACTGGCCTTCTCTTCCGAAAGTTGGTGATGGGATTTTACGTGTGTGCAAGATGTTATGTGTGCGTTCACACACGGAACCTCAGTTTATAGTCTCATTCGAAGGACTGTATGGGAAATGGAGTCAGAACCAGTGTTAACTCCGAGGGAAAATCCCCCTGTACCGAAACGGCCCGGCGGAGATTCGAACCAGTAACCCTCGGATTACGAGTCCGGCGCTCTACCAACTGAGCTATTTGGGCCCCCAAATTGATATCCTGTTTTACATAAACTCAGTGTAAAGTGTGTGAGGTATTGGCTAAAGCTGTCGAGAATGGACGAATGCAGACTATCAATAAGACCTATAGAGTGCCAGAATGGACGAATGCAGACTATCAATAAGACCTATAGAGTGCCTTTTTAATCTGCATTTGCGTGGCAAGAAAAACCGGGCCTCAAGTATTCGCTGTAACTGTATATGTTTGGATTCGGATATGCATGGCTCAGTCAAGGAGAAGAAGGGATAAGCGAGTTTCTGGAAACTTTTAGGGAAAAGTTCATTTTTTGCAGATGGCAAGATTGGAATTACCATATTAACAACAGTGGCAGGTTTAACGTTTACAGAACCTTCTGAAGTTAAAGCATATTTATTACTCAATTTGGACAGACATTTAAGGTATGTATTGATAAGGTTTAAGGTTTATGCTTAGCATTTCTGAAACTGCAGTACATCATAATCGTCACAGACAACACAGTGAAGATGACCCACGATGTCCACTTTGTCAGAGAGAAAATGAGGTACATTGTGTTTATGCTGTCCTATTCTATGCGACTTAAGAGCACAATACATACCATTGAAATATTATAAGGTGCCAAGTCAGTTTAAATTAGCGTTGCTTATGGCATGTACACATGAATATAACGGTCAGAAATTTGTCAGTCAATATTTACAAGGCTTTTAAACTGCGTTCTACTCATTTCTTAAAATCATTGCAAAGTGTATTATGAAGCATGTTATTGATTCTGAACGCCAGGTTGGACTAATGTTTGTATACATGCACCACTTCATGATTAAAACTTTACGTCTCTCTCTCTCTGTCTCTCTCTCTCTCTCTCTCTTGTCTGTCTCTCTCTGTATATATATATATATATATATATATATATATATATATATGCGTGTGTGTGTGTGTGTAATTAGAGAGAGAGAGATGTATATATGTCTGTCTATCTATCTGTCTATTTATACCTGCCTGCCTGCCTGCCTGTCCGTCTGTCTGTCTGTCTTTCTTTCTATGTACCTCTGCCTCTGGGTGAGTGTGTCTGTGTGTGTCTGTATATGCGTGTGCGCCTGTGCATGCGCGCCCGCGTATGTGTTTTGGTGTTGTGTGTGTGTTGGGTGTGTGTTGCGCCGCGCGCGCGCGTGTGCGTGCGTAAAGTTGGGGATGGGGACTAAAGGACTGGACAAGAATACATGAGTGACCTCCAACTCGTTCCGTTGCCGTTGAGCGATCTATGGCAACACACAGCAATAGCAATGTGTGAAGACTTCAGTTTTCTTCCGGTAGTACCTGTAAGTAGAACAACCCATTATTGTCAAACGAAGAATACGAAGTGTCGAAGGTGGAGGTTTACGCATACCATTCACACAGGGGTCGTCAGTTTAAACTTTCATCAGAAGGTCACAGACGACATGTAGGACTCAGTACCGACATTGACCCCTGAAGCGAAGACTGGGCTGGCACACGTTGGGCTCTGGCACTGCTAACTGGACACTGGGTTGGCACTCTTGGGCTCTGGCACTACTAACTGGACAAAAAGAAATGAAACAAGACCTACTTCTTTGCGACTTTGACCCGGATACTGCGTTCGTCTGGCGTTCTAATTGTTGACTTACTGCGTATGTTAACCGTCTTAGTTTACAAGATGCAAAGCATATAAACGTACTCCCAGTTTAGATCTATCTTGAATACGCGTGTAAAAAAAACGTCACAATCAAACTTGCGTCATAATAAAAGAAAACGTCACAATCAGACATGCGTCATAATGTATTTCATCACCGAGATAAGAAATCGGCGAAGTACTTTCAGAGATATTCCATAAAGAAGAAAAACCGTTGTGGGTCGTTATAGCCGTTAGTAACAGCTATTCTGGTAATATAAAATATCGGGCATTATCCGAGACCCATAATGAACATACCTACAAATTTTCAGAAAGATCGGCCCAGAAGTTTTGTCTGGAGCGAGTGGTACACATTTTGACCACAGACTGACAGACAGCATTTTTCGTTCCCATTGTAAAGTTCTCCCTGTTCTATAAGAACTGGGAGTACAAAAATTACGAATCTTAACAAGAGGAGATGCTAAGTTCAGAAATATTTTTACTCATAAAGTTCCAGATCTGTGTAGCGCCGAGTTCTGATTAAGGTCAGCAGGGGTAACTTAGTGTTACCACACACAGGACTTCTGGTGAAGGACAAAAGCAAAACAGAATAACAATGCTTATATTCATCAGGTCAACCAGACCTGTTGTTCCAGACCAGTTTATCAAGTCATGTGTGGAGCTGAACAACACTTTCCATGGTCAACGTCGCTACTGTATGGGAAATGGAGTCAGAACCAGTGTTAACTCCGAGGGGAAAATCCCCCTGTGCCGAAACGGCCCGGCGGAGATTCGAACCAGTAACCCTTGGATTACGAGTCCGGCGCTCTACCACTAGGCTATTCCGGCCCCCGAGAGCATGTTTCGGTTTCAGTTTAGTCAAGTAAGTGTCCGTGCGTGGGGACAAGTCCGTATAAGCTAGACCATAGTTGCTCATATTGAGACCAAAGCGCACAGAACTGACAAGTGGATGAATATGGAAACTGATAAGGAAGGTGAAAGGATCTAAAACGAGGGTCTCATGGACACGACATAGTAGATGTATCTCTGTGTTATAGCATAACGCGCTGGTCAACGTTTACCTTTGTCAGCGCCACCACTTGAGGTGTGTGTGTGTGTGTGTGTGTGTGTGTGTGTGTGTGTAAGATTATACTGGAGAGTGTCTGTTTAGAAAATGACTTAGTAATATTGATCAGTATGATAGTAAAATCATTATAATAAAAAGAATAAGAACAACAAAATAACAATGATAATGATGATGTTAATAATAACAAAAATAATAACGGTGGTGAAAATAATGACAATAGTAACGGAAATAATATTGACAGATATAATAATACTAACAATAAAAACAATGATGATGATGACGATGATGATGATGATGATAACTCTTTGCCGTAAGTTCCAAAGGAAATTCGGCAAGTATCCCTGTTCAATTCCACTCCCAGAAATCTCTGTTCTTTCTGATCTGAACAATGCAAACAGTGACATTGGAAAGTTTCAAAACAATGACTGAGGGCGGAAAATGAAGCCAAATTTGAAAAGAGAGGGGGGTTAGTTATCGCCAAGGACACAGACAAACAAGAGTACAGGACTAGACACTGTCTAGTCTAGTCCTGTACTCTTGTTTGTCTGTGTCCTTGGCGGTAACCAACCCCTCTCTTTTCAGATTTTAGTGACATTGGAGTCGTTTGTAATGTACTTCAACTTCCAGATGAGCCCCCCCCCCCCCCCCCCCCCCCCCGGACTGTCCACATCACGGAGATCCGCTTTGGTCTGGGCTCTGATCGCCAAGCTCTCTGGCGTTCAAGACATGTTTTGCTGACCTTTGTTCTGAATCTGCATGATTTCAAAGAATACTTATCGGCGGTTCAAGGTTGAAGGAAGCCGTTCCTTTTACTGCTTACTGCTCAACCCCACCCTCTAAAAAATGTCCAAAACACATTCCCTTGGACAGCACCATTTACAGTGCTGAGTTGACGGTGTTTGTCCTGGCATCAAATGGTCTCTAAATCTCAACATACAGACTTTCTCATTCTTTCTAACTCCCTTTCTGCTTTGCTGCAGGCCATTGCTGGGAACAAACTCAAGCACCCTAAACCTGTAACTTCTTTCGGACTGTATACCTGTCTGAAAGCTGACGGTATACACTGTAAGATCTACTTGCAAAGTGAGGCGACTGCAGGCGGAAATCTAAACCAAATTTCAAATGTAATTAATAGCGAACCGCCAAGAAAACGCAGACAAATGAATCACAAGACAAAACACGACGCGTTTCGACCTCTTAGGTCTTCTTCAGGCAAGATACAAAAGAATCGGGACAGGGAAAATGAACGAGCAATCACTGATCGTCATTCACTTCAGCGCAAGATGGGCGTTGATTCAGGTGAGCTGGCTGATCAACTTACCAGGAATGCCACGAGTACGAAATCGTGCAGATTCCAAACACCCACGTCGATGTGAACCCAACGTTCAGACTTATGCCACAAATGTGTGGTTAAGGGACTGGAATAGGCAGATGGATAACAAACGTTTTCTTCAAATCCGCCCAAACCTTAAAAAAGTCTGACAATCTGCAACAGTGGCCACAAAGTGGAAACAGTTTTGTGCCAATGACACACAGGCCACTCCTTTTACACCCACTCATAATGAACTTTTCTGAAAGGTCAGGAAGCTCCGTGGTACATTTCACGTCACATCTCACTCACTAAAAAAAACATGTTCTTCAGATTGTTGGGATCTGCGTTATATCAGACATCACTTCATATAGGGGGCCGGAATAGCTCAGTTGGTAGAGCGCCGGACTCGTGATCCTGGGGTTGCGGGTTCGAATTTCGGTACAGAGGGATTTTCCCCTCGGATTAACATGGTTCTGACTCCATTTCCCATACAGTCCTTCGAATGAGACTATGAACCGAGGTTCCGTGTGTGAACGCACGCACAACATCTTGCACACACGTAAAATCCCATCACCAACTTTCGGAAGAGAAGGCCAGTTTGGCCGTTGGTATGGATGACACGTTACACATAGCATGCACCTTCCCCGAAGATAGAGCATGGCTGCCTTAATGGCGGGATAAAAAAAACAACAACAAAAAACCGGTCATACACACAAAACTCCACTGCCTGTCTATACAGGCAGTGTCCGCAGGAGTATCAGCCTGCGTACGCAGAAAGAAAGAAAGAAAGAAAGAAGAAAAAAGAACTTCATATGACCGGACTCCATGGACTCCTGTTCAGAGACGTTCTACTGGATGTGATTTTTTTTAGTTCCTGAAAGAGATAGATTTGTTTCTTCTGATCTAACATTTTATGAAGGAAAATTTGTAAAGCAAATTTGGCGTGTTTTGAACTGGTTTATTGACTTTTTAAAACAATACTATACAAGGCATTGACTTCCACGCAGTCACAGACCCGACAGAGCGAACAACTTGAATAGAAAGGAATCCAGATGGTTGATCGACTTGGCCAGAATGTCACACACAAACAATTTTGCAGATACTCTGTCCCTCACAACAATCTAAAACCCGAAGTGAAGACTTCCGTCGAAGACCTCTGGCAAAATGATCGGGACATGCAGACTACATATTTTCAAATCTGTCCGAACTGTACAGCTTTTTTACCATCTGCCGCTGGTGGCAGTGGAGAAAAAACAGATTAATGCTATTTCACAACAGAAACAGAAAGCCTCATAGTGCATTGCATGTGAAGTACTACTCACTATAAATCACTTTATTTACATAGCATTGGGAAACACGTGAAGTCAGGCATAAACGCCTTACTGCAGACAATTATTTCAACAAAGAACCATGGAACCGATCAGACAGCTGCACTATGGCCCCTGCAGTAGACTGGGTTATGGTCAACATGAAGCTGAAATCTCGGTGTGGGGAGACGGCACTGAGAAGGCACAGTGTGGTCAATAATTATTTAGCCATAACCAACCTGGATTGCAGGTTACTTTGCCAATGGATCGCGTCATGCTCTACATCAGCAGTGCCCCTTCTTCCCTCCCATCGCCATCACCAACACCCCCGTTCTCCCTTTCGTCCTTTGCCCTGCAAAGGCCATTATTATAGACAGCTTGCGCTGCATACAAACCTGCCGATGGATTTGGCCTTTGAGCCAAACCGTGACGGATGTTCAAAGCGGAGTCCTCAGTTCTGTGAGGACGGGCATGAAGATTGAAAACTTCAAAAACCAACCCCCCCCCCCCCCCCCCCACCCCCCTCTTCAGCTCCCTGCTCCTTCCCACCGCACCAACCCCATCAATGGCTCTCTTCTTCTCCGCCCACTCATCCACTCCCTCGCCCTGCTCTCCTTCTCTAGCCACTCATTGTTGACAGCGGACTACACGTTGTTGGGAGTGACGGTCCACACCCATCACTTGGGTGCTAATGACTGTGAAAGTTGAACTCCCCTAGAGCCATGTTGTATAACATGAGACAGTCCAAGCCTTCAGTTGTCCCGCCACAGATGGCTCAGTGTCTGGCCACACTCCACAGTTAGGATGTTGCCCTCCATCACTGTATCATCCATGTAAACGTTTTGAGGCGTAGCGAAAATGTGAGCCCAAAACTTATGTTAAACTGATAATAGATCAAATGAACAAGCCCCCACAATCCTCTCACTTCTTCTCAGCGATTTCAAACGATGAAATCATTAACAATCTAGAAATACATGAGGTACCCCTTTGCTGACGGCACATTTCAGACCTTTGCACTTACTAGTGACCCTACCTTTGCATCTGGTGGTCTCCTTTCATTTTAATCAGCCTGCTTGGAACCATCTGGCGTGTACCTTGATAACCATATAAAAGAAAGAAGGTAAATCAAATTTAAGACTCAATAAAAAAAATTCTCAAAATAATATAAATGTGCCTATGTAAAAATATAATAAAATATCTACAAAAACCGATAAGCTGAGCCTTGGCTCATGGATTGTTGGTGTGCAACCATCTTTTCCCCTTCCCATTGGCGTATCAAAGCGCACACTGAAGGTACTGACCACTTCCTGTCCATCTGACTGACTCTGTGTCTGCCTCCTGTCAGTGGGTTGGCTATCCCTTGGCCACACTTCACAGCTGACAGTGTCATACTGCCATGCTTCCTGTCCGAGGGTTGGCTATCCCTTGGCCACACTTCACAGCTAACAGTGTCATACTGCCATGCCTCCTGTCCGTGGGTTGGCTATCCCTTGGCCACACTTCACAGCTGACAGTGTCATACTGCCATGCCTCCTGTCCGAGGGTTGGCTATCCCTTGGCCACACTTCACAGCTGACAGTGTCATACTGCCATGCCTCCTGTCTGGGTTGGCTATACCTTGGCCACACTTCACAGCTAACAGTGTCATACTGCCTCCTGTCCTCCGGTTGGCTATTCCTTGGCCAAGGGCGGGGAGAGGGGGGCTGGCTCCTCTCCCAAAATTTTCGTGCAGACGCACTGTTCTCTTCTCCCAAAAGCAGGGAAGGGCCCGCCTGTACTCTTCCAACAGACTTTCCAGCATCATGTCCACTTTCAGCTGTTTCCACCAACAATTCTGGCGAGTCCCTCACATGGTGACAATACAATGTTGCAAGCCAGATGGGGAGAGGGAGGGGGTCGTCTTGGCATCCCAGAGCACACCCTCCCTCTCCCTTCACCTGTCTTACAGCTGGTGCTGTAAGGTGAACGTGTTTGGACTGATGAAGGAGCGTTACTGTCAAATCGTGGGAGCAAGGGTTCTTTTGTGTCTTCTGTCAACTTTTGAAAAAGTTGTTTAGGGCAAGGAGCACCCTGTCTTTTCTGTAATGTAATCCTTGTTGTGCGGCAATACGTGTGCGCACACGTGTGTGCGTGCGTGTCTGACAATGGAAGATGATTACTACGGTAGAAAGTTGGGATATGTGCGCTTGTTGAGGGGATTGAGATGTAGGGGAAGGGATCTGGATTGGTGATGGTGGCACTGGCTCGAAAGGGAGGGGGTGGAAGGGAGGAGGTCACTAGTGGTTGTGAATCACATGAACTCAGATCGTAGTTTCATTGTGTCGCAATCTGTAGTGTTGAGTATTGTATACATGTTCGCAGTGATGTTTTGTTTGGTGCAAAAGCCGACTACTCGGGACCAAGCGCTGTATAAGTGCACATTACCATTATGAATATTTCTTAAAATTATTATCACCATTATACACACACACACACACACACACACACACACACACACACACACACACACACGTGCAACCACACACGCACACGCGCGCACATACGCATGCGTCGATATCGTCCGTTATGTCCTTCTGTTGCTGTAGCGAGGGCCCAAGTCATCGTCCCGCAGAACAAAATTTAATAACACAGGAGTGGAGGCGGATTCCAGAAGACAGAATGTGGTTACCTTTAATAGTGAGATGAAAAACGGTCATACAAGCCCAGACCACCAATGGTACACTTGAGACTTTCAGCCGAGGACGTGAAGAGGGTTGTTGGAAGATGGGTGGAATCCTTGGGGCGGAAGGGTAGGTGGGAGGAAGAGGGGGTGGGAGGTGGAAGGGGAGGATACGGGAATGGGGAGGTAGGCAGACAAAAGCCATGGAAAGAGGGAAAAGGGTGGGGTCCCAGACTGGCTCAGTGGTAAAGCATCGAGTCGACAGTCAGATGTTGCAAGGTCGAATCCTGTTGGCGATGACAAGAAAACATGCTTCTTTTGCTGACTATCTACACACGTGTAGTTCTGGGAGTAGCACTGTCGCATCACACAGTTCCCCCTCCCTCTCCCCGTTTTCCCCCCTCTCCTTCACCCCCCCCCCCCCGTCCCACCTATTACATTACCTCCCCTCCAGCTCGTTTGGGACGGTTAGTCCCGTCTTCTGTGTCACCCACTTGGGTGGTTGCGGACGATAAACCGGACTGTAAGGGACTGTAAAGCCACGATAAACCGGACTGTGAGGGACTGTAAAGCCACGATAAACCGGACTGTAACGGACTGTAAAGCCACGATAAACCGGACTGTAACGGACTTAGTAAAGTCCACCCGATAAACCGGACTGTAACGGACTGTAAAGCCAAGGCTCTGATGCCTCGTACCCACAGCCGTTCAGTGTCTCCCTGCGTGTCATGGTCATGGCTCAGTGAGTTAGGCGCAGATTTCAGATGCCCTTTGCTATGGCAGGTATGCCTCCCCCCCCCCCCCCTCCAACCCCACCACCGTCCTCTCTCTCTCTCCTCTCTTCTCTCTCTCTCTCTCTCCTCTCTCTCTCTCCTCTCTCTCTCTCTCTCCTGTGCGGCGCAAGTGGACCGTGAAGAATGACCTGGACTGCCACCTTGACACTGACTGCTCATAAAACTAAACCCACTGACCGGCTGGATCTTATCTAGCAAAAGGGGGGGGGGGGGATGAGGGGGGGGGGGGGGGGGGGGGGGGGGAGGGGGCAATGGCACACTCAACGTTTCGTGCAGTCACGTTTGACCAATCATTAGTTCTCGTGCGTAATTGGGAATGCCCCCTTCCCGGAGGTTTCAAAAACAAACAAACAAACAAACAAACACACTAAACAAAACATAACGAGTGTAATACAGCCGTCACGTTGAATTTCTGTCGTGTACTGCGTACTCTCAGCGACGTCGAACGGAGATAAAGGTTGCTGATATTATACGACTTTGTTCTCTTTGATTTGGGGCGAAACATAATGAGCATGCAGAGAGAAAGACGCTGTGGATGAACCGTGCGAAACGTGATTATGTGAAAAGTACTTGCGCGAAACACACGCACCCCCCCCCCCCCCCCACCACACACAGAGAGAGAGAGAGAGAGAGAGAGAGAGTGCGTGTAAGTGTGCGAGCGTGAGCGTCACGGAGAAAGAGAGAAACAGAGTGGCAAAGAAGAGAGAGAGAGAGAGAGAGAGAGAGAGAGAGTGGCAGAGACAGTTAAAGACAAGAGAAAGAGAGGGAGGGGATAGAGGGATGGGGTTGGGAGGGGCCAGGGGGAAGGCAGTGGGAAACAGTTCTCAGAACGAACCTTTGCTTTCCCTGCCCCGTCTGTCTCGTGTTACCAGTCGCTTTAGTGATAAGTCATGTTGATCACGTCTGTCTCGTGTTACCATTCACTTTAGTGATAAGTCCTGTTGATCGCGTCTGTATTGCATGCAGTTTGTGCTCTGTGTAGGGCTGCATTGCATGCAGTTTGTGCTCTGTGTAGGGCTGCATTGCATGCAGTTTGTGCTCTGTGTAGGGCTGCATTGCATGCAGTTTGTGCTCTGTGTAGAGCTGTATTGCATGCAGTTTGTGCTCTGTGTAGAGCTGCATTGCATGCAGTTTGTGCCATGTGTAGAGCTGTATTGCATGCAGTTTGTGCTAATGTAGGGCTGTATTGCATGGAGTTTGTGCCATGTGTAGGGCTGTATTGCATGCAGTGTGTGCTCTGTGTAGGGCTGTATTGCATGCACTTTGTGCTCTGTGTGGGGCTGCATTGCATGCAGTTTGTGCCATGTGTAGGGCTGTATTGCATGCACTTTGTGCTCTGTGTAGGGCTGTATTGCATGCAGTTTGTGCTCTGTGTAGGGCTGTATTGCATGCAGTTTGTGTATGTGTAGGGCTGTACTGCATGCAGTTTGGTAATGTGTAGGGCTGTATTGCATGAGTTTGTGCTCTTGTAGGGCTGTATGCATGCAGTTTGTGCCTGTGTAGGGCTGTATTGCATGCAGTTTGTGCTTGTGTAGGGCTGTATGCATGCAGTTTGTGCTGTGTAAGGCTGTATTGCATGCAGTTTGTGCTTGTGTAGGGCTGTATGCATGCAGTTTGTGCTTTGTAGGGCTGTATTGCATGCAGTGTGTGCCTGTGTAGGGCTGTATTGCATGCAGTTTGTGCTCTGTGTAGGGCTGTATGCATGCAGTTGTGCCTGTGTAGGGCTGTATGCATGCAGTTTGTGCCATGTGTAGGGCTGTATTGCATGCAGTTTGTGCTCTGTGTAGGGCTGTATTGCATGCAGTTTGTGCATGTGTAGGGCTGTATGCATGCAGTTTGTGCTCTCTGTAGGCTGTATTGCATGCAGTTTGTGCCATGTGTGTAGGGCTGTATTGCATGCGGTTTGTGCCATGTGTAGGGCTGTATTGCATGCAGTTTGTGCTCTTTGTAGGGCTGTATTGCATGCAGTTTGTGCCATGTGTAGGGCTGTATTGCATGCAGTTTGTGTAATGTGTAGGGCTGTACTGCATGCAGTTTGTGTAATGTGTAGGGCTGTATTGCATGCAGTTTGTGTAATGTGTAGGCTGTATTGCATGCAGTTTGTGCTCTCTGTAGGCTGTATGCATGCATTGTGCATTGTAGGCTGTATTGCATGCAGTTTGTGTAATGTGTAGGCTGTATTGCATGCATTTGTGTAATGTGTAGGCTGTATTGCATGCATTTTGCTCTCTGTAGGCTGTATTGCCTGCATTTGTGCCTGTGTAGGGCTGTACTGCATGCATTGTGCTGTGTGTAGGGCTGTACTGCATGCAGTTTGTGCATGTGTAGGGCTGTACTGCATGCAGTTTGTGTAATGTGTAGGGCAGTACTGCATGCAGTTTGTGCGTGTGTAGGGCTGTATTGCATGCCGTTTGGCAATGTTAGGCTGTACTGCATGCGTTTGTGCCATGTGTAGGCTGTACTGCATGCAGTTTGTGCATGTGTAGGGCTGACTGCATACAGTTTGTTCATGTGTAGGGTGTATGCATGCAGTTGTTAATGTGTAGGCTGTATGCATGCAGTTTGTGCAATTGTAGGCTGTATGCATGCAGTTTGTGCTGTGTGTAGGGCTGTACTGCATGCAGTTTGTGCATGTGTAGGGCTGTACTGCATGCAGTTTGTGCTCTGTGTAGGGCTGTATGCATGCAGTTTGTGCTGTGTGTAGGCTGTACTACATGCAGTTTGTGCCTGTGTAGGGCTGTATGCATGCAGTTTGTGCTTGTGTAGGCTGTACGCATGCAGTTGTGCCATGTGTAGGCTGTATGCATGCAGTTTGTGCTCTGTGTAGGGCTGTACTGCATGCAGTTTGTGCATGTGTAGGGCTGTATGCATGCAGTTGTGCCTGTGTAGGGCTGTATGCATGCAGTTTGTGCTCTGTGTGGGCTGTACTGCATGCAGTTTGTGCCATGTGTAGGGCTGTATGCATGCAGTTTGTGCTGTGTGAGGGCTGTATTGCATGCAGTTTGTGCCTGTGTAGGCGTATGCATGGGTTGTGCCATGTGTAGGCTGTATTGCATGCAGTTTGTGCTCTCTGTAGGGCTGTATTGCATGCAGTTTGTGCCATGGTGTAGGGCTGTATGCATGCGGTTTGTGCCATGTGTAGGGCTGTATTGCATGCAGTTTGTGCTCTTTGTAGGCTGTATGCATGCAGTTTGTGCCATGTGTAGGGCTGTATTGCATGCAGTTTGTGTAATGTAGGGCTGTACTGCATGCATTTGTGTAATGTGTAGGGCTGTATTGCATGCAGTTTGTGTAATGTGTAGGCTGTATTGCATGCAGTTTGTGCTCTCTGTAGGGCTGTATGCATGCAGTTTGTGCCATGTGTAGGGCTGTATTGCTGCAGTTTGTGTAATGTGTAGGCTGTATTGCATGCAGTTTGTGTAATGTGTAGGCTGTATTGCATGCAGTTTGTGCTCTCTGTAGGGCTGTATTGCCTGCAGTTTGTGCCATGTGTAGGCTGTACTGCATGCAGTTTGTGCTGTGTGTAGGCTGCTGCATGCGTTTGTGCAATGTGTAGGGCTGTACTGCATGCAGTTTTGTAATGTGTAGGGCAGTACTGCATGCAGTTTGTGCAGTGTGAGGGCTGTATTGCATGCCGTTTGTGCAATGTGTAGGCTGTACTGCATGCAGTTTGTGCCATGTGTAGGGCTGTACTGCATGCAGTTTGTGCAATGTGTAGGGCTGACTGCATACAGTTTGTTCAATGTGTAGGGATGTACTGCATGCAGTTTGTTTAATGTGTAGGGCTGTATTGCATGCAGTTTGTGCAATGTGTAGGGCTGTACTGCATGCAGTTTGTGCTGTGTGTAGGGCTGTACTGCATGCAGTTTGTGCCATGTGTAGGGCTGTACTGCATGCAGTTTGTGCTCTGTGTAGGGCTGTACTGCATGCAGTTTGTGCTGTGTGTAGGGCTGTACTACTGCATTTGTGCCATGTGTAGGGCTGTACTGCATGCAGTTTGTGCGTGTGTAGGGCTGTACTGCATGCAGTTTGTGCCATGTGTAGGGCTGTACTGCATGCAGTTTGTGCTGTGTGTAGGGCTGTACTGCATGCAGTTTGTGCAATGTGTAGGGCTGTATTGCATGCAGTTTGTGCCATGTGTAGGGCTGTACTGCATGCAGTTTGTGCTCTGTGTAGGGCTGTACTGCATGCAGTTTGTGCCATGTGTAGGGCTGTACTGCATGCAGTTTGTGCTCTGTGTAGGGCTGTACTGCATGCAGTTTGTGCTGTGTGTAGGGCTCTTTCTCTCGGGTTTCGTTCTTTTCATTTGTTCTCCTCCAATCTAAGGACAACACACACTCTCTCTCTCTGGAGGGAGGGAGGGAGGGAGGGAGGAAAGGAGGTAGACAGAGAAACAGAAATGGAGAGGGTGAGACGGTCACAGATGGAGGTTCACTGAAG
>CM065726.1:72575594-72578094 GCA_033310375.1 Conus canariensis | reverse complement strand
CCTTCCCTACAGGTTTTGGTCTTTACAGTGCTGACAGTGTCTTTGCAGTGCTGACAGTGTCTTTGCAGTGCTGACAGTGTCTTTGCAGTGCTATAGTGTCTTTACAGTGCTATAGTGTCTTTACAGTGCTGACAGTGTCTTTGCAGTGCTGACAGTGTCTTTGCAGTGCTGACAGTGTCTTTGCAGTGCTGATAGTGTCTTTACAGTGCTATAGTGTCTTTGCAGTGCTATAGTGTCTTTACAGTGCTATAGCGTCTTTACAGTGCTGACAGCGTCTTTGCAGTGCTGACAGTGTCTTTGCAGTGCTGATAGTGTCTTTGCAGTGCTATAGTGTCTTTGCAGTGCTGATAGTGTCTTTGCAGTGCTGACAGTGTCTTTGCAGTGCTGACAGTGTCTTTTGCTGCCTCTAACAGGAGAAGAGGATTTGTGGGTTGGATCCCTCGTTGTGGACGATGGAGCTCATGTCAGTGAATGGTTCTTAGCTTCTGCCCATGCCCAGTTCTATCAGTGATTATGGCGGCGGTGCCAGGGCCCATTAGCTAGGACTTTTCGGTGCTGGTTTTCACGCCTGTCTCCTTGATGTTTCATCCAGTCTTCCAACACGCCAGACCAGTGCTTTTTCACCGCCACACGTACGCATTGAACACGTTGCAAAGGGGACTCGAGAATCTGTTGGTTTTTTCAGTCCTTCGAATGAGACTATAAACCGAGGTTCCGTGTGTGAACGCCCGCATAACACCTTGCACACACGTCAAATCCCATCACCAACTTTCGGAAGAGAAGGCCAGTTTGGCCGTTGGTATGGATGACATGTTACACATAGCATGCACCCTACGTGAGAAATGGAAAGAATGAAGTAAGTAAATTGATTGAACAATATTGAACGACATTGACTGGATGACACGTGAAACGACTGAATGAAGCGCCAGCTGGCAGCTCTTCAGTCGGCACTACCCAGGTAGGCAGCCCGTTGTGTAAACGAGTGTGGATTGTAAAGCACTTAGAGCTTGGTCTCTAGCCGAGAATAGGCGCTATATAAGTATTCCTTTCTTTTTTTCTTTCTTTAACTTGAAAATACAATTGACATGAGACACACTGAAAGCACTGTGTGAAAGAAGAGGGTCAGGGAGAAATACAGAGAAAGCGGTTTTGAGAAATACCCTGACTGTTCAGCTGTCCACTTGACCAACAAAGTGGCGGTTTCTGAACTGCAGACGCCACCGCCGATTAGCCAATCCCACAAACCCTGGTCAGTTGTGAAACAATCGACGGAAGTCTCTCTGAACTCAGAGACTGCCTGGACCCTAACCAGGCAGGGCCTGGCAAACCATCACACTGGACTCCCCGCTGTCTGTTTTGACAACTCCTTAATTGACACGTGGAATACACACACGTCTATGGTGACCATTCATCTGGCATCGCTTTGGTCAGGCAGCTCGCTGACTGTATTCCTTGCCTGGCCCTCTCTCTCTCCTTCACAATGCCCAATGCTGAGATGCTACAGCCGAGGAGGCAGAATTGGCCTAATGACGCCAGCAAAGTCACGTGACACGCATTTGCACCACAGCACGTGCGAGCAGTCGTGTTTGGGCCATGAGGGCCGGCGGCGGTTTCATCAGGGCAAATGAAGCGAGCTCGCGCAACAGTTTTGCAGAGGTCGGATTGGTCATTGCCTGTAGGGGTGGGGGAGGCGCTGCGAGAGGTACCTACATGAAAACTGTGTCCCCGGTGGATTTAAGGCATGATTGTAGTTCATTGATGTGAGCTTTTTTTTTTTTTTTTTTTTTTTTTTTTACGCTAACTTGGACGCCAGTAGCTGTAAATCTATCTCATCATCTCATCGTCGTCATCGTCATCACCATCATCATTAGCAAAATTATCACTACAACTACTACTTCTACAGCTGCTACTGCTGCCACTGTTGCCATTGCAACATTACTGCTGATACTGATGCTGGTACTAATGCTGCTTACAGTTCAATGACAGTTGTTCTATTTGTTGCTGCTACTACTGTTATTGGTGTTGCAGCTATTATCATCCTATGTTGTTGCTGGTGATACTGATCTACTGCTGCTGCTGCTCACTGTTAATAATGCTGCTATAACTCAGCCCGGAAAAGGTCCTCTATGACTGGCTGGCTTACAATGGACTCGACATTACCGATCCTGTTATGACTATTGCTACTGCTGCTACAGAGCTGTTATTGCTGTTATTACATCACTACAGCTAATGATGCTATATTAACGCTCCTAGTTCTGCTCTTGCTGCTGCTATGGCTGTTGTTAATACTACAACTACTGTTACTACTACGACCACTACCGCGGCTATTATTGATGCTGCTATTACTACTGCTGTGACTGACGTAATCACTTGACGCAAACACTACTGCTGTCGCTACTGCTGCCGCTGCTACATCCATCCATGCACGCACGTGCATGGTACATTTTACTTGGGTTAAAAAGAACCCCCAGTAGCACTATTAGACCGGTGCCATTTTCTG
>CM065726.1:72558094-72570594 GCA_033310375.1 Conus canariensis | reverse complement strand
ACCACTCACTATGCAATATGTTACAGAGTGTTGGGACGACCATGTGATGCACCACTCACTATAGAATATGTTACAGAGTGTTGGGACGACCATGTGATGCACCACTCACTGTAACATATGTTACAGAGTGTTGGGACGACCATGTGATGCACCACTCACTATAACATATGTTACAGAGTGTTGGGACGACCATGTGATGCACCACTCACTATAACATATGTTACAGAGTGTTGGGACGACCATGTGATGCACCACTCACTATAACATATGTTACAGAGTGTTGGGACGACCATGTGATGCACCACTCACTATAACATATGTTACAGAGTGTTGGGACGACCATGTGATGCACCACTCACTATAACATATGTTACAGAGTGTTGGGACGACCATGTCATGCACCACTCACTATAACATATGTTACAGAGTGTTGGGACCATGTATACACCACTCACATGAATATGTTACAGAGTGTTGGGACACCATTGAGCACCACTCACTGTAACATATGTTACAGAGTGTTGGGACGACCATGTGATGCACCACTCACTATAACATATGTTACAGAGTGTTGGGGACGACCATGTGATGCACCACTCACTATAACATATGTTACAGATGTGTTGGGACGACCATGTGATGCACCACTCACTATAACATATGTTACAGAGTGTTGGGACGACCATGTGATGCACCACTCACTATAACATATGTTACAGAGTGTTGGGACGACCATGTCATGCACCACTCACTATGCAATATGTTACAGAGTGTTGGGACGACCATGTCATGCACCACTCACTATAACATATGTTACAGAGTGTTGGGACAACCATGTGATGCACCACTCACTATAACATATGTTACAGAGTGTTGGGACTTCATGTGATACACCACTCACTATGCAATATGTTACAGAGTGTTGGGACTACTATGTGATGCACCACTCACTATAACATATGTTACAGAGTGTTGGGACGACCATGTGATGCACCACTCACTGTAATATATGTTACAGAGTGTTGGGACGACCATGTGATGCACCACTCACTATAACATATGTTACAGAGTGTTGGGACGACCATGTGATGCACCACTCACTATAAAATATGTTACAGATGTTGGGACGACCATGTGATGCATCACTCACTATGCAAATATGTTATGGAGTGTTGGGACGACCATGTGATGCATCCACTCACTATACATATGTTACAGAGTGTTGGGACGACCATGTGATGCACCACTCACTATAACATATGTTACAGAGTGTTGGGATGACCATGTGATGCACCACTCACTATAGAATCTGTTACAGAGTGTTGGGACGACCATGTGATGCACCACTCACAAATGCAATATGTTACAGAGTGTTGGGACTACCATGTGATGCACCACTCACTATGCAATATGTTACAGAGTGTTGGGACTACCATGTGATGCACCACTCACTATGCAATATGTTACAGAGTGTTGGGACACCATGTCATGCACCACTCACTATAACATATGTTACAGAGTGTTGGGACTACCATGTGATGCACCACTCACTATGCAATATGTTATGGGAGTGTTGGGACTACCATGTGATACACCAATCACTATAGAATATGTTATGGAGTGTTGGGACTACCATGTGATGCACCACTCACTATAACATATGTTATAGAGTGTTGGGACTACGTGATGTCAGACTTTAAACGATTCGCAATAGATTCCATGAAAAAAACTTGTTCAGAGGCTCTCCTTTAGATGGGATCTTTCAATTCCCGAAAGAGGTAAACATTTTTCATCTTATCTTGGAGGTTAGTGAAGAAAGAATTTAAGCAATTTGTACGTGTTAACTATGCGGTTGAATAATTTCTTTAATTACTTTGTAAGGATCTGACTTTGACTAGATGAATTGAGCAGAAATTATCTGTGCTCTAAACACAGTATACTGATTTTTTTTTTCTTGATTCAACATGGCTTTTTTCGTTCTATGTCTGTCACTTGTTTCTCACTCATACGAACGAAATGTGTGTCAAGTTTGTCCTCGAAAAAAATGGCATTTTGTCACTCTCTCGAGCTAACATGATCCTTCAAAATGTGCTTGAGCGAGCGCGCGCGCACGCACACACACAGACACACAGACACACACACAGACACACACACACACACACACACACACACACACACACACACACACACACACACACTACTACTACTACCATTCTATCCGAAAGTGTCCCAGTTAAACCTACGGAACCTGAAGACGACACATACATCCCACCCACTCCACCAATACCCCGCCCCCCTTCCCGCCCGTCATACCGGTTACAACTGCTGGTAACAGCCGCCCCACCGTGTGCGAGTGAACGTGGAGAATGATATAATCCTCCACGTTGTCAAACACCACATCTGTTCTCGGAGTCACTGACATTGTAGCAGCACCTGACGATGATCTGCCAAGATTTGTGCTTCACGGGTAGCTTTCCACCCCCACACCACTACCCACACCCCCGGAACGAAATGGCACATTCACCGTGTGTGACATTGCTGGCTTTGAGAGTCCGTGTGTGTGTGCGTGCGTGTGTGTGTGTGTGTGGTGGGGGGGGGGGGGGGGCTGTTGAGAGTCCGTGTGTGTGTGTGTGTGTGTGTGTGTGTGTGTGTGTGTGTGTGTGTGTGTGTGTGTTTTCCTTGTTTGTTTGGGGGAGGGGTTATAGGTTTTAACATGGTAGTTTCTTTTGTTTCCAAGATGAAAACAGGGATAATGACTGTTTTTAGACAACATCGTTTGTCATTATCCAGTTAGCAGTATTTTTGTTGCATTGTCGTGATCATTTCCTTGGCTTTTAGAGGAAATTGAGCCGTAAACCTTACTGACCATCAACACGCTAATGATGACTTGATGAAACATGATTCGTCTCTATGCGTCCCAGAACACAGCTCCGTAAACAATTACGACGTTCGGCTGATCGCCAGAAGTAACTGAGGTAATAATGTGGTCACTTCACATGGCTTACTGAGGTCAGAACATTGACAAAGCGCTGATCTTTCCCCTGACTCATCGTACATGACTTTAGCAGCTCAAAATTATTGTGATTTTTTTTCATGCACACACGAAGTACTTTCATGCCAAAGGACATCATGTGGAGATGATGACCGTGTTAATAACTACAGTCTTCTGAGGCTTGTAGGCAGCATACACTCCATGCCCAGTGAGCGGTAACAGAGGTGCCGCCAAACAATTATTAGTGATGGGTTTTCCGCCCAACACTGCTGATGGTCGCAGGGATGCCACTTTACAATTACTATAGTGTGCCACTACGTATATAAGATGGTCTTCTACTATAGACCACAGTGTACTACAAGGATACAGGCTAGTCTACCATCATAGACTTCAGCCTACGCTTTGCTTATAGTATGTCTACCAATATAGACCACACATGTACCACTGTGCATACAGGGAGATCTGACTATAGACTACAGTGTACCATAGTACATACAGGATGGCCTAGCATCATAGACTACAGTGTACCATAGTACATACAGGATGGCCTAGCATCATAGACTATAGTGTACCATAGTACATACAGGATGGCTAGCATCATAGACTACAGTGTACCATAGTACATACAGGATGGCCTAGCATCATAGACTATAGTGTACCATAGTACATACAGGATGGCCTAGCATCATAGACTACAGTGTACCATAGTACATACAGGATGGCCTAGCATCATAGACTATAGTGTACCATAGTACATACAGGATGGCGTAGTCTCATAGACCACAGTGTATGATAGTACATACATGATGGCCTAGCATCATAGACTACAGTGTACCATAGTACATACAGGATGGCCTAGCATCATAGACTATAGTGTACCATAGTACATACAGGATGGCCTGGCATCACAAACTACAGTGTACCATAGTACATACAGGATGGCCTAGAATCCTGGCATCACAAACTACAGTGTACCATAGTACATACAGGATGGCCTAGAATCATAGACTATAGTGTACCATAGTACATACAGAATGGCCTAGCATCATAGACTATAGTGTACCATAGACATACAGAATGGCCTAGCATCATAGACTACAGTGTACCATAGTACATACAGAATGGCCTAGAATCACAATCTACAGTGTACCATAGTACATACAGTGGCATAGCATCATAGACTACAGTGTACCATAGAACATACAGGCTGGCCTAGCATCATAGACTATAGTGTACCATAGTACATAATAGACTATAGTGTACCATAGTACACAATAGACTCTAGTGTACCATAGTACATACAAGATGGTCTAGAATCATAGACTACGGTGTACCACAATGATACAGGAAAGTCTACCACTATAGACTACAGTGTACCACAATGATCACAGGAAAGTCTACCACTATAGACTACAGTGTACCACAATGATACAGGAAAGTCTACCACTATAGACTACAGTGATATACCACAATGATACAGGAAAGTCTGCCACTATAGACTACAGTGATATACCACAATGATACAGGAAAGTCTACCACTATAGACTACAGTACATAGACTACAGTACAATGTACCACAATGACACAGGAAAGTCTACCACTATAGACTACAATGTACCACAATGCTACAGGAAAGTCTACCACTATAGACTACAGCGTACCACAATGATACAGGAAAGTCTGCCACTATAGACTACAGTACAGTGTACCACAATGATACAGGAAAGTCTACCACTGCAGACTACAGTGTACCACAATCACACAGGAAAGTCTACCACTATAGACTACAGTGTGCCACAATGATACAGGAAAGTCTACCACTATAGACTACAGTGTGCCACAATGATACAGGAAAGTCTACCACTATTGACTACGGTGTGCCACAATGATATAGGAAAGTCTACCACTATAGACTACAGTGTAGAATAATGATACAGGAAAGTCTACCACAATAGACAACAGTGATATACCACAATGACACAGGAAAGTCTACCGCTATAGACTACAGTGTACCACAATGATACAGGAAAGTCTACCACTATAGACTACAGTGTACCACAATGACACGGGAACGTCTACCACTATAGACTACAGTGATATACCACAATGACACAGGAAAGTCTACCACTATAGACTACAGTGTAGAATAATGATACAGGAAAGTCTACCACTATAGACTACAGTGTAGAATAATGATACAGGAAAGTCTACCACTATAAACTACAGTGATATACCACAATGATACAGGAAAGTCTGCCACTATAGACTACAGTACAGTGTACCACAATGATACAGGAAAGCCTACCACTATAGACTACAGTGTAGAATAATGATACAGGAAAGTCTACCACTATAGATTACAATGTAGAATAATGATACAGGAAAGTCTATCACTATAGACTACAGTGTAGAATAATGATACAGGAAAGTCTACCACTATAGACTACAGTGTAGAATAATGATAAAGGAAAGTCTACCACTATAGACTACAGTGTGCCACAATGATACAGGATAGCCTACCACTATAGACTACAGTGTAGAATAAGGATACAGGAAAGTCTAACACTACAGGTTACAGTGTGCCACAATGATACTGGAAAGTCTACCACTATAGACTACAGTGTAGAATAATATTACAGGAAAGTCTAACACTATAGACTACAGCGTACCACAATGATACAGGAAAGTCTACCACTATAGACTACAGTGTGCCACAATGACACAGGAAAGTCTACCACTATAGACTACAGTGTGCCACAATGATACAGGAAAGTCTACCACTATATACTACAGTGATATACCACAATGATACAGGAAAGTCTGCCACTATAGACTACAATGTACCACAATGATACAGGAAAGTCTAACACTATAGACTACAGTGTATCACAATGATACAGGAAAGTCTACCACTATAGACTACAGTGTGCCACAATGATACAGGAAAGTCTACCACTATAGACTACAGTGATATACCACAATGACACAGGAAAGTCTACCGCTATAGACTACAGTGTGCCACAATGATACAGGAAAGTCTGCCACTATAGACTACAGCGTACCACAATGATACAGGAAAGTCTACCACTATAGACTACAGTGTACCACAATGACACAGGAAAGTCTGCCACTATAGACTACAGTGTGCCACAATGATACAGGAAAGTCTAACACTATAGACTACAGTGTACCACAATGATACAGGAAAGTCTACCACTGTAGAATACAATGTACCACAATGATACAGGAAAGTCTACCACTATAGACTACAGCGTACCACAATGATACAGGAAAGTCTACCACTATAGACTACAGTGATATACCACAATGATACAGGAAAGTCTACTACAATAGACTACAGTACAATGTACCACAATGACACAGGAAAGTCTACCACTATAGACTACAGCGTACCACAATGATACAGGAAAGTCTGCCACTATAGACTACAGTACAATGTACCACAATGACACAGGAAAGTCTGTCATTATAGACTACAGCGTACCACAATGATACAGGAAAGTCTGCCACTATAGACTACAGTGTACCACAATGACACAGGAAAGTCTACCACTATAGACCACAGTGTACCACAATGATACAGGAAAGTCTACCACTATAGACTACAGTGATATACCACAATGATACAGGAAAGTCTACCACTATAGACTACAGTGTACCACAATGATACAGGAAAGTCTACCACTATAGACTACAGTAATGTACCACAATGATACAGGAAAGTCTACCACTATAGACTACAGTAATGTACCACAATGATACAGGAAAGTATACCACTATAGACTACAGTGTGCCACAATGATACAGGAAAGTCTACCACTATAGACTACAGTGTACCACAATGATACAGGAAAGCCTACCACTATAGACTACAGTGTGCCACAATGATACAGGAAAGTCTACCACTATAGACTACAGTGTACCACAATGATACAGGAAAGCCTACCACTATAGACTACAGTGTGCCACAATGATACAGGAAAGTCTATGACCATGACAAATACAGAATGTCTACCTCTATAGATTATAATGTATGACCATGACAAATACAGAATGTCTACCTCTGTAGACTATAATGTACGACCATGACAGCTACGAAAATGTCTACCTGTATAGACTATAATGTACGACCATGACAGCTACGAAAATGTCTACCTCTATAGACTATAATGTATGACCATGATGAATACAGAAATGTCTACCTCTATAGACTATAATGTATGACCATGACAGCTACGAAAATGTCTACCTCTATAGACTATAATGTATGACCATGACAGCTATGAAAATGTCTACCTCTATAGACTATAATGTATGACCATGATGAATACAGAAATGTCTACCTCTATAGACTATAATGTATGACCATGACAGCTACGAAAATGTCTACCTCTATAGACTATAATGTATGACCATGACAGCTACGAAAATGTCTACCTCTATAGACTATAATGTATGACCATGATGAATACAGAAATGTCTACCTCTATAGACTATAATGTATGACCATGACAGCTACGAAAATGTCTACCTCTATAGACTATAATGTATGACCATGACAGCTACGAAAATGTCTACCTCTATAGACTATAATGTATGACCATGATGAATACAGAAATGTCTGTCTCTGTACACTATACTGTACCACTATGTACATGCAGTATGGTCTACCACTCAGTACCACTATGCACATACAGTATGGTCTACCACTCAATACCACTGTGCACATACAGTATGGTCTACCACTCAGTACCACTATGCACATACAGTATGGTCTACCACTCAGTACCACTATGCACATACAGTATGGTCTACCACTCAGTACCACTATGCACATACAGTATGGTCTACCACTCAGTACCACTGTCGCGTTCATACGGCGATAAATAGTTTCTGCTAAGAACGTACCGATTCGCTTCACGTAGTTTTAGAATATTTGTGATGTCGCCATTCGACTTTGACGTCATATTCCGATTGCAAGTGCGATTTCGTCACCGCCATTAGCATATTGGTTGTTTTAGTTGCCTGGGAAGCTTAAGCAGAAGATCGAAACCTGCTTCTCCATTGGATAATGCCAACTTGTGTACAAGTAACTAGGTTGTGCAGTTGTCGGTTGGAGAATCACAGGGACTTCGACTATCGTAGACTGTGGACGCCTGTATTGAGCCGTCTGAGGTAAATAGTAGTTTTGGAGTTTATTTAACCAGGTAGTTGATGTGCAGGTTGACGTGGACATGATCGAGGGTCGTTTAGATTGGTTTAGTTGTTGTTTGCAGGCTTTTGGGTTAGAAAGGCGAGAGACTGCCTGCCGAGGCCTGCCGTTCGTCTTCATCGATTCATATTATTTTTTCCATTTCTCTTTTAGGTGCTGGAGAGAGCGACGGAGAAGCCACAGTTGGGCTGTATTGTTATTGTAAAATGCGTGTGTGTGTGGATAGAGAACTGTTCACATATGATTTTTCATGATAATTCAAAAAAAAAAAAAAAAGGGGGGGGGGGGGGGGGGGGTAAAATTGGGTGTGTGCAGGCTTGGCTTTTATTCCTTCTTCTCTTGGTCTTCCTTTTGGCCTGGATCTACATGAACGTATCTTCATCTTCGTCTATGAACTGACTTCATCACTTCGTCCCTTATTAACTGGACATCATTCTCGACGTCGATTGCTGTACTGTAAGCTGACCGAGTACATCTCGTCATCGAAAAGAGAATTATATTGGCAAGTGGAACGCAATTTACTGTGTTTTTTTGTTTGTTTGTTTTTTACTTTTCTCATCGAACTCCAAAGAAGGACGGTGCAACCTGTTGGAGAACCATAGTCTTTTATTTATTCAAGCATCAGGAACTTTCGTTATTCGCCAAGTCACCACAAGCAAGTAGTTGTTTTCAATATTTCAAGTTGATTTACGAAACCGTGATATTCGTGGGCAGTGTGTTGATGCGAACAGCCGTTTTTCTTGGACGGTGTGCTGATGTGAACAGCGGTGATATTCATGGACGGTGTGTTGATGTGAACCACAGTGATTATTTTATTATTTTTAATTGAAAAGACATCTGCGAAGTGTCTGGTCAACACCGCAAGAGGCTACAGGGGAGCAGACTGGAATACAGAAAGCTGCTATCGCGATTAGTATCGAAGCACTGTAACAACGGCACGCGACGAGTCGCCAGATAAGCGAACTTTATTTTCTCACACATCCATCACTACAGCACACACGCATTCAGATTCTGAAAGTTTTGTACGTGGCGAGTGAAAGGGCGAGAGAAAGAGTGAACGAGAGTAGTTATATTCATTTATTGACTCGTTTTGTGTTGTAAGAACTTGTACTCATTTGCATATTCATCTTCATCATCATAATCATATCACAAACATATCATCCATTCACATGTGGTTCATTTCATATCAATAAATTTATTTCAAACTTTACTCATTGCTTGTGGGTGTCTCCGAGCTGAGAGGAGAACGTTTGTGGGTGCACACCACATCACACCATAACGCCACGCATCCCCACAGATTGTGCGACAACCACTATGCACATACAGTATGGTCTACCACTCAGTACCACTATGCACATACAGTATGGTCTACCACTCAGCACCACTATGCACATGCAGTATGGTCTACCACTCAGTACCACTATGCACATGCAGTATGGTCTACCACTCAGTACCACTATGTACATGCAGTATGGTCTACCACTCGTACCACTATGACATGCAGTATGGTCTACCATCGTACCACTAGCACATGCAGTATGGTCTACCACTCAGTACCACTATGTACATGCAGTATGGTCTACCACTCAGTACCACTATGCACATACAGTATGGTCTACCACTCAGTACCACTATGCACATACAGTATGGTCTACCACTCAGTACCACTATGTACATGCAGTATGGTCTACCACTCAGTACCACTATGCACATACAGTATGGTCTACCACTCAGTACCACTATGCACATACAGTATGGTCTACCACTCAGTACCACTATGCACATACAGTATGGTCTACCACTCAGTACCACTATGCACATACAGTATGGTCTACCACTCAAGACTACGGTGCAGTACTCTGCATGCTTGATAGTCTATTTTTGTGCAGGATAGTCTCACACTCTGCAAAACTGTCCACCATTTCCAGGACAGACTGTCACTATGCAAGATCATCCACATAACTGATAATCAACAGAAGTACATTGAATTTGTTTGGAAATAGTAAAAACTACATCGAATTTGATTGAAACAGTAAAATTAGGGGGGGGGGGGGGGGGGGGGGCTGCAAATCAACATTATTGCTACAACTTGACCAATGGAATCGTCAGTGTCGTGTCATAGGGGCCATAACTCGTAATGATGACGAAGGGTAAGGTAGAGAGCAGGAGGAACGAGTTAGGAGGTGGGGCGGGGGGGGGGGGGGGGGGGGAGGAAAGGGGAGGATAGGGGGGGGGGGTGACAGTAGGATGATGAAGCCTGACAGCTCTGATACCAATGATGCCAGGACGTCTGGCGACCTGTCTGATCCAATGACGGCGGGTGCCCATTGGAGCTGCACACATGAACGGACAACGCGGGGGTTGGACTGTGTTGTGTTTGGCTGACCGCTGCAAGCTCCAGGCCTGACCCCGCCACACGGCTCTGTCCACCCCGACCTTGGCCAGAACATCAGGTACGGGGGGAGGGGGGAATGAACTGTACCCCTCCCCCCAGTCTGCTTGACTGCCTGTTCGCTCTCTCTCTCCTCTCTCTCGTCCTCTCTCTCTCTCTCTCTCTCCTTCTCTCTCTCTCTCTCTCTCTCTCTCTCTCTCTCTCTCTCTCTCTCTCTCTCCTCTTCTCTCTCCACCCTTGTTTTTTTCACATTGTTGCAGTTGCTTCCAGGATCTAGCAAGGAGGGCAAAAAATGCCTTACGTGTATCTCGTCAAAATGATATATTTTGTTGAATAACAATTCCTTAACAGTGTGTCTAAAACTGTTTGATGCCCAGGTTCACACCTGCTGCCCACTATGGTGCTAAGATTTGGAGTTAAGTGAAATCTGCCGTTCATGTAAAAAAAAAAAAGTCAATTTGTTTGCATCAAGAAATTTCTAAGAGAATTAGAGGGAGGGTATCAATATGAAGACACCAAATGAATGTGGTTATCCCATTTGTATCAGTTCATCTGTGCAGTGTATTAGATACTGGCTAAACATTTTACGAATGGATGATGAAAGATGAAAAATGGGTTTCAGGCATTCGAGACTTTTTGTTTCATAATGGATTTGGATTCGTCTTGATTGATTTACAATGCAAATGATTTTTTGAAGCAGTGGCGACAAAGATTGGCAGATAATCGATGGCAAAACTGGCTTGAAAACATCCAGAGTAGTGAACAACATTCATTTGACAGAAATGTTGAAACATCTAATGACTGTGAGAAACATCTTCCCCTTAATATTGATAGACATGTTAAAAATGATCTAACCAGACTCAGATTCGGAATTACGGATCTGAAAGAACACCAGCACCGATGAACAAAGTCTCAGAACATTGCTATGCCGTATCCTTCATGCAAAGAGCCAAGTGAAGATGAATTACATAATTGACCTTGTTGTTCTGCACGTCTGAACTGACGACGTGGATATATTCCCAGGAAATTCTGTGAAGACCCTCGTTCATTTCGAGCTGTTTTACTTACGACTTATGGCAAATCAAAATGAAGGATCTAGTTGCAAAGCGAGAGGACTGCAGGCGGAAATCTAAACAAATCTTAAATAAATGTTAGCGAACCGCCCAGAGAAGGCCTTCTTCCTTGCGCTGAACCCTGTGGAGTGATCTGAAGCGATCAAAGCTAAGTGAATTTTCGTTGTTTTATTCGTTTATGTCTCACCTGATGAAGACCTAAGAGGTCGAAACGCGTTGTGTTTCGTCTTGTGACTCGTTTGTCCACGTTCTGTGGGCGGTTCGCTAACATTTACAAAATGAAGGAGTTTTAAAAAACATTTGCATGTACTTACACAAAGCCTTTGAGAGGCGCACAATAAAATTTGCTCAGTTGAATGAACTCGCTATTACAGTTACTGTGTTTCATATACTTATCTGCCGGCTACTTGTCAGACGATGTAATGTTGCCTTGTTGTGTGAATGGTTATAACTATACTGTACCCCATCAGAAGAGGCCATGCCCTATACTGATTAAAATTTTTCGTTTCGTTCGTCTCGTCTCTCTCTCTCTCTCTCTCTCTCTCTCTCTCTCTCTCTACATATCACAGTGGTGTGTGTGTGTGTGGGGGGGGGGGGGGGGGGGGGGGGGGGGGAGACGAGAGACAGAAAGAGAGAGAGACAGACAGACAGACAGACAAACAGAGAGGGTGAACAAAACGTATGTACAACACACACACACACACACACACACACACACACACACACACAACACAACACGCACGCGCACACACACACACACACACACACACACACACACACACACACACACACACACACACGTTTCGTTCA
>CM065726.1:72553602-72557994 GCA_033310375.1 Conus canariensis | reverse complement strand
AAAATGTCACCTCTAAAATTTTAAATGAACCATATGAATCAAAATTCACCTCTTAGACAAATTTTGACCTACCTAAAAAAATTCTACCCATAACTATAATGTATACCAACACTACAAAAGTCTACCTCAAACTATAATGTTTTCCATATAATCAAAAGTCTGTCTCTTCACTATACTACCCTATTACATCTATTCTACCACTCATACCACTAGCACATACAGTATGGTCTACCACTCAGTACCACTGTGCACATACAGTATGGTCTACCATTCAGTACCACTATGCACATACAGTATGGTCTACCACTCAGTACCACTATGCACATACAGTATGGTCTACCACTCAGTACCACTATGCACATACAGTATGGTCTACCACTCAGTACCACTATGCACATACAGTATGGTCTACCACTCAGTACCCACGTCGCGTTCAACGGCGATAAATAGTTTCTGCTAAGAACGTACCGATTCGCTTCACGTATTTTAGAATATTTGTGATGTCGCCATTCGACTTTGACGTCATATTCCGATTGCAAGTGCGATTTCGTCACCGCCATTACATATTGGTTGTTTTAGTTGCCTGGGAAGCTTAAGCAGAAGATCGAACCTGCTTCTCCATTGGATATGCCAACTTGTGTACAAGTAACTAGGTTGTGCAGTTGTCGTTGGAGAATCACAGGGACTTCGACTATCGTAGACTGTGGACGCCTGTATTGAGCCGCTGAGGTAAATAGTAGTTTTGGAGTTTATTTAACCAGGTAGTTGATGTGCAGGTTGACCGTGGACATGATCGAGGTCGTTTAGATTGGTTTTAGTTGTTGTTTGCAGGCTTTTGGGTTAGAAAGGCGAGAGACTGCCTGCCGAGGCCTGCCGTTCGTCTTCATCGATTCATATTATTTTTTCCATTTCTCTTTTAGGTGCTGGAAAGGAGCGACGGAGAAAGCCACGTAGGGCTGTATTTGTTATTGTAAAAATGCGTGTGTGTGTAGATAAGAATGTTCACATATGATTTTTTCATGATAATTCAAAAAAAAAAAAAAAAGGGGGGGGGGGGGGGGGGGGTAAAATTGGTGTGTGCAGGCTTGGCTTTTATTCCTTCTTCTCTTGGTCTTCCTTTTGGCCTGGATCTACTGAACGTATCTCATCTTCGTCTATGAACTGACTTCAACACTTCGTCCCTTATTAAACTGGACATCATTTCTCGACGTCGATTGCTGTTACTGTAAGCTGACCGAGTACATCTCGTCATCGAAAAGAATTATATTGGCAAGTGGAACGCAATTTTACTGTGTTTTTTTTGTTTGTTTGTTTTTACTTTTCTCATCGAACTCCAAAGAAGGACGGTTGCAACCTGTTGGAGAACCATAGTCTTTTAATTATTCAAGATCAGGAACTTCGTTATTCGCCAAGTCACCACAGCAAGTAGTTGTTTTCAATATTTCAAGTTGATTTACGAAACCGTGATATTCGTGGGCAGTGTGTTGATGCGAACAGCCGTTTTTCTTGGACGGTGTGCTGATGTTGAACAGCGGTGATATTCATGGACGGTGTGTTGATGTGAACCCACAGTGATTATTTTATTATTTTTAATTGAAAAAAGACATCTCGAAGTGTCTGGTCAACACCGCAAGAGGCTACAGGGGAGCAGACTGGAATACAGAAAGCTGCTATCGCGATTAGTATCGAAGCAATGTAACAACGGCACGCGACGAGTCGCCAGATAAGCGAACTTTATTTCTCACACATCCATCACTACAGCACACACGCATTCAGATTGAAAGTTTTGTACGTGGCGAGTGAAAGGGCGAGAGAAAGAGTGAACGAGAGTAGTTTATATTCATTTATTGACTCGTTTTGTGTTGTAAGAACTTGTACTCATTTGCATATTCATCTTCATCATCATAATCATATCACAAACATATCATCCATTCACATGTGGTTCATTTCATATCAATAAATTTATTTCAAACTTTACTCATTGCTTGTGGGTGTCTCCGAGCTGAGAGGAACGTTTGTGGGTGCAACACCACATCACACCATAACGCCACGCCATCCCCACAGATTGTGCGACAACCACTATGCACATAACAGTATGGTCTACCACTCAGTACCACTATGCACATACAGTATGGTCTACCACTCATACCACTATGCACATTGCAGTATGGTCTACCACTCAGTACCATATGTACAATGCAGTATGGTCTAACCACTCAGTACCACTATGCACATGCGTATGGTCTAACACTCAGTACCACTATGTACATGCAGTATGGTCTACCACTCGGTACCACTATGCAACATGCAGTATGGTTACCACTCAGTACCACTATGTACATGCAGTATTGTCTACACTCAGTACCACTATGCACATACAGTATGGTCTACCACTCAGTACCACTATGCACATACAGTAGGTCTACCACTCAGTACCACTATGTACATGCATATGGTCTACCACTCAGTACCACTATGCACATACAGTATGGTCTACCACTCAGTACCCACTATGCACATACAGTATGGTCTACCACTCAGTACCACTATGCCATACAGTATGGTCTACCACTCAGTACCACTATGCACATACAGTATGGTCTACCACTCAAGACTACGGTGCAGTACTCTGCATGCTTGATAGTCTATTTTTGTGCAGGATAGTCTCACACTCTGCAAAACTGTCCACCATTTCCAGGACAGACTGTCACTATGCAAGATCATCCACATAACTGATAATCAACAGAAGATACATTGAATTTGTTTGGAATAGAAAACTACATTGAATTTGTTTGGAATAGTAAACTACATCGAATTTGATTGAAACAGTAAAATTAGGGGGGGGGGGGGGGGGGGGGGGGGGGGGGGGGGGGGGGGGGGGGGGGGGGGGGGGGGGGGGGGGGGGGGGGGGGGGGGGGGGGGGGGGGGGGGGGGGAGCTGCAAATCAACATTATTGCTACAACTTGACCAATGGAATCGTCAGTGTCGTGTCATAGGGGCCATAACTCGTAATGATGACGAAGGGTAAGGTAGAGAGCAGGAGGAACGAGTTAGGAGGTGGGGCGGGGGGGAGGGGGGGGGGGGGAGGAAAGGGGAGGATAGGGGGGGGGGGTGACAGTAGGATGATGAAGCCTGACAGCTCTGATACCAATGATGCCAGGACGTCTGGCGACCTGTCTGATCCAATGACGGCGGGTGCCCATTGGAGCTGCACACATGAACGGACAACGCGGGGGTTGGACTGTGTTGTGTTTGGCTGACCGCTGCAAGCTCCAGGCCTGACCCCGCCACACGGCTCTGTCCACCCCGACCTTGGCCAGAAACATCAGGTACGGGGGGAGGGGGGAATGAACTGTACCCCTCCCCCCAGTCTGCTTGACTGCCTGTTCGCATCTCTCTCTCTCTCTCTCTCTCTCTCTCTCTCTCTCTCTCTCTCTCTCTCTCTCTCCCCCCTCCCTCTCTCTCTCTCTCTCTCTCTCTTGGTATATATTTCTCCACACGCTTGTTTTTACAGTTGCTTGCCAGGATCTAGCAAGGAGGGCAAAAAATGCCTTACGTGTATCTCGTCAAAATGATATATTTTGTTGAATAACAATTCCTTAACAGTGTGTCTAAAACTGTTTGATGCCCAGGTTCACACCTGCTGCCCACTATGGTGCTAAGATTTGGAGTTAAGTGAAATCTGCCGTTCATGTAAAAAAAAAAAAGTCAATTTGTTTGCTATCAAGAAATTTCTGGGTGAGAGAGAGAGAGAGAGAGAGAGAGAGAGAGAGAGAGAGAGAGAGAGAGAGAGACTGACACCATATGAAGACACCAAATGAATGTGGTTATCCCATTTGTATCAGTTCATCTGTGCAGTGTATTAGATACTGGCTAAACATTTTACGAATGGATGATGAAAGATGAAAAATGGGTTTCAGGCATTCGAGACTTTTTGTTTCATAATGGATTTGGATTCGTCTTGATTGATTTACAATGCAAATGATTTTTTGAAGCAGTGGCGACAAAGATTGGCAGATAATCGATGGCAAAACTGGCTTGAAAACATCCAGAGTAGTGAACAACATTCATTTGACAGAAATGTTGAAACATCTAATGACTGTGAGAAACATCTTCCCCTTAATATTGATAGACATGTTAAAATGATCTAACCAGACTCAGATTCGGAATTACGGATCTGAAAGAACACCAGCACCGATGAACAAAGTCTCAGAACATTGCTATGCCGTATCCTTCATGCAAAGAGCCAAGTGAAGATGAATTACATAATTGACCTTGTTGTTCTGCACGTCTGAACTGACGACGTGGATATATTCCCAGGAAATTCTGTGAAGACCCTCGTTCATTTCGAGCTGTTTTACTTACGACTTATGGCAAATCGAAATGAAGGAT
>CM065726.1:72538602-72551102 GCA_033310375.1 Conus canariensis | reverse complement strand
GACTGGGAGGGCGGCGGTGGTCATCTATCGTCACCTCAGTGTGTGTGTGGGGAGTGGGGAGGGGAAAAGGGGGGGAGGGGGGTCGAGATCAAGCTCAGGTGGTAAGTGTAGGATGCTTGTGTGCTGCGTTCCAGAGGGAGGGAGGGAGTTGAGAGGGGGATGAGACCTTGTCAGATGTAGGTATCGGTCCGGCAGATGTGTGTGTGTGTGTGTGTGTGTGTGTGTGTGTGTGTGTGTGTGTGTGTGTGTGTGTTTGCTTCGTTGCTATCTCCAATGAGCGCCAGACAATGAACTGTGAAGGATTTTGTTTATATGCCTCTCTCTCTCTCTCTCTCTCTCTCTCTCTCTCTTGGTTGTTGATATTTGTGTGTGAAAAAGTCACAAATTTTCCTTTGGTTTATACTGTGTATTACAAAGTACATTTACTCGCCTGTGTTGTGATTTATTTACATCAGCATTATCTCCCATCTGTCTAAAATCAAAAGTTCAACAACAAAAGAAAAAAGAAAAACAAAAAGAAAGAAAGGAAAGAAAAGAAATAATAGCACCGATATTGAGATTGATTCGCAGCACATATAGCACTAGGTACGCTGACGACACCGTAACGTTTGCATCATATAGTTCAGGTTAGGGTTGGTTCGAGAAATTCTCAAGGGAGATCACTCCTATCATCAACATAAACATGGCCGCATGCTGCCAGCATGGCAGCCCCTGGCCCACGGACTGAGGCACCATTCTGAAGCTGCGCGGCAAACTGCTCTAAACAAACAGGTCGCTTCTTTTCCACTATCGACGGAAGGGAAGGGGGGGGGGGGGGGGGGGGGAGAGGGGGGAGGAAAATGCAGACATAATGTGTGTGGACCACAAGTTGTAAGCCTAGAAGTACAGTTTTCGGCAGCGAAATTACAGTTATATTGCTACCTGAAGTTAGACCTAGTCTCCCAACAAAAGAAAATGCACTACTCACTCGTTGCTTTCGACAGCCATCCGGCCATCTTCCTCAGCGATGCTGTTGCTGACTGCGTGAACACGTGAAATTACAGTTGTTTGGTGCAATGCCACTACTGCTCTCACCCTCCCCCACTCAGCCACCCCCATCGCCTTACCTACCCACCCACCGCTATACACGAGTCGCTTCACTGGCGTGGTTGAGTGAGATGATCTGGATCCGTGGTCCGGACAGGTCCGTGTCACGGGGTGCTACAGGGCGACCCTGACAATCTGGACTCCATGAGTGACTGACCAGCAGACGGTTTCGTGTGGGTCGGGGGCAAATAAGCACCTTTTTTTTTCTTGTACATCACATAGCCGTTGGAACCGACTACATTATGGTAGATGTATGATTCGTTATCTATTGTTCCTTTGTAATACTCTGTTTTGTTAAGTCCTCGTTCTACAAATGCTTCCTCTAAGGCAAAGTGTTGTTAAGTTTTTTTGTTTGCTTTTGATTGCTTGTTTCGGTTTGATTTGGTTTGTTTTGTTTTCCTATCTCATCTGCCGTGCTATTTCTGTGGCATAGCACCTACGCCGCTAATTCAGCCAGTGTGTTTAATGGTGTTCAATGATGTTCAATGGTGTTCAGTGTGTTTAATGGTGTTCAATGATGTTCAATGGTGTTCAGTGTGTTTAATGGTGTTCAATGATGTTCAATGGTGTTCAGTGTGGTTTAATGGTGTTCAATGATGTTCAATGGTGTTCAGTGTGTTTAATGGTGTTCAATGATGTTCAATGGTGTTCAGTGTGTTTAATGGTGTTCAGTGATGTTCAATGGTGTTCAGTGTGTTTAATGGTGTTCAATGATGTTCAGTGGTGTTCAGTGTTTTTAATGGTGTTCAATGATGTTAAATGGTGTTCAATGGTGTTCAGTGTGTTTAATGGTGTTCAATGATGTTCAATGGTGTTCAGTGTGTTTAATGGTGTTCAATGATGTTTAGTGGTGTTCAGTGGTGTTCAATGGTGTTCAAGTGTGTGTTTAATGGTGTTCAGTGGTGTTCAATGGTGTTCAGTGTGTTTAATGGTGTTCAGTGATGTTCAGTGATGTTCAATGGTGTTCAGTGGTATTCAATGATGTTCAATGGTGTTCAGTGTGTTTAATGGTGTTCAGTGTGTTTAATGGTGTTCAGTGATGTTCAACGGTGTTCAGTGTGTTTAATGGTGTTCAATGATGTTCAGTGTGTTTAATGGTGTTCAATGATGTTCAATGATGTTCAGTGGTGTTCAATGATGTTCAATGGTGTTCAGTGTGTTTAATGGTGTTCAGTGGTGTTCAGTGATTTTCAATGGTGTTCAGTGTGTTTAATGGTGTTCAATGGTGTTCAATGATGTCCAATGGTGTTCAATGGTGTTCAGTGGTGTTCAGTGATGTTCAGTGTGTTTAATGGTGTTCAATGATGTTCAGTGGTGTTCAATGGTGTTAAATGGCGTTCAGTGATGTTCAATGGTGTTCAGTGATGTTCAGTGTGTTTAATGGTGTTCAATGATGTTCAGTGGTGTTCAATGGTGTTCAGTGGTGTTCAATGGTGTTCAGTGATGTTCAGTGTGTTTAATGGTGTTCAGTGATGTTCAGTGGTGTTCAATGATGTTCAGTGGTGTTCAATGGTGTTCAGTGGTGTTCAATTGTGTTAAGTGGTGTTCAATGGTGTTCAATGATGTTCAGCGGTGTTCAGTGGTGTTCAATGGTGTTCAATGGCGTTCAATGATGTTCAGTGGTGTTCAATGGTGTTCAGTGTGTTTAATGGTGTTCAGGTGTTTAATGGTGTTCAATGATGTTCAATGGTGTTCAGTGGTGTTCAATGGTGTTCAGTGGTGTTCAATGATGTTCAATGGTGTTCAGTGTGTTTAATGGTGTTCAGTGTGTTTAATGGTGTTCAAGGATGTTCAGTGTGTTCAATGGTGTTCAATGATGTTCAATGGTGTTCAATGATGTTCAGTGTGTTTAATGGTGTTCAGTGATGTTCAGTGGTGTTCAGTGTGTTTAATGGTGTTCAATGATGTTCAATGGTGTTCAATGTTCAGTGGTGTTCAATGATGTTCAATGGTGTTCAGTGTGTTTAATGGTGTTCAATGGTGTTCAGTGGTGTTCAATGGTGTTCAATGGTTTACAGTGGTGTTCAATGATGTTCAGTGGTGTTCAGTGGGTTTAATGGTGTTCAGTGTGTTTAATGGTGTTCAATGATGTTCAGTGGTGTTCAATGGTGTTCAGTGGTGTTCAATGATGTTCAATGGTGTTCAGTGTGTTTAATGGTGTTCAATGATGTTCAATGGTGTTCAGTGGTGTTCAACGTGTTCAATGGTGTTCAGTGTGTTTAATGGTGTTCAGTGTGTTCAATGGTGTTCAATGATGTTCAATGGTGTTCAATGATGTTCAATGGTGTTCAGTGGTGTTCAACGTGTTCAGTGGTGTTCAATGGTGTTCAATGTGTTCAGTGGTGTTGAATGGTGTTCAGTGGTGTTCAATGGTGTTCAGTGGTGTTCAATGGTGTTCAGTGGTGTTCAATGGTTCCTATTCTGATCAAACATACGGAGGACACCACCACCTAAGTCCCTTACTGACGACAATATTTGTTAAGTTGCGGAGCCGGAGTGAGCTCTCCCTCCGGAGGGCGCCACCACAACCGTCCAACGACAGTGTCCATGAATATATTTGTCGATACCGATGACCCCGACAGAACCAAGCCGCAGAGAGGTAATCATAGACGCGGAGAGTAATCATAGACGCGGAGAGGTAATCATAGTCGCGGGAGTAATCATAGACGCGGAGAGGTAATCATAGTCGCGGAGAGGTGATATTCATGATAGTCGCGGAGAGGTGATCATAGTCGCGAGAGGGTGATCATAGTCGCGGAGAGGTAATCATAGACGCGGAGAGGTAATCATAGTCGCGGAGAGGTAATCATAGTGTCGCGGAGAGGTAATCATAGACGCGGAGAGGTAATCATAGTCGCGGAGAGGTAATCATAGACGCGGAGAGGTAATCATAGACGTGGAGAGGTAATCATAGGACGCGCGGAGAGGTAATCATAGACGCGGAGAGGTAATCATAGACGTGGAGAGGTGATCAAACTGAGGCACCATGAAAGGAGGGCATGAAGGGCCACGGAATTTGAGACTTTAGTGTTTTTTTTATGCTGATCTTTGAGGATGAGGATTAGGATAATGAAGATCGATGCCACGGTTTTCCATTCAAGTCTGAGACTATATCACAGGATTATACTCTACGCTTGCTTTCATATTATATCCCGACGTCAACTCACCTGAGAGATAAACGCACCTGCAATGTCGGTCAGGAAATTTGAACAACACTCTCAGAGACCCATCCATTTTGTAGATGAAACTCGACTGTGTGGCCCCAGTCTATCTATCTGAGCCCTACCTATTTCAAGTAGCTGGTTGGTGCAGAAAAATCTCACAAATAAATGGCTCCGAAGGGGATTGAACCCACGACCTCCCAACTGAAATACCTCGACGCTAACCACTTCGTCACCGCGACTTTTTTTTTGTCTTCCAAAGTCGCCACTACCGTCGGCAGAACACTTGCAGGCACCGCACGGCATTGGAGTTGGTATTTGGTATTTGGACTTAGAGTTTGGCTGCTCTAAGGAAATTAAGTTGCGTCTGAATATCATAAATGCTATTTCTAAAGAATAGAAAAAAATTCAATGAATACTGTAACTTTGAACCCTAATTCTTGTGTATCAAGGTATTACAGAGCGCACATGTCTCTGTCTCCTTTGAGCAGATGAAATGTTTATTTTAGAGTTACTCCCCCCCCCCTTCCCCGACCCACCCTCTTATCTCCGTAATTTATGAACCTTGATTATTCACAGGCTGGCTAACTGTCCCCCATTATTCGCCGCTGATACACTGTCCAGCATGTGACACACACACATGGTGGTTCATGTCAATCCAACATGCAGACAGCAGGCCACCCTCGCTGAACAGTTAGTTTAGCGGGCACACCATGCAACTGAACAGTTCTCTCGCCCGAAAGGATTTGTTAGCTAAAGCGAACAGGACTCCGAGAAACGGGGATAAATGGAAAACGAGACCAGATACCGATCCTCCACCCTCTGCATCTCTGACCGCTGGAGTGATGATGCTGATGAGAAGTGAACCAAGACAGCGTGGACGCTATCTCTTGGCCAGCACCAAAGTGTCGACAGCTTACACAGCCAGTCTGCAGAGCCCAATCTAAGTGCGGGTCGCACGTGCTTGTCGTGGACGGCGTGCATTCTGTGCAGGCGGTGTGTCAGAGGTGAGTGTGGGCAGAGCAGTCATCATCAGCTCGTCTGAAGTCGATTAAGGGCGTGCGGGATACAGTGTATTCCCAACGTGCAACAGGGGACGGAAAGTGCCCGCGTGTGCTTTCTCAACATATTAAGTGAGTATACCAACCAGTCAAACACTCGGAAAGAGTGTACTTTTTTTTTCTCTCGCAAATCCACTATTTCCATAAATCCGGGTTTTTTTTTTGTTTTGTTTTGTTTTTGTTTTCTTCCATAGATCCCCGGCATATTGTTACTGTCAAAAACATTTTAAAAAAATAATCCAAACCTTCTACATATTTCATTCATGAAAAAAAAAATTTCACAAGTTGATTTCCGAAAGATTCCATTAAAAAAAAAAAAAAAAAAAAAATCTTTTTCGGTGTTTAGAAACGATAGTGATCTTGATTTGGCTCGTTTGGCTCATGTGTTGCTTCAAAAATGGGGACTGTTGATTTGTTGTTAATGATAAACAGCCATGTTGTTGATGCCTTTGAAACTTGACGTCTTTGGCTGCTGCTCTTGTTGTCAGTTATCAGTTGCTGTTGTGTGCTCTGATTTTTTAAAAATAAAATCAGAACACATTCAACAGCTGCTTTTGTGTTTATGCACAGGGTCGCCCCGCCCACCCCTTCTCTTTCCTCCTTCACCCTTTTATTTATTTATTTCTTATTTCACATTTCATTTTATTCATTTACATATTTATACATTCGTTTGTTTGTTTATCAAACTGTTTATTTGTTTGTTTATCAAACTGTTTATTTATTCATTTTTTGTTTATTTATTTATTTTTGTTGCTTGTTTGGTTGACGTTGTTCTTTTTTTTTCTTGGAAAGAAGACATGTTTAATCGTTTCTTCGGTAATTTGTTATAAACAGTAGTTATTATTGATTTTCGAAGGCGGGGGAGGGTGGAGGGGGGGGGGGGGGGGGCATATGTAACCATTGAGTTTTGCCGGTTACCAACAACAGCCGTTATTTCCAGTTGCTTTGAAGGTTTATTGTAAAAGTCTTTCTTTTTTTTTTCATCATTACCGGTTTGACCACCGGTTTTGTAGTTTATAATCTGTTTGTTCTTACTTGGAAAACAGAACATGTTTTACGATTGTTGTTGTTGTTGTATTATTGTTGTTATTGACACTGTTGTTGTCATTGTTGATCAATAAACAGATTGTTGTTGTTGTATTGTTGTTGTTATTAACATTGTTGTTGTCATTGTTGTTTATCAATAAACAGATTGTTGTTCTTGTATTATTGTTGTTAGTAACATTGTTGTTGTCATTGTTGTTTATCAATAAATAGATTGTTGTTGTTGTTGTTGTATTGTTGTTATTAACATTGTTGTTGTTGTTGTATTGTTATCAACATTGTTGTTGTCATTGTTGTTTATCAATAAACACTTTGTTGTTGTTGTATTGCTGTTTATCGATAAACACATTGTTGTTGTTGTTGTACTGTTGTTATTAACATTGTTGTTGTTATTGTTGTTGATCAATAAACAGATTGTTGTTGTTGTTGTATTGTTGTTATTGACATTCTTGTTGTCATTGTTGTTTATCAATAAACAGATTGTTGTTGTTGTATTATTGTTGTTATTGACATTGTTGTCATTGTTGTTTATCAATGAATAGATTGTTGTTGTATTATTGTTGTTATTAACATTGTTGTTGTCATTGTTGTTTATCAATAAACAGATTGTTGTTGTATTATTGTTGTTATTGACATTGTTGTTGTCATTGTTGTTTATCAATGAATAGATTGTTGTTGTTGTTGTATTATTGTTGTTATTGACATTGTTGTTGTCATTGTTGTTTATCAGTAAACCTGCAGTCGTGTGTGTTGTACATGTTTACGCTGTTCTGGCACATGTGTATGAGTCAGCTCAGAGAAAAATTCAGAACTTCTTCTGAATGCTTTGTTTGATTGCACGCGTATACTCGCGCGTATGTGAGCGTGTTATGTGTGGTGCGCGTGAGGGAGGAAAATTGAGAAAGAAGAGAGAGAGAGGGGAGGGGGGGAGGAGAGGGAGATTGAGGCGGAGGATAGAAGAGAGAAAGAATCTGGAGCGGTACTGCAATGTAATGCAAGTATAATTTTTGAACGAACGTTTTTAGTTGTGTTCGTGTGTTGTGTCTTTAACTACAAGACACATTTCCTTGCTGTTTTTAAAAGAAGATAAATATTTGATTGGTCGGTTGATGGACATGGTCAAGCTTCCCTTCACGAAGGAAAATTTGTCGTGTGTGCCTTTTGTCTGTATGGGTCCTTGGTGAACAATGACCACAAGCAGAATTATGCCATGATTCCATTTGTCCATTCATACTTACGGATA
Source organism: Conus canariensis (assembly GCA_033310375.1). Classification (NCBI taxonomy): domain Eukaryota; kingdom Metazoa; phylum Mollusca; class Gastropoda; order Neogastropoda; family Conidae; genus Conus; species Conus canariensis. The sequence continues at coordinate 72,543,507 of CM065726.1, read as the reverse complement.
GCCTACAGCATCCATTCCATTGTCTGGTAAAAGTTGTGTCAGCACCAGATTGGTGTGGCTAGTCTTTTACCTCCCTTTCCCGTTCAGTCTTGACTCCACTCTAGTCCAAAGCGCTGGACATTTTGTTTTTATCAGTGAAGAGGACGCGCTGCGAAATACACAACTATTGCTTAAAAAGCGCAATATAGTGTATCTTAAAGGGACATTACTGGCCCCGGGACTCTGGTCATATAAAGCCACATTTTCAGGTAACAGGTCTGCGAACCGCTCTCTCTCTCAGCTGTCACCAGCTCACTGGCTTCAGCGTAGCCCTCACCTTGTTCCAGCGCTGTCAACGGTCCACTTGAAAAATGCCATGAAAAATGAGCCATGAGAAGTGAAGGCAACGACTGTCAGACACACCGATCCGTTAATCCATCCGATAATGCAGTGGTTGCTACATATTTCGCTGAAGATAAAGTTTTCATAACCGTTGCGGAGTAAGTATTTGAACACACAAAAATCATTCCCTTTCTTGGGGGGGGGAGGGGGGGGGAGAGAGAAAGGGCGGGGGGGGGGGGGGGGGTAATTCTTGTTGTATCCATAACCGTGAACGGACACATGGACAAAGTATGGAGCTATCTGTGTTTTCCCGATTTCACTCCAAAGGCAAAGCTTTTCTTTCACATCAACCTCACGGAGGTAATTGTTTCTGTTCGTATGTGATGCGACAAAGCTCAAGACCACAGGGTAACGGCAGTCTGAAATGCATGTTAATTTGTGTTTGTTGTTTGCTTCTGCTTTCTCTTCTGTGTGTGACAGGCTAGGTTCGGATCTTCCTTTCTGGGAAAAGCTTCCTTAATTGTTTGTTTTGTGTGCCGCTCGTCAGCAAACGTTAAAGAAACGCGTGCCGAAAGCAGCATTGCTGCAGAGTTAAATCCCTCTTATTGTATTGCTCTGGGGGCCAGAATTATCTTCCTTGTTCACTGTTGTTTATGTTTCCCGTTTCTTGTAAGATTTCCTTTCTACCAGTGCTGTCAATGCTAGTGTTTCTTCACTACCCCTATTACTTTTTGTGCAGGTGATGTACAGATCCAAAGGAAGTAATTGTGTCTCCTACTGTACGCTGACCGTAGAATCGAGTTATTTCCCTTTGTACCTGTTGGCCATTAAAGCAACATTACGAGTCCCCCCCCCCCCCCCCCCCCCCCCCCTCCTCTCTCTCTCTGGAATAAAGGTTATCAGTCCATCAATCTATCCAAGCACCCCTACAGAAGGCATCATTTCTCCTATTTGTCCGTTGCCAAAGAAAACATCATCTAGATGACCACCACGCCCCCCCCCCCCCTTTTTTCTTTTTTCGTCTCCAAAAGTGAGGCACCATTAAGGACATGTACACTCATCCCCTTCACCACAGCCCCCAAAGCAGAGACATGTAAGTGTATAGCCCTAAATACACTGACCCAAGATACTGCAGGCAATCGCAGCTGAGGGCACCCCTTCTACGACCACCATTCCACGACCACCATTCCACGACCATGTGGCGAGAAGTGGATCTTGCACACCCCGGCCTCCTAAGTACAAGATGAACACGGGTCTCACTCCGTGCCAATGACCACGGCAGCCTTCAGAAGTCAATCGTGCCTCTGAGACAATGGCTGCTTACATTGCCTGCACTAACAGATGGGTCTGTTCCCATCTTCCACCCCTGGCTAACAGATGGGTCTGTTCCCATCCTCCACCACTGGACTAAAGATGGGTCTGTTCCCTCCTCCACCCCTGGACTAACAGATGGGTCTGTTCCCGTCTTCCACCCCTGGACTAACAGATGGGTTGTTCCCATCCTCCACCCCTGGACTAACAGATGGGTCTGTTCCCGTCTTCCACCCCTGGACTAACAGATGGGTCTGTTCCCATCTTCCACCCCTGACACACAGATGTTGTCACGTCTTCCCCGATCATGCTCTCGCATCATCCCACTCCCTACATCAATTTGTCCACATCTCCACCTTAACACATTCTTCCACATCTTTCCACCCCATAACAATGTCTTACCAGTCTTTCCCCTCGTCCTTAACATGATGTCTGCCATCTCCCTTACCTCTTGGGCTACAGATGTCTGTTCCTTCTTCCCCACATCTACCTTCCGTCTTCCCACACTCGACTAACCATTCATTCCCATCTTCCACCCTGACTATCATTCTCCACATCTCCACCCATGCCACTCTCCTTAACAGCATTCGCCACATCTCCTCCCACATTCCCCACATCTCCCTTACCATCATTCGCCACATCTCCCTTACCATATTCGCACATCTCCTTACCATCATTCCCCACATCTCCTTACCATCATTCCCCGCATCTCCCTTACCATCAATTCCACCACATCTTCCCTTACCATCATTCGCCACATCTCCTTACCACATTCCCCACATCTCCTTACCATCATTCCCACATCTCCCTTACCATCATTCCCCACATCTCCCTTACCATCATTCCCACATCTCCCTTACCATCATTTCGCCACATCTCCTTACCACCATTCCCCACATCTCCCTTACCATCTTTCCCCACATCACCCTTACCATCATTCCCACATCTCCCGTTACCATCTTCGCCACATCTCCCTTACCATCATTTCACCTCATTCTCCTTGCCCATTCACGCTCTTGCTGCCCAGCGCGCCGCGCGCGTGGTGTGTGTGTGTGTGTGTGTGTGTGTGTGTGTGTGGTGGTGCGTGCGTGCGTGCGTGCGTGTGCGGTGTGTGTGTGTGTGTTGTGTGTGTGCTGTGGTGTGTGTGTGTTGTGTGCTGTGTGTGTGTGTGTCAGCAGGGCGTTTAGGGTTGACTCCGCAGTCGCTGGAAGTCCAGTAACTGGCATTGTCACAGGAAAATAGAAAACAATTGCCGCAGCTGAAATTAATAGCCCCTGTCGCTTCGTGTCAAATCACGTGACCCCTCTTTGATGTTTGGAGAGGGAGAGAGAGATGGTGGCAAAGGTGCAAAGGGATACAAGATTGTATATAATGGGCAGAATTCTTTTTTATCAATTAAAAAAAAAATTTCTGTGTGTGTGTGTGTGCTGGTGCGTGCGCGTCGTATGTGTGCGTGTATGCGTGTGTTTGTGAGAGTGAATCATGTTGTACGATGCGAGTGTGTGTGTACGTGTGTGGTTGTGTGTGTGTGTGTTGTGTGTGTGTTGTGCGCGCGCGCGCGCGCGCGTGTGTGTGTGAGTGGGCCTGTGTATGTCTGTGTGTGTGAGTGTGTAAGTTTGAGTGTATGTGAGGGTATGGGTGTGTTCGTATTGAGATGTGTGTATTTATGTAGGTGTGTGTGTGTGCGCGCGCGCACGCGCGCGCGTATATGTGTGTGTATTATGTGTGTGTGATGTGCTGTTGCGCGCGCGGCGGTGTGTGTGTGTGTGTGCGTGTGTGTATGTATGTGCATTTGTGCGCGCGTATTTTTGTGTGTTAATTATGCTTCTTTCTTTGAATGAAAAACGTTGATATTCTGTTACATAATGTTTTCTTAAATGTCAGTACAACCTTGAGTTAATCTGACAATAAATTGGTTTCAGTCAGTCAGTGTGTGTGTGTGTGTGTGTGTGTGTGTGTGTGTGTGTGTGTGTGTGTGTGTGTGTGGTGTTCGATAAACAAATATTGACACAATTGTCCCTTGTGTGTGTGTGTGTGTGTGTGTGTGTGTGTGTGTGTGTGTGTGTAGTGTGTGTGCGTGCGCCACGTATATAAAACAAATTCCACAATGGCTTAAATACCCCATACACCCAACGACCCAACCACCACCCCTTTTTTTTTTTACCTTGTTCTTTTTCTTGTTCTTCTACAAATATCCTATCAGTGGCGTAGGAAAAGTTGTGAACACGTGATTATTTCGATTATTTTTATGTTTTGTTCTTCATCTCTTGTTATCTCATTATTAAATAATGGCTCATCTGAACACTGATCTTCATTGTCCACCTCTGTATTTGAGTCTTCCGAGTCGTTAAAACAATTAAATTCTTCAAAAAAGTGATGGTAAACTGCTTTGAGCTTTTTCTTTTTTGTGGAAGACGATGGTTTACTGACGATCTAACATTGACCTGTTTCTACTGATCGATCTAAACAGTTTGGAACCCACTGGTTTTCTTGATCATTACTTGACATACGTGATCTAACCTTTGACCACTGGTTTTCTACTGATCGATCTAATTTGACACACTGACGATTACGTGACCACTGGTTTTCTACTGATCGATCTAACCGTTGACCACTGGTTTTCTACTGATCGATCTAACTGTTGAGTAGACGATCAACACCAAAAGTTTGGAGTTCTGAGCAGATGCTTTTAATTTATCTTGTCGTTTCTCATCAAAATGTTTTTTCTTCTTCGCTCCTTTCACTGTTGTGTATTTTTTCTGTGCTTTACATAGATTGCTTTACGTTCTTTATACATGCTTTTGATTTCGATCGTTAACATTGTTTCAAGTATCTTTTAACCATTCTTTTCTCTTTTTTCCCACACTCATTGTCAAAGCAGTCATTCACTTTTCTCTTCCTTTTTATCCTACAGATCTCACCATACAACCAGCAGCACTAAATAAAGCATTCACAAACAACTCCAAACAGTGTTCACATCAACCGTAAGACATTGTATAGCTCTGTCGATACACTGTTTAAACTCTTCTGAATTTATATCCTCCCTGTAGTTTCTGTGCCGATCTTATGATGCGTTTCTCTTGGCAGATCGTTAGACACCTTCTTTCTGATCAATGTTATCATTTTTTCATTTCATTTCCACAGTGACCTGGTCTCTCAGATTGACTGTAGTCGAGTAAGTCGGAAACATCTACCACTGTTTCTTTCGGTGCCTCTCGCGAAAGGCTGGCATCAGCTGTTTCACTAGCATACAGCTTGTCTGAAAATGCACAA
>CM065726.1:72485023-72538502 GCA_033310375.1 Conus canariensis | reverse complement strand
TTTTAAAAAAATTGTAAAAATAGCCATGAGAAGTAAAGGGCAACGACTGTCAACAACCGATCCTTTAATCCTCCGAAAGCAGTGGTTGCTACATATTTCGCTGAGAAAAATTTTTTCATAACCTTGCGGAGTAAGTATTTAAAACACACAAAAATCTTCCCTTCGGGGGGGGAGGGGGGGGGAGAAAAGGGGGGGGGGGGGGGGGGGGGGGGGTAATTCTTTTGTATCCAAAACCGTGAAGGGGGACACAGGGACAAAAATGGAGCTATCTGTGTTTTTTCCCGATTTCACTCCAAAGGCAAACTTTTTTTTTTCACATCAACCCACGGAGGTAATTGTTTCTGTTGTATGTGATGCGACAAAAGCTAAAGACCACAGGGTAACGCAGTCTGAAATCCCTGTTAATTTTTGTTTGTTTGTTTGTTTCTGCTTTCTCTTCTGTGGGGACGGCTAGGTTCGGATCTTCCTTTCGGGGGAAAAGCTTCCTTTTAATTGTTTGTTTTGTGTCCCGCTGTCAGAAAGTAAAAAAAAACGCGTGCCGAAAGCAGCATTGCGCAGAGTTAAATCCCCAATTGTATTGCTCGGGGGGCCAGAATTATCTCCTTGTTCAGTTTTTATGTTTCCCGTTTTTTGTAAGTTTTTTCCTTTCTACCTGCTGTCAAGAAGTGTTTCTTCACTACCCCATTATTTTTGTGCAGGTGGTACAATCCAAAGGAAGAATTGGTCTCCTACGTACGCTGACCGTAAAAATCGAGTTATTTCCCTTTGTACCTGTTGGCCTTAAGCAAACTTTACGAGCCCCCCCCTTTCCCCCCCCCCCCCCCCCCCCCTCCTCTCTCTCTCTGGAATAAAGGTTATCACCATCAATCTATCCCAAGGGCACCCACAGAAGGCATCATTTTCAAATTTTGTCCTTCCCCCAAGAAAACATCATCTAGATGACCCCCCCCCCCCCCCCACCCCCCCCCCCCCCCCCCCCCCCCCCTTTTTTTTTTTTTTCGTCCCCAAAAGTGAGGCCCCATTTAAAGGGACATGTACACCACCCCTTCCCCACACCCCCAAAGCAGAGAAACATTAATTAATAGCCTAAATACACTGACCCAAGATACTGCAGGCAATCGCAGTGGGGGGCACCCCTTCTACGACCACCATTCCACGACCCCCCATTCCACGACCATGTGGCGAGAAGGGGATCTTGCCCCCACCCCCGGGCCTCCAAAATACAAAAAACACGGGGGCCACTCCGTGCCAATGAACCACGGACCTTCAAAATTTTCCATCGGCCTCTGGACAAAATGGCGCTTACTTTGCCTGCACTAACAGGGGGGTTGTTCCCATCTTCCACCCCTGTTAACAGAGGGTCTGTTCCCATCCTCCACCACGGGGGGACTAAAGAGGGGTTTCTGTTCCCTCCCCCACCCTGGACTAACAAGGGGTCTTTTCCCCGTTTCCCCACCCCTGGACAACAGATGGGTTTGTTCCACCTCCACCCCTGGACAAACAGATGGGTCTGTTCCCGTTTCCCCCCTGGACTAACAGATGGGCTGTTCCCATCTTCCCCCCCCTGATAACAAAGGTCTTTCCCGTTTCCACCCTGGAAAAAACAGGGGGTCTGTTCCATCCCCACCCCTGCCAACAAAAGGGGGTTGTTCCCATCTTCCCCCCGGGGGACTAACAGGGGGCTTTCCATCTTCCACCCCTGGACTAACAGGGGGGGTTGGGTTCCCCCGCTTCCCCCCCCGGGTCTAACAGATGGGTTTTTTCCCTTTTTCCCACCCCTGGACTAAAAAGGGGGGTTTTTTTTCCCGGGTCTTCCCCCCTGGACTAACGGGGGGGGTCTGTTCCCGTCCCCCCCCGGGGGCAACGATGGGTCTGTTCCCATTTTCCCCCCGGGGGAATAACAGAGGGGGTCTTTTCCCTTTTTCCCCCCACCCCGGCCACCCGATTTGCAGTTTTCCACGACCCTCCTCCGCTTTTTCCCCCCACATCCCCCCTTACCTCATTCCCCACATCCCCCCCCCATATCCCCTTCCCCTTTTTCCCACCCCCCCTTACCACCATTCCCCTTTTTCCCCCCTTACCATAATCACCACACCCCCTTTTTCCCATCATTCCCCACATCCCCCTTACCCACATTCCCCACATCTTTTTTTTCCACATTCTCCAAAATCTCCCTTCCTTTTTTTCCCCCACATCTCCCTTACCATCATTCTCCCCATCCCCCTTCCCATCATTCGCCACATCTCCTTCCCCACATTCCCACACCCTCCCCTTCCCCATCATTCCCCACATCCCCCTTTTCCCAAAAAAATTTCCCACATCTCCTTTAAATCATTCGCCACATCCCCCTTTCCCCCACATTTCACGCTCTTTCCTGCCCCCACAGCGGCGCCGCGCGCCCGCGCGCGCGCGTGTGTGTGTGTGTTGTGTGGGGGTGGCGTGGGGTGCGTGCGTGTGTTGCGTGCGGGCGTGCCTGTGGTGTGTTTTTTGTGTGTGTGGGGTGTTTTTGTGTGTGTGGTGTCGCAGGGCGTTTAGGGTTGATCCGTGTCGTGGAAGTCCAGTAACTGGCTTTTGTCACAGGAAAAAAAAAAAAATTTTGCCGCAGCTGAAATTAATAGCACCCTGTCGCTTCGTGTCAAATCACGTGACCCCCTTTGTTTTTTGGGGGGGGAAGAGAGATGGGGGCAAAGGGGCAAAGGGATACAAGATTGTTTTTAATGGGCAAAATTTTTTTTTTTAAAAATTAAAAAAAAAAAAATTTTGTGGTGTTTGGTTTGGGGGGGGTGTGTGTGTGTGGGCGTTGTTTTCATGCGTCGCCTATGTTGCGTGTAAAGTGTGTTTGTGAGAGTGAATGCATGTGTGTACGAGGCTCGAGGTGTGTGTGTGTGGGGTGGTGTGTGGTGGGGTGGTGGGGTGTGGTGGGGGGTGTGCGCGCGCGCGGGGCTGTGTGTGTGAGTGGGCCGTGTATGTCTGTGTGTGTGAGTGTGTAAGTTTGTGTATGTGGGGTAAAGGGTGTTTTCGTATTGAGATTTGTGTTTTTATGTTGTGCGTGTTTTTGGGGTGTGCGCGCGCGCACCGCGCGCGATGTGTGGTTTGTGCCCGTGGGGCGCGCGCTTTTGTGTTTTGTGTGTGTGTGTATGTATGTGCATTTGTGCGCGCGTTTTTTTTGTGTTTAATTATGCTTTTTTTTTTTTAATGAAAAACGTTGATATTCTTTTTAAATTTTTTTTCCCCCCCCCCCCCCCCCCCCCCCCCCCCCCCCCCTTTTAAAAGTCGAAAAAAACCCTTTATTTAAAACTGACAATTTAAAGGGGTTTTTTCAGTCAGTCGTCAGTGGTGTGTGTGGGTGTGTGGTGGTGTGGTGTGGGGTGTGTGTGGGGGTTCGAAAAAAAAAAATTTTTGAAATTTTCCCATGTGGGTGTGTGTGGTGTGTGTGTGTGTGTGTGGGGGGGTGTGTGTGTGGGGGTGTGTGCGTGCGCCACGTAAAAAAAAATTCCACAATTTTTAAATTTCCCCTACACCCAACGCCCCAACCACCCCCCTTTTTTTTTTTTCCCTTTTTCTTTTTTTGTTCTTCAAAATTTCCCCATCAGTGGCGTAAAAAAAAAGTTTTAACCCTGATTATTTCGATTTTTTTATGTTTTGTTCTTAAATCTTGTTATTCATTAAATTAAAAAAAGGGGTCACCCCAAAAATTTATCTTTTTTGTCCCCCCTGTAATTTTGAGTTTTCCGGGGGCGTAAAAAAAAATTAAATTTTTTCAAAAAGTGATGGTACAACTGCTTTGAGCTTTTTTTTTTTGGGGGAAAACGACGGGGTTTTTTCTGATCGATCAAAAACAGTTGACCACGGGGTTTTTTTTTACTGCCCCAAATAACGTTACCACTGTTTTCTATGATCGATCTAACTGTTTAAACCCCTGGTTTTCCCCCACTGATCAAAAAACTGTTTTACCACGGGGTTTTCTACTGATCGTCTAACTGTTGACCAAACAAGTTTGGAGTTCTGAGCAGATTTTTTTAATTTATTTTGCTTTTTTTTACAAAATGTTTTTTTCTTCTTGCCCTTTCACGTTTGTATTTTTTCTGTGCTTCATAGATTTTTTACGTTTTTTTTAAATGCTTTTGATTTCGATCGTTAACATTGTTTAAAATAATTTTTTTAACCTTTTTCTTTTTTTTTTTTTTCCCACATCTTGTCAAAGCAGCTTTTACTTTTTTTCTTCCTTTTTACCAAAAACTTTACCAAAAAAACCCGCGCACTAAATAAAGCTTCACAAAAAACTCCAAACACGGGGTTTTACATAAAAACCAAAAACTTTTTATAGCCTGTCGATACACGTTTAAATCTTCTGAATTTTTTTATCCCCCCCGTGTTTCTGTGCCGATCTTATGATGCCCTTTCCCCTTGGGAATCGTTAGAAAACCTTTTTTCTATCAATGTTATCATTTTTCTTTTCTTCCACATGACCTGGTCCTCAATTGACTGTAGTCGATAAGTGGGAAAATCTCCACGTTTCTTTCGTGCCCTCGCAAAAGGGTGGCATAGCTTTTAAACAGCATACGTTTGTCAAAATGCACAAAGAGGGGAGTCACAGCCATCTTGCCCACCCCCCAAAAAGCACAACAGAGAAAACGTTCCGGGCTGACACTACTGTCACACACTCTTCGTCACTTTCCCCAAAGCATGAATGGAACACAGTTCGCCACGATTCACCTGCCAAAAAAAAAAAAAAAAAAAAAGGGCCAATTCTGGCCCCCATCGCGAAAACCTATTGTTTTTTTGCAATAAGGGCTCCTGACCAGGGCATACAAGTTGCGGCACTGGCACCGTCTCTTCACGCAAAAGAAAAAACCAAAACACGACGGGCTCTTTGGGAGCAGCCTTCCGCCGCCATTTGTGTCGCACCCGTTTCTTTGCACCCACTAAGAACTTACACAGAATACTGTTACCAAGAAGAATGGAACTAAAAATGATGTTAGTTAGAACAAAAAAAAAAAGTGCCCACGAAAAAATCTCTCTCTCTCCTCCCCTCTCTCTCTCTCCCCTCCTCTCTCTTCCCCCACACCACACACCACACACACACACACACACACCACACCCACACACACGAATGCACACGCACCCGCACGAACGCGCAGCCCACACACACACACACACAACACACACAACACACCCACACACCCACACCACCACACTCACCCCCCAAAAACAAAGCGCGCGCTAACTTGTAGAATAAATATTCTTATTTGGGGAAAAACATCATCAAAACGTTCATAGCAACCGAGGAGGGAAATTTGCAATGATTTAACGGGGCAGTCAAACGAAATACTCAGCATATTCATACACTGGTTTTTCAAGGCGATCGGAATGGGGGAAAGTTGTTGCAAAAGGGGGGAAAAAAAGAGAGGAAAAGAGAGAGAGAGAGGAGAAAAGAGAGAGAAGAGAAGAGAGAAGAGTTTTAAAAGGTTTGCTTTAAAAAGAAAGAAAGAAAGAAAAATTTTTACAGGGTTTTTAACATTTTTAGTAATGGCTAAAACAAAACATCAGGCATTTTTGTGAACAAAAAAAAAACATACCCACAAATTTTAGAAAGATCGGCCAAGTATTTTTTTGAGATTTTCCATAAAAAGAAAAAGCGTTACGGCCGTTACGGGCCGTTAGAAACCAAAAACCGATTTTTTCTTCTTTATAAAAATTAAAAAAAAAGTACTTGCCGATTTTTCGAAAATTTTTTAGGAAAGGTTCATTAGATCACGGTGATACCCATTTTTTAGTTTCCCCCCCATTGGGGGCCGTTACTAAACGTGTAACGGCCTGAGGGTTTTTTTTTTTTTTTATAGAAATCTAAAAAAGTATTGGCCGATTTTTCCAAAAAAATTTGGGGGTATTTTTCTTTATGGTCACAAAAAACCCCCTGATGTTTTAGTTTACCTTATACTTTAAAGGGGGGGCAAAAAAGGGTTTTTTTCTTTTATAAAAAACTCAAAAAGCATTTGGGCCCCGTTTTTTCTAAAAATTTTGGGGGGGTTTTTTTTCTTATGGATAAACGGATGATCCCCGATTTTTTTTTTTTACCCCACACCCTTTAAAAAAAAGGGTGAACGGTTTTTTTTCCCCGGGGGGAAAAATCTCAAAAGTACTTGGCAATCTTTGTGAAAATTACAGGTATGTTCTTAGGGTGGGGGATATGCCCGATTTTTTATTTTTCCCCTTTTTAAGCCGTCTAAGGCCCTGTAACACCCTTTAAAACGGTTTTTCTTCTTTAAGAATATCTAAAAAAAGTATTTCCCCCGATCTTTCTAAAATTTTTGTAGGTTTTTCACTATGGGCCCCAGGGTTTATCCCCGGGTTTTTAACCTTTTACAGCCTTTTTAACTTTTCCCATCAATCGCCTAATCTGTTCTTAACGTGAATTGCCCCATAAAAACCGGGGGGGATTTTTTAAAAACCATTACACAGTGAAAAAAAAACTCTAATGACACAAACCCAAATTTTTTTTTTGTTACTCTGCCTGTGACACACCTTTTTTCCCCCTGAATCTGTGAACACACAGCACAATCCAGGTAAAATGACACGTCCCCTTTTCCCTCTTTTTTTCTTCATGTCTCGTTTTTGGGGGCCTGAATTTTATTGCTGCAGCTTTCTATGACTTGAATCCCCCAATCCCAAAGGGGGGGGGGCCTTTTTTTTCCCTTTGGGTTTAAAAAATTTTTAAAAATTTTTTGGGCCCTTTGGGGTTGGACTGTTTCGGGGAAGGTTTAATTTAAAAAAAAAATGTTTGTCGCCTTTTTTTGGGGGTGTTTTTCTTTTATTTTTCTAAAAATTAAAAAATTGGGCCCCCAAATTGTGCTAATTTAATTTTTTTTTAAAAATTTACCCCAACATACATTCTGGGGGGAAAAAGGCAGACCCCCAAAATTTTTGCTAAAAGAAAAAAAAAATTCAAAAAAAAAAAAACCACCCCTTTCAAAAACCCAAAAATTTTTTTTGTCCCCCCGGGTTCTTAAAAAAACCAGGGATATTTTTACGGGGGGAACGAAAAAATTGTGTGTGTTGTGTGGTGTTTTGTGTGTGTGTGTGTGTGTGTGTTTGGGGTTTGTGTGGTCTGTTTTTTCGCCCGGGCCCGCCCGGGGGTCAAAATGTGTTCCACTCGTTTAAAAACAAAACAACGGGGCCGATTTTTTTTAAAAGTTTTGGGTATTTCATTAGGGGTCACGAATCATCCGATGTGTTTTTTTTTTTACCGTTATAGCCGTTACTGGGGGCCCTATAACGGCCCATAAAGGGTTTTTTTTTTTTTTTATGGAATACTCGAAAGTATTGGCCGACTTTCTAAAAAATTTGTGGAAAATTTTCATTATGGGCAGGGATCATGCCAATTTTTTTTTTTTACCGTTATAACCGTTAAAACGGCGTAACGGCCCAAAATTTTTTTTTCTCTTCATGGAATATCTTAAAAAAAAATGGGCTGATCTTTAAAAAAAATTTGGGGGGGTATTTCACATGGTCACAGTGGGGGGCCCAAAGTTTTTATTTTTACCATTATAACCTTTTACTAACGTTATAACAAACCCAAAACGGTTTTTTTTTTTTTTTGGGGAATATCTCAGAAAGTTTTGGGCCGATTTTTCTGAAAACTTGAAGGTTTTTTTCATTATGGGTCACAATGGGGCCCCTTTTTTTCCCAAAAAATAGCCGTTACTAACTTTTTTAACCCGGCCCCAAAAGGGGGTTTTTTTTCCTCTTTTGGAAAATTAAAGCAAATTAAAGAAAAAGGGGGAGTACTTTTATATGTTTTGAATCTTGGTTTTTTTTTTTTTGGGTTTTTGGCTTCTAAATTGTACATACAGGTAATCTCATAGCTCAAACCTTTTTATTTAGTTCTTTTGGTCCACCATCTAACTTTTCTGGTCAGCAATGTGGGGAAAAACTTAAAAATTTTTATTTAGGGGGGTTTTTGTTCATAGTTAGAGGAAGGAATTTTCCCTTTTTTTTCAACCCCCTTCAACCCCTTTTGAGTTTTCCCGGGGTTTACATTACTGCAACCTCCTCATCGCTCCACAAAAAACACATTTTCGGAGCAGTTGGGGCCTGGCGAAAACCCACGGGGAAAAGTGTGATGTGCAACTGGTCTTTTTGCACCACATTTGAGAGGTGAGTAACGGGGGCTGGTGCGGGGGACCCCCTTTTTGGGGGCGGTACTACCTACCCCCCCCTTTTTTTTTCCCCTTCCCCCCCCCCTCGTTTTTTGGTGGTAGCTGGGGGTGAGGAATTCCCTCCGCCGCCACACCGGGCCCGGGGAAAAGTCCCCGGGGGGAAGGGTTTTATGTAAGGCTTTCCCCGTGTGGGGGTAGGGTTTTGACCCTTTTTGTTTCTTGGTAAAAAAATTTCCCCCCTGAGATCACCAAAAATCCCCAAGTGCCCCCCGGGGGGTAGAGTGGGGGAAAAAATGTCTCAATGGGGGGTTCGTGTCAACGTCCAGCTTTCGGGCGTCCCCCCCGGGGGGGAAAAAGCAGATACCACCCCCATGGGAAAATTTTTTTAAAATGCTTGCCAACAGGGCGCTTTCCCCCCTTTTGGGGGACATCGACCTTTCTTTGCTCCAGGAAGGCATGAAATCCTGGTAAAGGGCCCGCCTTTTTTTTCACCAAATGCATTCACTATTGGGCCAGTGAGTTTTCTCGCTTCTTTTCCCCCCCCCAGTGACAAGTTGTGTTCCTGCGGGGCTGAGGGTACGGGGGATTGAAAGGACAAAAACGTCAGTGCCCCGGTGACTGAATGTAGATTTTTCCCGGGGTTTGTCCTCTTCGAACGCACCCCAACTGTGCGGGGGGCAGTCTCGTGTCAGCTTTTTTCTTGGAAGAAAAGGATGTTGAACACCCCTGGAGTTTGTGAGGACCTCTTGCCGCGAAGTCACAAAAAGACCTTTGGTTTTACCCTCAAAGTGGTGGGGGAGCTTTGGTTCATTTTTGGGGTTTCGGTACTGATGGGAAAAAGTTTTTCTGAAAACCTTCCCCCAAACTGTGTATTGTCTGTGCGAAAAAGCATTGCGGCTTCCCACCCTGGCGCCCCCTTCCTTGGGGGCCCCGTTAATAAAAATGGGAAGATCTACAGTCAAAGACTTTTTTTCAGATAAATCATATTCTCTGCATTCCCGTCCGTGGGGCTTTTGAAGTGGTCAGCCCATTAGCGAAATTTTTGGGCCCCCAAAGGGGGGCTTACCCATTGCCTGGACAATTGCCATTCCACAATTACGGGTTCCCTTTCCCCTTTGGGGTCAAGGGAGCAATGTCATTGGGGGGGCACCCTTTGGGGCTGCAGATCAACACTAATTTTTTTTTGAAGGTCATCAAGAAACACCATCAGCTTTTTTTTTTTCTGGGGCATGGGGGGGTTTTTACCACTCGCGTGAACAAGGCTCGGGGGGGGGAACGTGATGCCCCTCCTTAGCTTCATCTGGGGGGGTACGTGAAAACAATAAAACATGGGGCAAATAGTGATCTGTACCCTTTGGGAGCTCCACTCCCCGATCACCCTTTTTTTTTTTCACCGCCCTTCCTTGCACGTTTCCAGGGTTTTATTAAACCCTTTTTTCCCTTCGGGGCCCGATACTGACCTCTTCTTTTTTTATGCGTTCCCCAAAAAAGGTTGGCATATTTTTTGCTGCCCAATGTCTTTTTGGGGTTTCACGCATCTTTTTGAAACTCCCCGCGGGGATAAAAAAACCCTTTTTTGATGATGTTGGGCGGGGGCTTCACCTTCGTACTCATGGGATCTGGACATATGTGCACCCCTTTTAAGTCGAACACTGTTCCCCCTTCCGTTTTGCCCAGACACCCCGGTGACACGTCAGGGATGTTCCTTAGTGTAGTTGTTGGTGGCCACCATAATGTGCTTTTTCCCGCAAGCCTACTAACTCTGTACGGGTAAGGAAGAATCTGCCCCCCAAACACTGGCATTCTGGGGAAATGCCCAAGAGTCCTCCATTTGATTTTTTTGTGCGGTTGAGTGCTCAAGAGCTGATCCCCCCAAGGGGGACAGAATGGGATCGGGTTTTTTTTTGACTACAAAGTTCACATAAATGAACTCTTGTTTGTAGACGGGGTCTGTTTTCTAAAGGGGTGTCATCTCCTCAATTTTTAAAGTGAACCGGGGCCGGGCCATACTTCTGCTTGTCATAAGCAAAAAAGTACTTGCGCAGACCCTAAAGGGGGGCGACAGGGACTTCCCCCAAAGAACCATCAGGGGTGGCATGGATGAATGAAAATATGAGAAAACCCCTCCTCATGTGGGGTCCCCACAAACTTGAAGAGTAAAAATTTGTATCCCCCTTTTTTTTATCAAACTCGGGGCCTCCCTTTTCAGTACCCTTTGGGGAAACAAGGGGGGGCATATTTTTCTGCTCTTTTTTCATTTTTTTATTGCAGGTAAATTTAAAAACAATTTGGTCAAATGCGTGCTTCCCCCCCCCCCCCCCCCCCCCCCACATGGCCCCCCAATTTTAAAATGGGGTTTTTGGGGGGAAAAATTTTTTTAAAAAGAGTCATGAGGGGCCCGGGGGGAGTCATGGGCATTTCTTATTTCTAAGGCCCTTTTAAAAAAACATGCAAAAAAAGCTGATGTGGATCCATTGCACTTCCTGAAAGAGAAAAGTGAGATCTCAGTTTACATGCTGGTTTTTGGGGGGGGGCCCTGGCTTTCAAAAATTCAACAAGAAATTTGTTTTTATGGGGCATAAACGACATTCTGTAAAAAGACACTTTTTGTTCAGATTGAATATTGTCAGAAAAACTTAAAAAAACAATGTAACATTCTTTAACATTCTGGCATTCCGGCTCTGAAAAAAAAGCGTGGGCAATACAGTAGTTGGGTCAAAAAAAGCCCCTTTAACTTTTACGCTGTGTCCAAAGGGAATGAAGGGGGACAAAAAAATGGGGGGAAATTTTTTTTACTTTTTGGCAAAAAACTAAAACACATTCATAAAAGTTGCAAAAAAAATTTAAAATGCAAAACCAAAGGAACCCCCCAAAAATTTTTCGTTGGCCCCCCTACTACAGCCAAGTGTCCTGTTTTTTGCACAATAAACAGGTTTGCGCCATGCCTTGTTCGCGGGGCTGTTGGGCCCTTTTTTAGCTCACTGACACCCGGGCCCCGTGGCGGTATCTCCCCCCATTGTGTGAAAAGGGCCTGCCTACTAAACTTTTTTGGGTTGCCCCCTGAGCCCCTTCTTTTTTGGGGAAGTCACTCTCCGTTTTTTGGGATTCTCTGCGCTTTTAAAAATTCAGTAGGGTTTCTGCCTTCTGTTCCTTGATGTGGGGTTGTGAGGCCTGGGCCCCCCCAAACCCTCAAGTATCTGTTTTTCATCCCGGGTCCTGAGACCTTTGGGAAAACAAGTCCCCCTCCACTAAGTTCTAAACCCCCCTTTTTAATTAAAATAGTGGTACAGTTCACTCAAACTGAGGTACTTCTCACCCCGTTTGATTTTCGCCTTTTTAAACTTTCGTCTGAATCCCTTTTCCCCAGGCCCAGTACGCTTTTTTGACCTTTTGAAAATCCCTTGTTTTTCTTTTTTTAAAGGGGGAAAACGGGGTGTAACGCTGGGGCCTCAACAAGGGGGGGCAGCTGTTTTCCCCCTTTTTTTTTTGGGGGCCCCCCCCTTTGTGATTGGCAAAAGATTCAAAACCATAATACAGGGGGCGATCGACTCTTCTCAAAAAAAATAAATAAAAAAAAAATGGGGGTTTTTTTCCTAGGGGGGAAAAAATTTTTTTCGGGCCCCCCAAAAAAAGAACTAGTGGGCCATTTTACTACGTTTTCGGGGGCTTTTTTTTTCCCCTCCCAATTTTTTTTTTGGGTAAAATCTCAATTCCGCTTTTGCCCCTTGCCCCCCCCAGTTAAAAACTGTGCAATGCTTTAGCCCCGACGCAGCGTTTTTTGCTTCAATTTTCCCTTTTTAAACTTCCTTCCTCGACCCCCCTTTTTCTCTTTCAGTCTGTTTCTTTTGTTTCAAAAAAAATTTCAGAGTCATCTCTGTTTCCCATTCTTTCCCTCAACTTACTGGGTTTTTCTTGGGGGTAAAAAAAATTTTTCAGCCCTTTTTTTTCGTTTTACGCCCCAAAAAAAAGTTACGCCCGTAACCTGGAAAAGTCTGTGGATTTGTCTTCTGTTTTTAACTATAAGTGCACCAACTGGGGAGTGGGCCCCAATTTCAAATGGGCCTTAAAAAATTTAAAACCCCAGCTTCTTGAGGTTAGGGGGAAAAAACCCTTTTTTTTCCCCCTGAGCTAATTTGGGCCATGCAGTCCTGGCGCTCGCCATTTTGCCCAGGAAGGAGAATTTGGTGGTATTCTTAAAGAAATGTTGATGTTTTAGTCAGGCTTGCACCAAGGTTATCTCTGCCTCATACACGCATACGCATTTATGCACCCACTAACCATTCACCTGTCTCGGGAAGGGGGGGGGCCGCTTTTTGCTTCTTCCCTAAGACGACTGGAACAAAAATAGTTTCTACCATTTATTGACGTATGAAAAATACAAATACACAAAAATAAATATAATAAAAAAACAAGAGTCAACACTTCCAATCCCGAATTTTATACTAAAAAAGGGTTTTACCTGGCCAGGTTTCCAAACACACACACACACACACACACACACACACACACACACAACACCACACACACCACATACAGAGAGAGAGAGAGAGAGAGAGAGAGAGAGAGAGAGAGAGAGAGGATTGCACACCACACCACAGTTCTCGGAAAAGCTACTTCAAATTTTCTTCAGCACAAGATGATGCGACGCCTGGATTGTCTGCACCAGGTTCCAGGACTGGGTCTTCGTGGTCGTCTTGGGGGGTCCTCTTTGAAGTAGAAATCTTTTTTTTCTTTTCACCCACCTCTGCGTTTCGAAACTCAGTGTGTGTGTGTGTGTGTGTGTGTGGTGTGTGTGTGTGTGTGTGTGTGTGTGTGTGTGTGTGTACTGCATGCGTGCGCGCGCGCGCGCGCGCGCGCGCGTTGTGTGTGTGTGTGTGGGTGTGTGTGTGTGTGTGTGTGAGGGGGTGCTTGCTTTAAAAAAGCTATATATTGCTATTTTATGGTCTTGACTTCATATAATATACTCGTCCTTCTTTATATTCTTCCCCTTTTTGCTGTTCAAATCCGTTTTGCAAATCATTGAATTGTAAAGCTAAGAAAAAATCTATTTCATGCATTTAAACAAAACATTTAGAAGTAAAGGGGCAGTCTTTTTGCTGGGCCATCACTCTGTGGGTTTGAATGAAATGGAGAAGTGGGTTGTCCTATCTGGTTTTTCCCCGATTCTTGTGAATCAGAGGAGAATGGGCAACCATTGGCGGTTCTGCTGCCACCGGTGTATTGAACAAATACGAAGTGGGGAAAACAAGTGCAGGCTAAGAACACACACACACACACACCCACACACACACACACCAACACACACACACACACACACACCCCACACACACACAAATTTGTTAGACATTTATACCCTTTTTATTGCAAGCAAAGAAAGTGCGCTAACAAAGATTTCCCTGTGTCCCGCAATTTTTACTTTTTACAATTGTTTTCTATTTCTACAATTGCAGGGACAAAAGGAAATCTTTGTTAGCGCACTCCACCTGAACAAGACCCCAACAAGAACCCAAGACCACCGTGCAGCGACTCACACGTGCAGAAACGGAATCAGGTCCCGCCGCTATAAAAGACAGATAGCGTGCCAAAAGAATATCCTGACGAGAGCAAAAAGGCTCGAAACAAGCTTGTCGATTTAACACTTCATTTTAAATATTTTTAAAAAAAGATTTGCTCCCTTGAAGGTTAGCCCTTTCAATTTTTAAGGGCTTTTTTTTTATTGTTCGTGATAAATTGCCCTCACGTTTTGCACTGTGTCCGCAAAAAAAAAATGGAGGGAAATCAATTTTTAGGCAATCTACTAAAACATTTTCCGTTTGCAAACCCCCAAACTCACTAAAAAACTGATAGAACAAACCGAGAAATTGTACGCAACATGAGATGGAAGGCGTTCTTTTCCTAAACCCAAATGCAAAAAAATGAAGACAAAAACACATATGGCTTCAAATCATGGCGATCACCTCCGACAAAAGATGAAATGAAAACCTTTTGAAGATAAAATGAAGGGACCTGATAGCCAACATTGAATTCAAGAAATCAATAATAACTTTCAAAACATCACTAGCAAATGAAATAAAAACAAAACCAAAAAAGATAAAAGATATTCGTAAAGGCTGATAAAACTAGCAAATTTTTACAAAATGGAAAAAATGAATACTCCCAACTCCCAAACATAAAAATCCAGAAAAATTACAAGAAAGCTGTAAAACCACACACGCAACATCCGCAAAAAAAAAAAAGAACTTGCACACCGCATATATAATTATTTTTATAATTATTTTTGTTTCAAGTTACTCCCTTTGCTGGCTGATTTGGGGGTGCGTTGGATTCTTCTATTGAACCTTTTTGGGGGGTGAGAACATCACAAAAAATATGGACTGTGGCGTGTCTCTATTTGGGCCAAGAGCACAGACCAATCACCGTGTCTCCCTGACGAGTCCAGTCCAGCGGACGAAAGGCCTAGGAGCAGGCAATACATATAGATCTGCCTTCGTGAGGATTGCGATGGTTCCCACATGCAGCTAGGGAAGGGTTTTCGTATTTATAATATATTTTCCCATTTTCTTCATCTTCAGCCCCCCCCCCCCCCCCCCCCCCCCCCTTTTTTTTTTTTTTTTTTACAAATTAATTTCAAATCTCTGCCAAGTCATTACTATAATGACGGAAGAATTGTGAACTACACTTGTTTTCCCCCACTACTTAATTGTTCAGCATTACATATATATTATATATATATATATATATATGTGTGTGTGTGTGTTGTGTGTGTGTGTGTGTGTGTGTGTGTGTGTGTGTGTGTGTGTAGCTTAGCGCTGAAAAATAGGAAACCAAGACTCCTCACTTCACTGCTCTACCAAAGGCTGTAGGGCTGATCACCACCAGTGAACCACCAAAGGCTGTAAGATTGATCACCACCAGTGAACCACCAAAGGCTGTAAGATTGATCACCACCAGTAAACCAACAAAGGCGTAAGACTGATCACCACCAGTGAACCACCAAAGGCTGTAAGATTGATCACCACCAGTGAACCACCAAAGGCTGTAAGATTGATCACCACCAGTGAACCAACAAAGGCTGTAAGATTGATCACCACCAGTGAACCACCAAAGGCTGTAAGATTGATCACCACCATTGAACCAACAAAGCTGTAGGGCTGATCCACCACCATTGAACCAACAAAGGCTGTAGGGCTGATCACCACATGTGAACCCACAAAGGCTGTAAGACTGATCACCACCAGTGAACCAACAAAGGCTGTAAGATTGATCACCACCAGTGAACCAACAAAGGCTGTAAGACTGATCACCACCAGTGAACCACCAAAGGCTGTAAGACTGATCACCACCAGTGAACCCACAAAGGCTGTAGGACTGATCCCACCAGTGAACCCACAAAGGCTGTAGGGCTGATCACCGCCATTGAACCAACAAAGGCTGTAGGGCTGATCACCACCGGTGAACCAACAAAGGCTGTAGGACTGATCACCACCGTGGAACCAACAAAGGCTGTAGGGCTGATCACCACCAGCGAACCAACAAAGGCTGTAGGGCTGATCACCACCATTGAACCCACAAAGGCTGTAGGGCTGATCACCACCATTGAACCCACAAAGGCTGTAGGGCTGATCACCGCCAGTGAACCCACAAAGGCTGTAGAACTGATCACCACCATTGAACCCACAAAGGCTGTAGGGTGATCACCACCAGTGAACCCACAAAGGCTGTAGAACTGATCACCCCAGTGAACCCACAAAGGCTGTAGGCTGATCACCGCCAGTGAACCCACAAAGGCTGTAGGGCTGATCACCGCCAGTGAACCCACAAAGAAAACAGGTTCAAGCCTGAAAGGGAAAGATCATCCCCAACTCTGAGATCCTGTGTAAGGTTTCACTGATCAGCCCAGAAGAACTATAGATCCTGTGTAAGGTTTCACTGATCAGCCCAGAAGAACTATAGATCCTGTGCAAGGTTTCACTGATCAGCCCAGAAGAAACTATAGATCCTGTGCAAGGTTTCACTGATCAGCCCAGAAAACTATAAGTTGAAACTGTTTCCAAGTTGTGAGACTAGGCATTGTTTGTGTGTATGGCCATATGCTTTAACAGTATAACTTTATACCAATACTTGGTGACATCTATCAAGATGGTGAATGAGTATTCTATTGTAATTGTTTGCCACAACTGGTAAAAAACTATTAAGATGTTTGATTAAAATTCTATCTTAACAATATGATTTTTAGCCAGTATTCAATACTATCTGTTAAAAGCTGTTCAGATGCGCGATGCTTGATTAACATTCTATGTTAACAATATGAGTTTTTGCTAGTATTCACTACTGTCTGTTAAGATAATCACTGAATATTACCTTCTGACAGGAAAAGTAGTATGCGTGGAGCGAGGGCGAAAACTGTTAAGTAGTATGCGTAGAGAGAGGGCGAAAACTGTTAAGTTGATTTATGAATCTGTTAATTATCTTAATGCTTTGTAGAAGGTGACTGTAAGTCTAATTATCATGCGTACTTGGGCTAAGTGTATTCCAAGTTACTTCAACTTAATGTACAGGAAAAAGTGAGGCGTTGTTAGACTTCAATTGTGAGCATTGTATTACTGTCTCCTATCCCTTGTTAACATCCATTCAAAATCTGCGTGAAATAGATACTGATGATTATGGCAGCTATATTTATGCTAGTCTAATCCTTTATCAGCTGAGATCTCACACATTTACTGAAAGCCAGAGGACAAGTGTGAGAACTCAAAAAGCAACCAGCCGCCATGACAAAGTGGTTAGTGTCGCGGACTTCCGGCTGGGAGGTCGTGGGTTCAATTCCCATCAGAGTCATGTGGGTTTTTCTGCCCTGACCGGCTCCTACCCAGAGTTGAATTTGCTACGGGCTCATTTGGGAAGACTGGGACCACACAGTCGAGTTTCATCCACTTAATAGATGCGTCTCTGACAGTGTTGTTCAAATTTTCCTTACCAACACTGCAGGTGCCTGTATCTCTCGGGCCTGGTCGTTGCCGGGATATATTATGAAAGGAAGCGTAGAGTACAGCCCTGTCATGCTGTCTCAGATTGGAATGGAAATCCGTAGCAACATCTTCATCATCCTCATTCTCATCCATCAGCACAAAAAAGTCTCAAATTCTGTGGCCCTTCATGCCCTGCTGTCATGGTGACCTCAATTTCGATGTCCTCTCCACGTCTATGGCCTTGGTTTGGTTCTGTCGGGGTCACCGGTATCGGCGAGTCCATGGGGGCTGTCGTTGGACAGACGTGGTGGCGCCCTCCGGAGGGAGAGCTCACTCACGCCGGCTCCGCGACAAAGCAATTATTGTCGTCAGTAGGGGGCTTAGCAAGTGGTGTCCTGCGTATGTTAGATCAGAACAGGCGCCACTGAACACCACCGAAGTGACTCGGCAGCAGTGCAATGTCTCCTCCAGTGGGCTGCCTCTTGATGACTTGACATTGACCGTTCCCTGTGGATTGCCGGTGCCGGGGCTGCGGCAGGACTGACTAGGCTGTGGCTGTGGACGGGGTGTCAGAATGAATGGTGTGGGTGCACTGCCACTGAGGTGGCACAGAAGATGGGACAGCAAAACAAAAAAGAGAAAAAACTCAACTAGCAGGACTCACAGCTACTTAACACATCAGGCTCTGTTTTGTGACCAGACCCTGGGCTGCTATTCCTGACCCCGGGTCTGCATGCTATCAGCCCAGCAGGGACAACAAGCAACATGGATCAGCCTCTCCACAGAGATCAGCCTGTCTACAGAGATCAGCCTCTCTACAGAGATCAGCCTGTCTACAGAGAAGGTGGACCAGTCACCAGCAGCTGGAGATTCACACTAATCTCCAACATCAGATAAGTTCTGATATTCCGAGTGGACTCCAACTCAGCTCATCCAGAACTTTCCCTCTCTTTATGATGAGAGAACATGGGAAAAATCAGCCCGATTTGAAGTTTATTAATGTATGTATTTTAGCTTGTATAAACAAGTAAGTTTTTCATACGGGCGTTGAATGTTTGAACTTATCTCTAATTCTATCACTCAGAGCCACAGCACTTTTAAGTGCACAAGCTTAAGGAGAATTATCCCTGATCCACTCTTGAGTAGTTTTAACAGTTCCCGAGAAAAATGAAAATTTCTTTCAATGACTAGTACCGGAAAGTTACTCCTTCCAACCACTTGTCAGAGAGAGGGTGGAGGTGAAATTTTGATATAACGCTAACAGAGAAAATATTCTGAGTCCTTCACTTAGAGAACGCACCTACCCACCCCCAACTCTCGTCACACAGTCATAACAGTAAGAAGTGTGTTTTGTGGCTCGTCATCTACTTGGTGTTTTCATTCGGTAAGCGACGACCGCAGTGAGTGGTCGCGGTTTTCACACTCTCTCTTGCAGCGAATATCTGAGCTAAACAAGCTTTTTTTCCCCATGCACATCCGT
Organism: Conus canariensis; assembly: GCA_033310375.1. NCBI lineage: Eukaryota > Metazoa > Mollusca > Gastropoda > Neogastropoda > Conidae > Conus > Conus canariensis. The sequence goes on along the minus strand of CM065726.1, from coordinate 72,519,897 downwards.
TTTTTTTTTCCAGTCTGATTGCGGTAACAGACTCTGAGATAGAACATTCTCTTGTTCAAATAGCCTGTGTACCGTGTTCCACGATAAAAGCTGAGGGACATAGACAAGACGAGTAGTTTTTATAACAATTCCGCCTGTACCCCTGGAAAATGCGCTGAAAGCGAGTTGTTCACACAAAGGTGTGTTATCATGAATAGAGGCAGAGACAGTCATGTGTGACAAAGACATTGTATGCGGAGCATGCAAGCAGTCAGGCTACACAGAAGGGGAACCTGTGGACACGTTTCACAGTTTTGTCAGGTCTGACTTGCCAAGCCAGCTGAAGCAGAGTGTGACTGACAGGACGACTGAGGAGAGGGACTGTGGTGTCACAGGCAGACTACAGGAGAAGCAGACTATGGGTCGGACCAGTGAACGTCAGGCAGACTACGGAGAAGCAGACTATGGGACGGACCAATGAACGTCAGGCAGACTACAGGAGAAGTAGACTATGGGTCGGACCAATGAACGTCAGGCAGACTAACAGGAGAAGCAGACTATGGGTCGGACCAATGAACGTCAGGCGACGCCCAGTTCTCCCCTCCAACTTCAGACCCCCTTTCATTACCAGGCAGAAACAGACTCTACAACGGTCCCAGTCCAAGGATGGAGCCAGACCCAAAGAGATGACATGGAGGGGGAAACAGCTGAAAAAGAATTCCAGTCATTCTGGCCGTCACGCTCCACCAGTCATCGACACGAGCTTGGGGGGAGAGGGGGAGTGAAATCGGCCTTATACGGAATAGTGAAGTCACCTTGACTCACCGACCATGGCTTTAGATTATGACAATTGTTAGGTTGGACGAGAAGGGGGGGGGGGGGGGGAGGGGGGGGAGGGGACACGGTAATGTAACATGCAGTCTGTTTCTGTGTGTTTGATGGACAAAATACGTGTAATACGCAACAGATGTTAGATGTTTAAAAGAAAAAACAAAACAAATGCAAGAAGTCCTTATAATTGCAAATGATGCAACAATATGGAAAAACAAAGACAATGAGGGTACAAACAGAAGTCAGGGGGAAATAATTTTGGTGGCAAACAATTTGAGGGCCAAGCCACCCTGGGAAGAACTCGGCATAGAATCTCAGTAATTCAGTCGTGAACGGTGTTATACAGCTAAAATTGGAAATTATTGCGTGCCAAATAATTCCACAAAAAAAAAAAAAGTTTTTTTTTTTTTTTTAAGTTTACAGCAATAATAATCGCAACCTCTGTGCAACAAAATTTCTTTCTGGTTGGTGACTTCAAATGTATACTTAATAACGAATATGACATTATTCCAGGTCTTTCACACTGTGTTTCAGGAGTCAACATTTTACAATAAGTTTAACACATTATAGCTCACTGCAATGTGGAGAATTTTTCACAAAAATGAGAAAGATTTTTCATGGTCTTGCGTGAACCCTTTCGTTGCCCATCGATTAGATTCTTGTTTTTTTTATCAGTAGGAATTTTACAGTTCTGTGTATACTGTGAGCTTGTTAACTTTCCGAGTTCAAGTCACAAAGTAATGATTACAGAACTGAATGTGAGAGAATTATCACGTGACACGTAGTCCTGGCTTTTGGAAGTTTAATAATAGTCAGCTGAAAGATGCTGGTTTCGTGCAGACAATGAATGATTCATTAGACAGACAGCTGGCTGAACTCTTAGGTGCCTTTTGTTCTTGCACAGGTTGGAGGTATGCAGCGTTTTAAATCTGGACATCATCGGTGAGAGAACTATAAAATAGGCATTCTGGCTCACCCACCTCCGCCAGCTCCAACCGGCTAAAGCCGGTTTCGCTGTTGCTCCGCCGGCTTACCCAGAATGCCTATTTTATAGTTCTCTAATAGTAAACACTTTACAAACATACATAATGTGTAGGATTATCTGTTTTTAACACTAATTTAGAAAACTTTTGAGACTTCAGTTTTTGCTTAATCCTTCGTTTTTCTTGATCGTCTTCAATAACATCGTTTTCTTTCATACATTCATCAAATGCGTCTCTATCTTTCATGTGGAATAAAACCACTGTCTTTAATTGCTCTCTAAAGTCTTTTAAAACTGAGTTATATTTTTGACATAAAATCCACACACTTATCCCAGCATGTCTTCCACTGAAAGCCAGTTTTGATAAAGTGTTTCTCTTTTTGACTATATCCTTTTCTGCTGAACAATCATCTATAATAAATAATGTCTGAGTTCCTTCAAACTGTCTAAAGAAATGTTCTAAATACTCACTCAGTTTATTGCTAGGATCAACTAAATATATGTCATCATCTGTCCATATAAACCTTCTGTCGTGATATGCTTTGTTCCATTTAAGTGTTGGGCAGAAAATTACAATATGATCAAAATTATAACGATAAACTGTTTGTAATAGGTCGAGGACAAATATTGTTTTTCCACAACCAGTCTGTCCACAAATCAATGAACAATGAGGGGTTTTTATCATAAAGTTTAACATCGGCATTGACACCAAAGTCGTTTGCTCCATAGTTTTATAACAGAATTTAATTTACACCAGTTAGTGTTGTTATCATACTATCCGTCAAAATTTGATCAGTACAATAAAATCTTATAAGGTCTAAATGTGTCAGATTAATCCAACTCAGTTTTGTCAGATTGTTTCTATTAAGACTAACATTGATTTTGTTGCTTGTTGTTACGACCTTAAAATTTTCACCATCGTGACGAACCACAACAGTAACTTTAAGATTGTCAACGTCTAAGTTTTGCCAGCTAATAAGAATTCCTTCCATAAGGTTGTCACTGACACCCACAGCTCCATTCCTCCTCACATCTTTTAAGACAGAAATTTCAAATATCATTGTGAACGTGTCTCCTAATAACGTGCGTGGAAAGAACTGTACTTTTGTAGTAGCTTCCTTCAAAACTGATTCTCTTCTGTGGAGGATGTACTGTTTGCTCCCAAACTTCTTTATTTCGATCTCTTTTCGACTGTTGTCCTCTGGCATAAGACTTACATGTAAAGGGCCAGAGTTCAATGCTTTTCTGAAACTTTTTTGACGGTCGAAAAATGTAAATGGGCTTACGAATTCAAATTTTATGTCCCATTCTAAATATGGTTCTAAGTGCCATTTGTTGTCAGTTTTTCGAACTATTTTATATTCATACTGACCTGTATTATTTGCTTCTAGATTGCGTAGTTGTTCTAGTTTAGGAAACCTTTTGTTGTCGTCAACCTCTTTGCGCTTATAATAACCATCTTTAGTGTACTCAAAACCATACAAAGTGCCTATCTCACCGTTTTGTTCAAAGTCCTCAACGTCTGCAAGGTCTTTTAATTCTAAAGTTACACACCTCTCAGGCGCTAATGTAACTCCTGATTCTTCTGGTCCACGTGACATTTTTTAAAACAACGTATTATTTTATTTCTAAAACAATGTGCAGGTTATCACATTTTACGACTTTCCCTGTTTTATCTGTGATTTTTATATTAAATGATCTGACCCTCCCACAAGCTAATCTTTTAAACTGTAAATTAGGGAATTGTATAATTTCATAATCGCAATATGCAGCTTTCCCTGATGGAAGAGCTCTTAAAACAGTTGAGGGCCTTCCATCATTTAAGTTTTCATCAGTGATCAGCTCGTCCAAATGAACATAGAGTAATGAATGTAATGCAAGATCGAGCGGATATTCTCCCTCATAAGTAGTTTCGTCTGGTGTAACTATAAATCTATGACTGGCTTCATCGCCAGTTGCAAAGCCTAACATTTTAGCTAGCTCTACATCAAAAAAGTATTGGTCTACTTCTTTTCCAGGTTTGAATGTCAACATTACTTTCAAATTTGCATTGTTAAGTTTGAGAGTAATGTCGAAGTTACTCATTGCTTCTTTCAGCGAGCAAAACCCGTAATAACCATCAGGTATGATTAACCGGCTAGCTATGGCACTATCACTAAATTTTGCAATCGTATTATTCTTCTTGGATTCACTTATATTAAACCATACGACTTTGTAAAAAATTTCATGGAGTGCAACCCTTCGGGTTCCGCATTCATTATCAATAGCATACTCTAAAAACGAAGGACTGTCTTGAGTTGTTATTGTTACAAACATTTTTAAAACAAATTTAAAAATGAGTGCATTCAAATATACTAATGCAAAATATTCTGTCGGGCCGCACTACAATCTTAAAAATATAACAACTGACACCCTTGACATTTCTGTGACTCAGTCTGACGCCTTTCAAGTAAAGGTTAGTACTCCATTGGATCGTTATCTTAACCCTCCTATTAAAAAAGACCACATCCCGAAAGTGTGGTTTAGTCATCCGATGCAGTTTTATCAGAACCAGTTAAACTTTGCTGTGTTTTGTGCATCAACTGGGTGTGGAGTGTCGTATGCGGATCATTTAAATCATCCTGATCCTTTGGTGAGGTCAGTGTATAGATTTCATTTTTATTACGCCTTCAGACGTATTTTATCTGAACTGCAAGCGCCATTACCAAATGACAAAACGTTTAATCCATTCAGCAACAGAATAGATTACAAGGCTTTTGAAAGGATCTGTAACGAATTTGATATTGACCCAAAGACAGACTTTAGACAAAAGTTGGATCTTAATCATGGTTTAGGCACTCTTTATTATTGGGGCGTGCACAGAAAGTATAACTATGATTGGAATCCTCCTTACACATCTTTCTCTTCAGGCACAACTGTTCACCTCGGGTCCATAGAGCAAGAGCATAAAACAGCGTGGACAACATTTATTTTGGATACTTCTAAGGGCCTAACTAGAGCGGAATAGAACGAATAAACGACTCTATTCGTACTTACGTTTGGTGTTTGCTAGGTTCGCAAGCACAGGCAAGATCTAACATAACTGATCCTTCTACTGGCTTTGATGCCCAAAAACAGTATTTAGCAAATTTAGAGGACGCCATTAATTCTGCAATTGATTTGCCTTCAAGTATTAAAAGGTACCAAAATGTTTTACAATTTGCAAGATCGAAAGTAGACTTTGCTGTCGGCACTGGTTTATACATGCTACCTTCTGACCTCAGGCTCCAGGTAGGAACAATAATAAACTACAACAATGAAATCCTTGTTGCAGGAAATGAAGAGAAGGTCGGGAAAAACGACATAAATTCTGAGCCAGTACAAACAATAAAAAAAGAAGTCCCCTCAAAACCCCATCCAATCCCCAAGGCCCAAAGCTCAAAGGCCATTGAAGACGCGCGTGATGACCATGAATATGAAAAGACGGCACTTGTTATTGGATTAACTGCCCTAGGATTACTTGGTCTTTATCTTACTAAAGAGTAACCCAACTATTAAGACAACTAATGCCCATAAGTGCTCGGCCATAAAGCCAACTACTTTACTTGCAGTAGACAAAAGCCAGCTAACGATCCCCCCTAATATGCCAGGTAAAGAGTCTATTGCTTTACTGGCTAATTTTTTTAATAAACTTGCAAGATGATCAAGTTGTTTTTTTACCCATGATTTATCTGACGACGGAGTTGGCGGGCCTGGCGGCACTGCTCCCCCACCGCCACCGCCTGTAAGAGCCATCACCAGTGTACTTATTGCAAATCCTAAGGCTGTTATAACACTTGCTAATGTGACACCTTGCTCTCTAAACAGTGTTTTTATTCGTTCTGCTAACGTTGTGTCTTCATATAAAATTCTTTGGATAGTTTCTCTTATTCTGCTCACTTGAGTTCGTAATTGTTCTCGGTTATTAGACAACACTTCTAGTCTTGCTGATCTCTCTTGTTCAAGATCTTTTAGTCTTTGTGTTATTCTTTCTTTAACATCATGGCCTAAGTTGTGGTCATCAGCCTCAATTAGTTTTTCTTTTTCTCTTTTTATATGCTCATCTAGTTCACCCAGTTTTGCTAAATTGTTTGTTAATTCGCCTCTGATGCTTTTCAAAGCATGATCAAGGGCCGTTATTTCTCTCATAGGTAGCGGCGGATCGTGCATAGTTTTTAATACTGTTTCTTCTGAAAAACTGGTTTCTATTATTTCGTCTGCTGTTGGGCTTAAATCTTTAAGGGTATGTTTTGTATTTGGTTATCTGTTGGGAGTTCTTGTAGTGTGTTTTGAAGTTTAGCAACTGCCTCACTGTCTAATCTTCGCGGTTTAGCAATGCCAAGGCGATTTTGATCGCTCACACTGAGCCTTTGTCTAATTGTAGTCTTTGCTAAAAACTTTGATGGGTCTGGTTTAGATGTAAGCTGTACAGGTTGTCCTTGCTCGTTTTTAAAAATCAAATGGCCATCTTTTGTTTCAAAATCATTAGGGTCTATAAAATCAGGAGGTTCTTGGCCTAAACTTTGATAAAATGATTTGACCTTACTTTCTGTTAATTCACGCCGCAATGATTGTAATGGATGTGTCAAAGGCGTCATTTCACTCATGTCGTCTCCAGGATCAAAAACATCATAATCTTCTTCTGCCATGTTTTTAAATAATTAACTTTTTATTTTGTTTTATAAAAAAATGTCACAAGCATATGGCTCGATTCTTGACCCGCATAGAAGACTGAAAGAGCCCTTTGGCGTGAAGGGAAATAAACAGAATATTATTGTTCCAAATAATCCATCTACTATTGATTCAGATCAAATTCTTACTGTTAAATTTCCAGACCTAGGAGCAGATGAAGTGATTGTGCCAGGATCTGCACGACTTACTTTCAAAATAGAACTCGAATCAGCAACAGACGAAAACAGGACAGTAGTCCAGAATCTGGGACGGGCAATCGTTAAGAAAATTTCTATAAAACTTGAGGGGCAAGAAATATTTTCTTTACACAATGCAGACATATTTCTAATCTATTGTGATCTATGGCTAACCGATAATGAAAGGGCCGATCTTGCGTTTCAAGGAATCGAAAATAACGAAGCACTAAAACACAGAATAGACGCCGAAGACGCTAAAGACGGCAACAAGTATGAAGCTGTAAGTTTTGCTTATGGAAATCGATTTTCCATACCCTTAGATTTTGAGTTGTTAAAAGCGCATGCGCCATACTTTCAAGGAGCATTAAAAGACAGATTGTCATATGAACTAACTTTTAATGAATACAAACGTGTCATTAAATCTACAGACACTGATTCCAAGTACAGCATTTTCGACATCTCGTTAGAGTTTGACATTGTTAGCAACCCTAACTTAGCAAGGCTGATTGAGCAACAATATCAGTCAAAATTAGCAATATATTACGAAAGAGTGATTCATCATACTAAATATCCTAAAAGCAGGGCAGACACAATATGGAACTTTAGTTTTAGTGCCGCAGCAAGATCCCTTAAAGGTATTTTATTGCTGTGTGAAGATGAAGAACCATTCAAAAGACAAAGTGAAAAGTTTATTAATCCTAAAATAACTAAAGTACAATGTTCAATTGAGGGTAGTCCTAACCAAGTCTACGGTAGCGGGCTTAAACCTTATCATCATTTTGATGAAATAAGAAAATTGTTCGGAGGCGGGAGGTCTAGAAGTCCAACAGTAGACCTTGTGTCTAAAGATCTACACCTTCACAGTGTTAGACTTGATGAATATTTAACAACAAAATACGGTTTATGGATTGACCTAAGGTCAACAGAGGATAATCAGTTGCATGGGAGTGGGAGAACAGTTAAAGACGTAATAAACATTCAAATTGATAAAGAAAAAGAGAGTGATAAACCACTTAATGTACATTTGTTTTTAATATATGATGCGCAGCTGAATATTCAAGATAACAGATTAAAAGATATCCAATACTAAATTATTTTTATTTTAAAAAAGCATGTCTGTTACGACTTATCCAAAAGTGCCCAAAGAAGAGATAGCTGCTGCTGTAGACATAAAAACTTTCAGATTAACCAACATTACACAAATGCAACAAAAACTAGAGCAGGACCTTTCAAAATACAGCAAAACCAAACGAAGGTATTCTGCTGTCTTTAATGCTGTTACATATGTTAATACTGGAGCATCGGCGGTTAGTGCTTTAACAGCAGGAACAAGTGTAGGTCTCTTAGCAACAGGCGTAGGTGCACCGGTAGCTATACCTCTAGGTGGTGTGTCTTTAACTCTTGGCCTGTGTTCATTGGCTGTAAGTGCTGTCAGCAAAAAAATAAAAGCTAAACTCCAAAAGCACACAGCTATGGTTCAACTAATAACAGCTAAACTTAGTTCCTTCAAACTGATAATTGATAAAGCACTTGTCGACTCGAACATCACGGATGAAGAATTTAGTCGCCTACAGGCTGATTTTGAGGACTACAAAAGACAAAAGTTTGATCTTCAAAGAAAGGCAAGGGCAACTTTTTCTCAACAGCCAGACACCGACCAGATAAAAAAGGAATGTTTAAAAAAAGTAAACGAAACATTAAACTCTGTTCTAAACAGCTCACATTAACAACCCCAAAGGGCGTTTATACTTTAGTTTATGAGTCCAAGCACAAAAAGACCGTTGATATTGATTCTGATTAAGTATTTTTTTTTAATTTAAATAAATATTTTGAGTTAGAAAAGAAACTCAGCATGGATAAGATATATGAAGGTTCAGATGAATTGTTTGAAGCAATGCTCGAGGAAGAGCGTTTGTCAAAAGCTTTAAATGAGGTCGTTTTAGAAGTTATTGATCCAACAAACGTACAGGCAAGCGTTGTGCATGCAATTTCTCAAGTTCCAAGTAAACTAACAATAAACCCTCCAGTTAAAGTAAGGGTAGTTGTTTTAATTGACTATATAACAATAAACGAAGAAAATCTAGAAGTCTGGGTCTCAACTAAACAGCAGACTATTCTTTCTTATAATGACTTAACACCCGGTTGGGCAGATCAACTTCTTACACAGTTTAATGAAGCCTCTGAAGCAGCTAAAATGAGAGGCTCTGGTTGGTCAGAGGGTGAAGTCCTAGACATCAGATTAAGACAGGCTAAGTATGAGCCGATTGTAGGCAAGTCTTACATTCCACTGCCTCCAACATTAGTTGCAAAGAAAGCAGTTTTAAACATAAAAAATTCAGACGACAAATGTTTTATGTGGTGCGTTCTTGCTAGGCTGCATCACGTTGCCAAAAATGCAGAGAGAGTATCTAACTATTTACAGTGGGCCAATGATCTTAACTTTAACGGCCTTGAATTTCCTATGGCTGTAGACAAAATTGATCAGTTTGAAGAACAGAATCCTCCAATAACTGTTAACGTATACACATGGTCTGAAGAAACCAACCTTCTGCCAATTAGAGTATCAAAGAACAGTCCAACAATAGGCGAACCAACCAGGAGTCATGTAGACTTACTCCTAATGCAAAGCCTTAATGGTTGCACTACACTCTAATACGCACAATGAGTAGATTACTAGTGCATACTACAAAACAACATAGCAAACAAGAATTTTGTAGAAAATGTTTAACAAGAATTCCGTCCGTTCAAGCTGCGAGCGAACATGTAAAACATTGTCTCAGCCCAGTTGACTGTGATACAGAACTAATTACGCCCGGAGAAGGCAGTAAAGTTAGTTTTAAGAACTGGAAACGGTTGCAAACTAGTCCATATGTTGTTTACGCAGACTTCGAATCACTCATTGTTCCTTATGAAGGACCAACCCCACAGAAACTTCCTAAAACAGTCTTAATGAGTAATCATCAGATTTGCTCATTTGCCTTCATCATTGTTAGGTCGGATGGTGCCCATTCAAAGCCAGAATTATACAGAGGACCAAATGCTGCAAAATACTTCTTAAAACGCATGCAGCAAGTGCGTAATGCCTGTTCTAATAATCTAAACTTATCTGAAATCATAATGACGCCTGAAGACCAACAACAGTATGACTCAGCCACTCACTGTTGGATTTGTGGGGCGGCCTTGGTTGCCACCGCAGAGAATCCAACAGTAAGAGACCATGATCACATTAGTGGAAAGTTCAGAGGAGCAGCACATAACAAATGCAATCTTCAACTAAAGTTTGAACCAAAGACATGGAAGCTACCTATATTCTTTCACAACTTGCGAGGTTACGACTCTCACCTTATAATGCAAGCAGTAACCAGCGACTTCAGGGTGTCATGCATTGCGCAGTCATCAGAAAAGTACATGTGTTTCACTTTAAATAACATGTCTTTCTACGACTCTATGCAACACCTGATGGGGAGTTTAGAGTCACTGGCGGGATCCTTAAAGTCCTGCCCAATAACAGATCACTATTTTGACCCAACTCTTGTTAGAAAGGGCGTTTACCCTTATGAGTACATGAACAGTTGGCAAAGGTTTGACGAAGATACACTTCCGCCTAAAGGCGCGTTCTTTTCTAGTCTTAGAGGAAAGGACATCAGTGATTCTGATTACCAGCATGCTCAAGATGCGTGGCAGAAGTTAGAGTGTAAAACGATGGGAGACTATCATGATTCCTATTTAATGGCGGATACCTGTTTGTTGGCGGACGTCTTTGAAAATTATAGGAAGACCTGCATGAAACATTACAGCTTGGATCCTGCGCATTACATTTCTGCGCCCGGGATGAGCTGGGACGCTTTCTTAAAATTTACTGGAGTACAAATTGATTTATTGTCTGACCTGCCAATGCTTCAGATGATTGAAAACGGATTGCGTGGGGGAATCAGTATGGCGTCGCACCATTACTGTAAAGCAAACAACAAATACTTGGACGACTATGATCCAAGTAAAAGGACTAACTATCTTATGTATTTAGATGCAAACAATCTGTATGGATGGGCAATGGCGCAATCACTACCGTTACGTAACTTTAAAATGTACACAGGACTCAAAGACACTCAAAAGTTTTTAAAATGGCTTCAGAGTCTAGAAGCTGATCGTAAAAGAGGTCTCATTCTAGAAGTTGATTTAGAATACCCCCATGAACTTCATGATTACCATAATGACTATCCATTAGCGGCAGAAACCCTAAAAGTGTCAATGACAGAACCGCCTAAACTTGTGCCTAATCTTCGTGACAAAAAAAATTATGTCTGTCATTACAGACTTCTTCAATTTTATTTAAGACATGGTTTAAAGTTGACAGCTGTTCATCGTATAATTGCTTTTGATCAAGAACAGTTCATGAAACCATACATCATGAAGAACACTGATCTCAGAACTAAATCCGCAGATGCTTCAGAAAAAGACTTTTTCAAGTTGATGAACAACAGCTGTTTTGGAAAGACTATGGAAAATCCGCACAAGCGTAAAGATGTTAGATTGGTCACCAGAGAAAACGTTGCAATTAAGTTGACTTCAAAACCTAATTATCAGGACTTCAGAAGATTTCATGATCAGCTTTTTGGCATAATGATGAAAAAAAAGAAAGTCAAATTGGACAAGCCCGTTTTTATTGGGTTTACTGTTTTAGAGCTGTCGAAGCTTTTGATGTTAGAATTTCTTTATGACTACTTTAAGCCCTTGTATCCAGAGTCCAGAGTTCTGTACACAGATACAGATTCCTTTGTTATAGATATCCCTACTGAAGATATCTATAAAGACATGGAATTAGAAGTAGCTAAAGGGCATGCAGGATGGTACGACACATCTGATTACCCTAAAGATTCGCCTTTGCATTCAGATATTAACAAGAAGGTTTTAGGTAAGATGAAGGATGAATTATCTGGAGGTGTGATCAAGGAGTTTGTTGGTTTGAGGTCGAAAATGTACAGTCTTTCAAGCCAAAAAAAAGTTGTTAAAAAAGCAAAGGGAATATCTCGTAGTGTTGTGCAGTCAAGCATATCCCATGACAACTATAAAGAAGCATTGTTTGGCAATAAGACTTTTCATCATGACAACGTAAAACTACGATCTAATCTGCATGAGATTAACACAACAGTTGTAACAAAGAAGTCATTAGATAGAACAAACACAAAACGTGTGTTTGTTAATCCAGAGTTTTCATATGCAATCGGGCATTGGAGAATAGTATAATCATATGTCTTCATGGAGTTTCTGTTTGGTCAAGTGTTATCAGAAGCTCAACTATATCATTATCCAGTATAGCCAAATCATTATTATTCTCATTCATTACTGCTAAATGTGCTTTAATTTTTTTATCATTTCAAGATTTTGATTTTTCCATATCAAAATATCAGAATCTAGGGATTGGGGTAGTAAGCGATTGTCTGGCTGTTTTAGCATAAGATTGTCAATGTTCTTAAATATTTTTTTGATAATAATATTATAAGCAGATAATTGACGTATTAATTTTGAAAACTCTTTTTTCTTTTGAGCTTCCATTTTAAACTCAAATGTATTTGCCTAAATTAACTAAGCGACTGGAACTGTGTCTGGCGGGATTATCTGCAGTTCTTCCTTCACAAAAGATCTTCGGGGGGCTGGTCGTTTTGTTGTGTCAGTTTCTCGTAAATAATACACTGGCGGATTCATTTTCACAATTTTTTTTATTTCATATGGATCAACACTCCAAACTGGATCTGTTGCCCTGATGCGAGTGTCCCCTTCTGCTTCTCCCGGTAAATAAAGGTACCTTACTTTCAAACCAAATGGCAATAGTTTGCTGGATGAAGACTCTCCTTCAACAACATTTATTGTTTGTTTTCTGATTGCTTGTACTGGTTTTAGACCTTTAAATTCTTCATTATTCATTGCGCGCAAAACTGAGGGCAGCCTTCTAACCCATTCTGTGTTGCGAGAATTGTCAATCAGCTCTCTGTGATACTGGTAGGAGAAAAGTCTTTCAGATAACTGTTTGTTAAAGTTTTCAACCAAACCCTGTGATCTGTGAACACCCGGAATGCCTCTTTTAATGGTAACTCTATGTTTTAACAATAATTGATTCACTTGTCCTTTAAATTCTTTCCCATCATCGACTTGAATCATGCGAGGATAAGTTAAGGGCCCTCGTTGATATATCAGTTGTATAGCGACAGCAACAGCAGAAGCACTCTTTTGTGTTAATGGTTCCGCATCTTTGTATCTTGAAGCTATATCAATGACTGTAAGTGCGTACTTAAATCTTTTTCGTCTAATCGTATCATGGGGTAAATATAGAAGATCCATTTGATGGGTGTCGTTCGGTATTGTGTTGACAAAGTGTGGTCTCTGTATTCGTTTAGGCGCTGGTAGATAAATTTGCCAAATCGCTTGTTTAGATAACCATTCTTTTGCTGTTTGTTCACTGACTCCCGCTGCTTGGCTAAGCTTTTTAATTGCTGTTATTCCCTTCCAATATCCTTTTGGAGAATAATAGATTTTGTACATTTTTATTCAGCCAATACTTTGTGCAACAAAATACACAGCGGTCATACCAAAGGCAATAAACAATATTTCTTGCATCTTTTGTTTTTCTGATGGTTGATAGTAATCGCTAAATTTTGGTGGGGGCAATGTTTCAACTTGTTTACCTGTTACTAGAAAATATTCTTTTATTGCCTGGTCAACATCTTTAAATGTGTAAGCTGCATGTCCCTGTTGTTTAAGTCTGTCGTTAATAAAATCTAACTGCTCCATTCTTTGCTTTTCATAGGTGTCTTGTGCAGCGGCTAGTTGCTCCATAGCTTTGTTATGTCTTTTTCTCCCGCCGTCATCCCGTAGTTTACTAAATGCGTAATTACTTCCGCTAAAAGCAAGCGCATTAACCACAGCGCCACCAATCATCATTACGAGTGAAGCCATTTTTATAAATGTATTTTTTTAATTTTACATATTAATACTGTCTGGAATTATTCCTTGCTTAACTAGAAAATCTTTCGTAGCAAATGAAGCTGTAATAACAGCAATCAGCTTTGCTGAGTCTTCAAAGTCTAGTTTGCCAAGATCTGCTGGTTTTATTTTTAACAGGCTTTTACCAAGCATTGTGTATCCTACACTTAGGCCTCCAATAACAGCAGAATGGTATACAAGGTTAGTAATAGTTTTTTCGGTGCTCATTTTTAAAAAATAAAATAATATTTATTCATTAATAAAACATGAACTGCGATGATTTACTTCCTGAACTTACAAATGATCAAGTTGATGACCAAGCTATTATGCGCCAAAAAGAAAGGCTGTATTCTTTGGCGGCGTGTGGAAAAACAAAACAGTACCTTGGAAATGAATTCAGCATAGAACAGATTCAACAGATGTCGCCACAAGACATTGTAAAGTATCACAACAGGTATGAAGCGCAACTGGGGTCAAGAATGGTAAAAAGTGTTGGGCAAACGGTTCTTAGTTTGTACACTAAACTAGTTAGTAGATTTGCTCCCATTGATTCTGAACAAGATTTTATGTATGATTTAACACAGGATCCCGTTTTAACAAAGTCATTAGAGTCTCTAGGATGTGATCTATATTACAGATTTGGAACATTATTGTCGCCAGTAATTATGGGATTAATTACTTTTAATCATATAGATTTTGTTTCCCTTCAAAATGACCGAGCCAGAAAATCAGCAGAATCAGAAAACATTGATGGAGAAAGTGACCAGTAAAAAGCCTCCTCATCCTGGGCGTGTTGCAGCAGGAAAAAAATTAGCAGAGTGGAACAAACAAAAAAAATTAATGTTCCAAGCACAGAATATAACTCATAATGAAAACATAACATCGCCAACGCCAACAGTTGTTTCAATGCCAGCTGTAAATACACAAGTTGATTCAAGACCTACAACACCAAAGTCGACATGGATTATTTGGATTAAAAGAGTTAGCATTTTTGGCGTCATTGCTGTTGGTGGGGGTGGTTATTACGTTTATAAAACATATAAAGAAAGACAGCAAAAACCAAAGCAGCCCAAAAAATCACAGCCACTAAATACAAAATCTGAACAAAAAAGAATACCAGAACCGCCAACAACAAAAGATCATTTTGATCCATTTGATATGCAGTAATATTTCAAGAACTTAATAAATAATTATAAGTGACTTGAATAAGAACTTGATAACGACTTGATGACGACTTGATAAAAACTTAAATAAGAACTTGATAAGAACTTGATGACGACTTGATAAAAACTTAATGACGACTTGATAAGAACTTAATGACGACTTGATGACGACTTGTTAAGAACTTGAATAAGTACTTGAATAAGTACTTGAATAAGAACTTGTTAAGAACTTGATGATGACTTGTTAAAAACTTGATGTTGACTTGTTAAGAACTTGAATAAAAACTTGTTAAGAACTTGAATAAGAACGTGATGCCGACTTGAATAAGAACCTAGAACGACTTAATGACGATTTTTTTTCACAATTAATTGTTACATTCTTTTCCGGGGAGACAACTCCCTTCTGCCTTTATGTAGTACTCTAGGTCAGACATGTCTGGCCACGGCTTACCCAACTGCACAATAGCCGAGTCGAAGCGCCGCACTGTTTGCTAGTTCGTGTCAAGTTACACATAACGGAGTCGGGCCGCCACGCGGCATTGTATAAATTTAGACGGCGTCGTTCAGTACAGGCGTTAGACGTCATTGTATAAATTTAGGCGGCTAAATTTCTAAACATATCAAAACATGTTTCTTACCTTCCCCCAATCACAAGACTAGATAGAATCAGCTGATTAGTAACAGTGACGACATTTCCGCCCAGCACTTGTGTTGTTAGCAACTGAACCTAGCTGTCTTGTCATTTGCGGGTGTGCAGTGCAGTCGTGTTTTCAGTTAGAAAGTGTTGTGTTATGTCGCAAGACAGTATCTCTTCTGAATTAGAGATAGAACTTCTTGAATCACAAACCGTTCATCAAGAATTGCTAGATTACTCAAGACAAAAATGGGAAGATTGGTTGATATTGGAATCTCACCTTCCTATTCCCGTAAACTGAGGGTGATATCTCGATTGCTGAGACCGTTCACGCGTGAACGGTACTATTTTTAGAATCCTATCTGTCGGAGCTGGCTTGTCTGGAAGACCTACCGTTCACGCGTGAACGGTACTATTTTTAGAATCCTAGAATTCTTGAGAATTTTGGAGCTGGCTTGTTTCTGGAAACGTATGAAAAGGTTTTCTACTGTTGGACTACCTTTCATTGAAGTCTACTCCATGCTTTGTCACGTCCTATTCAACAGGCTGCCTATTCAGGCGGCCGCCGGGTGTACTTTATACAATTGTCTTGTTTGTTGAATCAAGCTTTTAATAAGTGCACTTGGTGGCTGCTTAGAATAATCTTCAACAACGTGCCACGATTCTACGCTTGTGTGAACACACATCCCACCCCTTTTCAGACACTCCCTATTCAGATAGCTTTCAATAGCCAGTCATTCCTCACAATAGAATGAAATCCCAACTTGGTTGACAAATAGCCCTCCTAAGAATAAAGGCATGGTTAACCAAGTCCCCATTGTTTTGTTTGTTTACTTCTTAACGGTCCAGTGACAGAGAACTATAAAACAGATAATCCTACACATTATGTATGTTTGTAAAGTGTTTACTATTAGAGAACTATAAAATAGGCATTCTGGGTAAGCCGGCGGAGCAACAGCGAAACCGGCTTTAGCCGGTTGGAGCTGGCGGAGGTGGGTGAGCCAGAATGCCTATTTTATAGTTCTCTTCGGTGTCTGTTGTGGGAACTTATATTTGCACTACCATGTTGTCGACTTGTGTTGCTCGCAGGGGGGATGGGCGTGATCCTACTGGAAACAGGGTAATGTCCCTGGTGTTATCAACTAAAACCCCACTCCAGGTACATGCATGTCTTATCCTGCATTACAGTACAGGACATACCCCCCCCCCCCCCCCCCCCTTCTGTCAATTGCGGTGTTCTTCCATCTAACTTTACAGCGGCTTAGAACGTGCCAGGAGTGTCTGTCCATTTCATGGTTTAATTCTTTTAATTTTTCGGCTTGCCAGAGCGTCCTTGCTCTCTAGGTGACCAATTTGATGATGTTCCTTCCACGTATACTCTGTGGTTCCCTCAAAGAAGCATTTTTTTTTTTTGCGTCAGCCTTTGTGGAAGGCGACAGAGGGCGTCGCCATTTTAAATTCGGGCTTTGTCATACATGAAGTATGTCATGGGCAAGTCGAGCCAGACGGAGTCTATCCATCTCCATTTTCTTGATGACTGTAATCCCTACAGGCAGCAGACAGAACCAGGTTAAGGGCGCCAGGTTAAGGGCTGATTACTTTAATCTCTACATGCTGCAGACAGTGCCAGGTTAAGGGCGCTAGGTTAAGGGCTGATTACTTTAATCTCTACATGCTGCAGACAGTGCCAGGTTAAGGGCGCCAGGTTAAGGGCTGATTACTTTAATCTCTACATGCTGCAGACAGTGCCAGGTTAAGGGCGCTAGGTTAAGGGCTGCCAGCTGCGGAGGAAAACCTGTGATCTTACATCAAAGGAACGTGTGGCCTGGTTTTAAGATAATGTAGAAATGCAATGATACACAATTATCTTTTTACACAACACGTGCTTCTGATATGCTCAGCGAATACAGGATGGGTCATGACTTTTTTCTTTCCAACAAGAACCAAGGGAGACTTCATTCCTCGGCAGTCGTGCAGTCACCCAGTGCGCTGTCAACCATCACTGGATGAGCTGTGTCTTTTCTCTAGCCGACTGCCAGGTCTCACTCCAGTGATTCAGTCTGTTAATCATCAGTTCTTCAAACCAAGTGTCTTTGACAGATGAAGACTCCCTTATCAACAACTGACAGTCTTCCAAACACACGGAGAATCTGTTGCTGAACTTGGTGCCTTCAACTCTCAGCTCTTGCTTCCCAGGGTGTGTCGTGATTTTCTTGCAGAATGATTCCACTTTGACCCGCATATCTTTAAACACCTTCACTTCTTCTACGAAAGTGTCATCCTCTGCATCAACTTTTTTGTAGAACTCGGAACGAAAATGTCTGTAAATGGCAAATTCCTCTCTGCGGTGCTTCTGGAATTCGTCTTTCTGCTTTTGAGTGAACTCGTGAGGGCGACGAGTTTTACCCACGTTGAATTTGATGTACAGCATATCTTGGAGGTTCCACGACAAGATCCTCTTGAGTAGAATAAGGGACTCGTCAAAGGCTTCAGTCAGCAGCACCAAATGGAAGGTCCGGGACAGGGAATGGATGGATGTCTGAAGTTCACCTAGATCCTGCAAGGAGTTCAGGTCCAGACCGAAATCGTACGTCAGCTGGCTGTGTGTCGGAGAGTTAGAAGGAGTGTCCCAGTGTGTCATGTTGGACAAGTAGGTGGAGATAGGGTCTGGTCCTGTAACAGAGAGAAACATGGGCCTTGGCCTGAGCCGTCTACAGGGCTGAGAACCATATCCGACCTGAAGCCTACATCAAGCTATGGACTTTGTAATGCAGCGCTAGGAAATAACTAACTGGCGGCATAGAAAGTTTTTGAAATGAACTTATTTCTGCCATAATCAATAACGTGATTTTAATTTGATTAATGGAATTGTTTTAAACTCTTAAACGGACGGAATTGGTGACGTCGTGCTGAATGCGTGAGAAATGACTGTTGCCCTCCAACTTCTCTGCTTCCATTCCACTACATCCTCTCTCCTGGCTCTACCCCTGCTCTCTCCATCCTCCATACTCACTCATTAACTCCATCCTCTTACGGGGGCGTTGAACTGTATTCATTCGGCACGGCTGTGTTTTGGTTAAGCTCCAACAAATTGCTTAATTATTACTTGTTGTGGCCGAGTATTGGCTTCAGATTTTGCAGAGAAGTCTGTGTAGTGCCATGCCTTCTGGACATCTCGATTTCCGGCCACGTTGTGGTTCCTTTGTGCCGGTATTTGTGGCTTTTATGTTGAAAAGGGCCAGAAATCGAGCCGCCATGAGAGTAAAAACAGTGAGACTCAAGACTGTTGTGGACGGTGTCATTTTTGGTTCCCTCCTGTCGCTCTTGTTCTGGGGCAATTTTTTATTGCAGTGTGGCGATGTGGAGCAGAACCCTGGACCACCGAAGAGTTCCCTGCGACAGACCAATCTGTCGAGTGGTGACCGCAGGGATAGCGTGGACAAGCCCCGTACTTCTTCCAGCACACCGGGAGCTACGTCAACCACCCAGCATCCCTCAAATCTTGATTTAATGTCCATGCTTCAGACTTTGAATACGAAGTTTGACGAGATGAAAGGCGACATGAAGGATTTGCGGGATGGATACGCTGCACTGCATGGAGAATTGAAATCCCTGGGACAGGAGGTGACGGAGCTGCGACGGGAAAACGAAGACCTCCGAAACAGCAATGACGCCCCGAAGAAAAGAATGGATTCTTTGGAACGGAAGACGGACGACTTAGAAGGCCGATCGAAACGGAACAACTTGATTTTTCACGGACTTGCTCGAAAACCCAACGAAACTCAGCAGGAGTGTGAAGCCGTGGTCCATGACGTCATTACAGACACTCTGGAGCTTGCTGGTGATTTCTCTTTCGATCGTGTGCACCGCCTGAATTCCAGACCCGACTCTCCAGTGATAAGTTGTTGCACGTTCTTCAAGGACAAAGAAAGGATTCTGAAAGCAAGATACAAACTGAAAGGGTCACAGGTGTTTTTAGGTGAGGACTTTCCTTTCAGAGTGAGAGAGGTGAGGAGGAAATTAACGCCTCATTTGAAAAAAGCCAGAAGTGAAGGAAAGCGTGCAACCATGGTCTTTGACACCTGCGTATTGACGGCAAGAAGTACGGTCTTGACGGTGGGGACGGATCCAGCCTCAGGGAAATTGTATAGGGGGGAGGCCGCCCTGCAGTGACACCGGTTGCGTTTCACGGGTGCAGGCAAACTTCGCGTGCGGAGCAGGTTGTGTGCGACACTGACAGTGACCCGTCCCCGGTGAGCGATCTCTTTGGTTGTGACATTGTAAACATTGGTTCCGCGGTGGCTCGGGGAGATGAGTGTTTTCGTATTATAACAGAAGAGAATAATCGCATTAATCAGCTTTCAGATAATAACTCTTTTGATCATGACGTGATTTGTGTTAATGATATCGAACAATTAACATGTATACCATTGTGTGTTGATTATGTCACTCCTCCATCGGAAAACAGGGACACTTTATATTTAGAACAGAGGCAGTTATCAACAGAAGCACGTGGCACTGACGAGGATAAAGATAGGGGGCTGTCTCAAAAGAAGAATTGTAACGAAGATGACTGTGTTTTTGATAATGTTGATTCGCATGTGAGAAATCCGTCAGTCTATGTACACGAAACTGGTGATGAAAATTGTAATGAAAGTACACCTGCTCTGTATGTTGATGAAATTCATGTTGATGAAATGCCTGTTGATGAAATTCATGGAAATAATAGATATTCAAAATCTTTTACATTTTTGCACTGGAATATAAATGGGATTCTTTCTAAAATTCACAATAGAAGGTTTCTCTCATATTTGTTTCACTTTGACTTCATCTGTCTCGTTCAGACGTTTGTGGAAAATCTTGAATTCAGCGTGTTTACAGGCTATACTGTGTTTCATAAGCCTGCTATCAAGTTTTCAAGTCAAGGCAGACGTTCAGGGGGCTTGTTATGTCTGATTAAGAATGATTTTGTGCCTTATGTTAGAGAGCTCCAAATGAATTGTTCTAATGCTCTTTTTGTTTTGATTGACAAGACTTTGTTTGGTTTAACAGAGGATGTGTTATATGTTTGTTCATATGTGCCACCTGAGTGTTCACCATATTATGCTTATTTTGATGTTGATAATGGTATTCTTTCTCTTGAAGAATGTCTTACTGATTGTATGCTTGATTTGAATGATGTGCATATAATCTTGTCTGGTGATCTGAACAGCAGAACAGCTAATGTTTCTCAAGATATTTATGACATGTATGATACTTACAATTTTGAATTTGATAGTTGCTCAGATTATTTAGAAAGGAAATCTTCAGACAATGTACTTAATAATTATGGAAAATGTTTGTTAAATATGTGTACCTCGCTGGGATTGTATATACTAAATGGAGTATGTAATGGTGATCTTGATGGGCACTGTACGTATATTTCAGACTCTGGGTGTAGTGTAAACGACTATTTTCTGATTTCTCGAAATCTACTTTCAGTTGTTTTGCCTTCTTGTAATTTAGTTGTTTCAGAGAGATTAGAATCTGACCATTTACCTGTCGAATTTCATTTTGGAATGCATAAACTTAACGCTGTGTCTTTAAGTGTTGAAAATGACTGTGAGGTGATTGAAAAGTTTGTGTGGAACCCTTCTTTTGAACCAACGTACGTCCATACAATGCAGTCGGTTGAAGTATTATCATTACTCGATGATGCTATAAATATGATTGATGTAATGAAGCCTTGAATATGTTTGTTGCATGTCTTAAAACTCACGCTGGTTGTCTGAAGAAGCGAATTTGTTTGAACAAAATGAGTGAAAAAAGTGATTGGTACGATGATGACTGTAAAATAAGTAAATCAAAAGCTAAAGGATTGCTGAGTACATTTCTGCGGACGAAGGATGCTACTGATCGCGTTGCCTACTGTATAGCCAGGAGGGAGTATAAAAATCTTCTGAAATTTAAAGAAAAACAACATAATGATTCATTGTTAGGATCGCTAATTGCATCAGTTAATGA
The DNA here is from genome assembly GCA_033310375.1 of Conus canariensis. NCBI lineage: Eukaryota > Metazoa > Mollusca > Gastropoda > Neogastropoda > Conidae > Conus > Conus canariensis. The sequence continues at coordinate 72,498,441 of CM065726.1, read as the reverse complement.
TCAAAAACAGTTTCGGGAAAATGTGCATAGAGTCTCCTTTAAAAGAAAGCAGCCATATAACAATATAACAATGGTTGACTGGTATAATCACTTTAAAAAATTACTGGAAACAAATTTACAAACAGAAGATTCTTGTATAATTGATAACTGCGATGATGACACCAGTGATACTAGTGACGCTAATGATAATAATGACGAGAATGACGATGGCGGTTCCATGAACCGCCCAATATCTAGAGAAGAAGTGTCATTAGCGATAAGGAAGTTAAAGAATGGTAAATCGGCTGGTCCAGACGGAATTATTGGGGAGACGTTAAAGCACGCTGGGAATCGCGTTGTTGACTTCTTTGTTAAACTTTTTAATACTTTGTTTGATAAGGGAATCTTCCCAGATAAGTGGACGGAAAGTATTGTACTACCTTTATTAAAAAAAAAGGTGATAAAGATGATCCTAATAATTACAGAGGAATATCGCTATCAGATACAAGCAGTAAACTCTATAGTTCTATTGTAAACAACAGGATTCAGGAATGGATTGAGTTGCATAATATTACTGGGGAACAACAAGCGGGATTTAAAAGAGGTTACTCTACTACTGATCATATGTACACATTATTAGCTTTAGTACAAAAGCAGTTTTGTCTTAACCGCAAACTCTATGTTGCTTTTATTGATTTTGAAAAAGCATTTGACTCTATCGAAAGAAACGTATTATGGCCTATTCTTTTGAAAAATGGAATCAAAGGAAAACTATACCGATGTATCCACAGCATGTATGTTACAGTCAGAACTAGAATTCGTTCCGGCTCAAAACTGACAGACTTTATAAATTGTACCTGAGGGGTAAAACAAGGCGATGTTACTAGTCCAGTGTTGTTCACTTTATTTATAAATGAATTAGCGTTGGAAGTGATCAGAAATGGGAAACATGGTGCTACATTTACGTGTGATTACTTTGAATTATTTATATTACTTTTGGCAGATGATGTGGCTCTCTTGTCTGAAACAATAGTTGGGTTACAGACACAATTAAACAGCCTATATAGAGCAGCATCAGGACTCCATCTAAAGCTGAATATGAATAAAAGCAATATAGTCGTTTTTAGGAAAGGTGGATACCTAGCAGCGAGAGAACATTGGTCTTACAATGAAATCCCTATACCCGTTGTTAATGTTTATAAGTATTTAGGTATTCATTTTTCAACAAGATTGAGTTTTACTGTGTCGTGTCAAAATCTTGCCAGCAGAGCTAAACATGCGATGTTAAGTATATTGCAAAAATTATTTAAATTAAACTGTAGTTCCCTTGTATATCTTAAATTATTTGACACACAAATACAACCAATTGTTCAATATGGGGCTGAATTGTGGGCATTAAGTAGTGCAGCTCGACACTGTGAAAAGGTACACTTGTTTGCTCTTAAAAAGTTCCTAAGTGTTCAAATGCAAACACCAAATGATTTGATATATGGAGAAACAAATAGATACCCCATTTACATACATTCTGCAGTCAGGTGTGTACGGTACTGGCTAAAATTGACAAGAATGGATGGGACAAGATTACCACGAAAAGCATATTGTACGTTGTTCGATTTGGATTCTCGTGACAAAACCAACTGGGTATCCGATATTCGTTGTAAATTGTATTCATTTGGTTTTGGGTATGTAAGGCTAAACCAAGGCGCTGAGGGAATAAATCAGTTCCTTACTGCTTTTAAGGAAAGATTGGTTCTTTGTAGATGGCAAGAATGGGACTTTCATATTAAGAACAGTGAAAGATTTAGTTTCTATAATATTTTTTGCACAATAGCTGCTGATAAGACGCATTTGAAATTGAACTTAGACAGGCAGCTGAAAATCATTACGACAAAATTTAGACTTGGCGTTTCGGAAATCGCTGTCCATAAGTTTCGTTACAAACAACACACACCTGTTGATTTAATTTGTCCATTGTGCAAACAAGCGACAGAAGATGAGGTGCATTTTGTTTTGTGCTGTCCCGTTCTAAAGGATTTAAGAGTAAGGTATATACATCTAAAGTACTATAAATATCCGAATCTGTTTCGTCTTGGATTACTTCTAGCATCAAATAACGAAAGAACAACCAAAAATCTGTCCATTTATCTATGTAAAGCGTTTAAGATACGTTCTGTGTGTGTTTCTTAGTGTACCAATTTTTATCAGTTATATTGTATTATATTTCTTTTGGAACGATTTTTTGTTGTTGTTTCACCCCCTTCAATAGGGGCAATGGCCTATTATTGAATAAACTATCCGTATCCGTATCCATCCTCTTACTGTCTCCCTGACTTCATTCCCTTTCCGTCCATTTCCATCACTTCCATTAACTTCACTCCTTCTTCCTCAGTTCTGGTCGATCTCCTCACTCTCGTTAATTCAACTTTTTCTCCCTCAGTTCTCGTCCATCTTTTCACTCTCTCCTTGACTCAATCCCCTCTCCAGTTCTGGTCTGTATTTCTTTTCTCTTTTCTTTTCTCTTGATGTTCCATTATGATTGCATTACCTTCTTTTTGTTTCGTTTTCTTTGTTTGTTTGTTTGCTTTAATACATTATTTAATTTCACTGCATGTTATAGTCCCTACTCAGGGCGAGGACTGGATATAAACAAGTGCGTCAGTGCTTATCTATTATCCTCGTAAATAAAGAATTTCTCTCTCTCTCTCTCTCTCTCTCTCTCTCTCTCTCTCACTCACTCACCATGAATTCTCGTCAGTTCCGGGTACTTCCATACGTCCCTGTAGTAATAGAAGGCCGACACGAACCGATGCAGAGGCTGCCGGACGGCGCTGACGAAGACGGAGTCGTTGGGCAGGAAGTGCCTGACACAGGTCTCGTTAAAGCGGACGTGGTCCGTGATCATGTCGTAGTGAGGGACCCCGGGGGGCAGCGGCCGGATGTCGGCCACCCAGTTCTTCTTCCCCTGAGCGGCGTGGGTGCCCAGATTCTTCCGGACGGCCACGGAGAGGTTGTGCACAAGGGCGTAGCGGTTGAAGATGTTGGTCAGCGTCTGGGATCCTGTCTTGTGGGTCTGGAAACATCATGGTCAGTGTGGTCATTGCCCGCGGCACCAGCAGCAGCCAGCAGGTCAGCGGGTAACCGGGCTTGGGGTGGAAGGTGGGGGAAATGGGAGACAGGAAAGGGAGAAGGAAGGGGGGGGGGGGGGAGACTTTGCTGCCAAGAGTAAGGGAGGGAGGGAGGAGAGGGGTGGAGGATACATTCGGCCCTTCTCTGATACCATCGGAATGGTGGAGTCCTAGGAAGCCGGAGCTGAGACTATATTCTGCTGTGTTTGTGTTATGCACTCTTGATTCCGGTTTGGCAAGTTCTCTTCATGACAATGCTTTAACATACATTTGTTGATGTCGTTGTTGATCTTGTTGGTATTGTTTTCAAGCAGATAAGAAGAGTAGGATTAAAAAAAAATTCATCATAGTTTTATTGATAATAAATGAGCCTGAAAGCTCATTACAACAACCAAACTAAGCTGTTTCAATCAATCAGTCAAATATTCATTGTCCTCACATTTTTTTGAAGGAGGAAATTTGTCATGCAGTCGACAACATGAACACAAAAAGAAGTAAAAGTTGATCAGAAAGTTACATTGCAATGCTGCTATAAATCTCTCGCAAAAGTTGTATTATGTCACACTGCACAAGTTGTATTATGTCACACTGCAAAAGTTGTATTATGTCACACTGCACAAGTTGTATTATGTCACACTGCACAAGTTGTATTATGTCACACTGCAAAAGTTGTATTATGTCACACTGCACAAGTTGTATTATGTCACACTGCACAAGTTGTATTATGTCACACTGCACAAGTTGTATTATGTCACATCGCACAAGTTGACAAGTGTGTGCCTCCTTTCAGATGACCAATCCCTTCTTCCATAATAACTTCAACTGTCTGCCATTTTTCTCCGACAGCCTGTCAATCAGACATCAGAAACAATGATTAGCTTAACTGTCTAAAAGGAGAGATGAAGCCCCACAAATTCGGAGACCCACCATTGACCACAATACTGGCACACACACACACACACACACACACACACACACACACACACACACACACACACACACACGCACGCACGCACTCGTGCGCACACTTCTCTGTCTGTGTGTGTGAGTGAGTGTGTGTGTGTGTGTGTGTGTGTGTGTGTGTGTGTGTGTGTGTGTGTGTGTGTGTTGTGTGTGTTGTGTGTTGTGTGTGTGTGTGTGGTGTGTGTGTGTGTGTGTGTGTGTGTGTGTGTTTACGAAATGATGTAAACATCATTATTTATATACACTATACACGGAAAGTAGGTTGATTTACGTACTTTATGCAACTAAACAACATTGATTTCATTACATCGTATTATGTAAACATGTATTCATATTCAGCGACAACATATTTCATGACATCATGAAAGTAAACGTGTTCATATTCAGCGACAACATCTTTCATTTCATCATGAAAGTAAACGTGTTCATATTCAGCGACAACATATTTCATTTCATCATGAAAGTAAACGTGTTCATATTCAGAGACAACATCGAGATGTGTATGTCATACGTGTTAATATCTATACATGTATTAAACAGATATAGGACATTTATGTACATCGTACATGCAAACATACGTGTACACAGGCAAACAACATTCATATACCTATATCCTACAAATCAAGAACATGTACCTTTGTTAACCAGATTGATTTATGTACATTATACATGTAAATAACATTTATTCGTGGCATGCCAAGCACTTTCACATCATGTATATACGTTCATCATACATGCTGATAGCATTGTTTCAGAAGTCCCTGCCTCCTTACAGATGACTTACCCCTCTAGGCTGTCATTTTCCTCAGACAGCCCTCAGAAACATAATGGTTACATTAACTGTCTTGATTATACATGTCAGTTACATTTATTCATGGTATGATGGACACTTTGATATGTGTGTTAAACATTTAAAAGTGCGCACTTATGCATATGATACACGTAAACAGCATTGATTTGTCTACATCATGCGTGTATTCATTTTCTAACCAAAATTTCAAGCATAGGCTTCAATTAAAAATAACAAATCGTCGTATAGGGCATTTCAGCCTGCTTGTATTTACTGAATATATGCTCTTGATATCACAGCTGTTCCAGACCATGAATTGTGGCCTCCTGCCGTGTAGAACTTTATTGCAGGACAATCTGGTGGCATAGTGCTTCCTCCAGCAGTGATAACCGCACGTGCGATCTCCTCGAGCACTTGGTTGTGCCTCCATATGTACCTTCCCTGGGTTAGCACTGCTTTGCATGAACTCAGGACATGTTACATCAGGGCTGAGATTAATACAGTTAGATAATTAGATAGATAGATAGAAAGATAATTAGACAAATAGACAGAAGGATGGATGGATCGCATACAGTTAGATAATTAGATAAATAGATAGAAAGATACTTAGACAAATAGACAGAAGGATGGATGGATCGCATTGACAGATAGATGTAAATGAGAGCATGGAAATCAAAGAGCAAGTTTAAACAGCATAGTCACTGATTCATATCTATCCTTTTACAATGAATTTTTGTTTTCGGAAGAAACAAAATGCATGTTGCCTTTACTACCATTTTTTTCTTCACTAGAAGGGCATCCTGGAGAACGCAGACCTCAACCAAAGTCAAACAGTACCCTGAACTTCAATCACATCGTACCCAAATCCATCAGATATCTCTTGACATATCTCTTAACTTCAATCACATCGTACCCAATCCATCAGATGTCTCTTGACATATCTCTTAACTTCAATCACATCGTACCCAAATCCATCAGATGTCTCTTGACATATCTCCAAAACTACCACAGACACATTTGAACCGGTAGATCCACAGCAAGGGAGGACCACTGGTGATGGTCACTGTGACTAAGGGTCTTTTTTCAGTTTTTGTATCACTTCAGTGCCCCTCTGTTGCGATGGCCGGTGGAGAATTCGCCACACAAGGCGATCGTGGGCAGACAATCATTTTCCATCCTGGAGACGTGCCCTGCTCAGCATAGCTGGGACTTCAGTAGCGTGGTCTCGATGCTGGCGAGCTCTGTCTGTTCGAGGACTTCAACCTTGGTGAGGAAGTCACTCCAGTGAATATTGAGTATGAAGTGAAGGCAGCGTTGATGGAAGCGCTCAAGGAGTCTCAGGTGTGACTTTAGGTGACCCACGACTCAAAGCCCTACAGGAGGGTGGTAGGTACAATGGCTTTGTACGCTCTGATCGTGGTGTCCTTTTTCAGACATTTGTTGTTCCAAACACCTTTGTACAATCTACCAAAACCGCTGTTTACATTTGCCAGTCTGTCGTCGATTTCTCTGTCGATCTTGGGAGTCCAGTGAGACGAAGCATCCCAGGTAGGTGAACTCAGGGACCGTTTTCAGTTCAGTCGCTCCAGTGCTGATGGGGGGGGGGGGGGGGGGGGGGGGGTACTCTCTCCGAGGTGCAGGCTGGTAGGGACCTCCACCTGCTTCAAACTGACATCTGGCCTGAAGAGCTGGGCATCCTCTGCAAAGTAGGATGAGATAGCTGCAAGGCTCCCTCTGTATGGCTATTATGGCAGCGTCGTCAGGTAAGAGGGGATCTCAGATCAGTTGCTCCAGGGTCTTCATGTGGACCTGTAGTTATCTGAGGTTGAATAGGCTGCCATCAAGACGATATCTGATGTAGACTCCATCTTTATCATCAAGGTTTTCAGTGGCTTGTTTGAGCATCGTGCCCAAGTATATAGTAAAGAGAGTAGGTGCCATGACGCAACCCCGCTTCACTCCATTGATGACAGGAATGGCTCTGAGAGGTCACTGTTGAATCTGACTTGACCACGCTGATCTTCATGTAGCTGGATGACCATGCTGAGGAACTTTGGGGGACAGCCGAGTCGTCCCATGATCTGCCACATTCCTTTTCTGCTCACAGTGTCAAACGCTTTGGTTAGGTCGACAAACTTTACATACAGTCCTTTGTTTGGCTCTCAACACTTCTCTTGTAGTTGCCTGAGAAGAAACACCATGTCTGTGGTGTTCCTGAAGTGCTTGCATGGGGAACAATTCACAGATACATCTCCCAAGATGCTTCACCATGAAAATGAAAGGAAAAAAAACAACCTCAAATTATACCAAATATAAAAAAAAATACAACTTAGGTCACACCTGTAGAAAAACATATTGAACTTTTCCTGTTATGCAAACCGTATGCTCTGATCAGTGGTTATGATTTTCAATCCATGGACGCTGTCACAAACCATCTCACGTTAACAGATTTGAGAATCTACTGTTCATCACAGTACCACACACGCACGCACGCACACACGCACGCACGTTCGCACACGTGCGCGCGCGCGCCTCGATAGATCTATCTTACTGTTCTAAACGTATAATTCTCGATGGTAAACATGAGTCTTTCAAATTCACATCAGCACAGTGTCAAGTGACAGCTTTGGGCAGAAATTTTGAATCATTAAAATATATATTACACCAATGCCGCCGCTGCTTTACGTAGGCCGATCAAAATAGCTGTGATGGTAAGTGGAGCATGTGGATACGGGCATAGCGGTAAAGCTGCGAGTTACAAGGTATTTAGACATGTGTAAGATAATTCCTTAAGTTGTGGTACATGAAAGATGCCTGCCCTAAACACACATTCACGCTGGCATTTTAGATCTGTTTAGCAGAGAGCTGAAAGTAAACTGCTAAGGTGATGTTCAGTATTCTATAATCCTCCCACGTGGTGATATGCACGCGCGCGCGCGCGCGCGCGCACACACACACACACACACACAGAGAGAGAGAGAGAGAGAGAGAGAGAGAGAGAGAGAGAGCATTTTTTAAAATGTCATTTTCAATGAATGTGCGTGCGCTTGATCGTTACGTAGCTACACGTGTGTAAATTTACGGTTAAAGCAGTTGTCAGTCGTGTTAGAGCAAATCATTGACCGTGTGTGTGACTGCACTTGAACTGTGTGGGAGTGGGAGTGTGTGGGAGTGGGAGAGTATGGGAGTGGGAGTGTGTGGGAGTGGGAGTGGGAGTGTGTGGAGTGGGACTGTGTGGGAGTGGGACCGTGTGGGAGTGGGAGTGTGTGGGAGTGGGACTGTGTGGGAGTGGGACCGTGTGGGAGTGGGAGTTGTGGGAGTGGAGTGTGTGGGAGTGGGGCTGCGTGGGAGTGCGATGAATACAGACTGCCAGCACTTAGCCTAGTCGCCAGGAACTGTCCCACTTTGCTTAAAAAGTCATTGTCACTCAATGTGTGTGTGTGTGTGTGTGTGTGTGTGTGTGTGTGTGTGTGTGTGTGTGTGTGTGTGTGTGTGATGAAACTATTGGAACAAAAAACATCTTTTCGTGTTTGTTGCTGCCAGGCACAATATTTTTTACGACAACATTGTGTCTAACAATAACAGTCACCCCGATCTGATTTCACAATCCTCTCTTGTCACTCATTCATGCTCTAAATGGTCTCGTGTTTGGTCAAGCGGAGACGACTTCACGAAAACAGGAACTGACGGGCAGCCAAGGTCCGTGTTGGAACGTGTTTTGTCGTGTACATACATTCGGTGCTTAGGCCATAAAAAGGGACCTAGCATGTGTGGCATAATCTGAGTTGACTTTACTTTGAATATGCTCCTCTCTCTCTCTCTCTCTCTCTCTCTCTCTCTCTCTCTCTCTCTCTCTCTCTCTTTCTGAAAGTGAAGTTTATGCCGCGGTTCGTTCATTAAGGAATAAAAAGGCTGCTGGTCCTGATGGAATTATCGGAGAAATCTTCAGAAACTCAGTTACTGTAGTTGCTCCATTTTTAGTCATATTGTTCAATACATTGTTTTCTACTGGAACTTATCCCCTTCAGTGGTCAGAGTCAGTTATTCAACCCCTATTTAAAAAGGGCGACAGGAATTTACCTGATAATTACAGGGGAATATCTTTGTTGAATATATGCAGTAAATTGTATAGCCATATTCTGAATGGACGACTAAACAAATGGATTGAAGAGAACCATGTCATTGATGACTGTCAGGCAGGTTTTAGAAAAAAGTATAGCACTATTGATCATGTCTTTACATTGTTTGCCATGGCTCAGAAACAACTGTTACTTCACAAGAAACTGTATGTTGCGTTTATTGATTTCAGAAAAGCTTTCGATTCTGTCCATCGTGCAAATTTATGGTGCATTTTGAAAAAAAAGAGGGATTCATGGGAAATGTATCGGGCAATAACTAGCATGTATAACATTGTTAAAGCAAGAGTTAGAGCAGGAAGGGATTTAAGTGATGCATTTTTGTGTCCATCAGGTTTAAAGCAAGGGGAGGTGTGTAGTCCAGTTCTCTTCTCCCTTTTCATTAATGAACTGGCTGTGGATATTATTCAGAAAGGGAAACATGGAATTCAGTTGTTACCTGATTTTGTAGAAATTTTTATACTTATGTTTGCCGATGACATTATTTTGTTATCTGATTCAGTTGCAGGTCTTCAAAACCAGTTAAATGTTTTGTACAACACGTCCAAAAGACTCGGTCTTATAATTAACTTAGAGAAATCAAACATAGTCATATTTAGAAATGGTGGATATATCTCTGACCAAGAAAAATGGTTTTATGGGCAGACCAAGATGACAGTTGTTAACATGTATAAGTACTTGGGAGTTATTATGTCTACCAGACTTTCCTTCACGCACAGTTTGAATAATATGGCAAGCCGAGCAAAGAAAGGAGTGATCAGTATATTTAAAGTACTATGGTCCTTGGGAGAAAAATCCCCTTCTATATTTTTCAAACTCTTTGATGCTCAGATTCAACCAGTACTGAGTTATGGAGCAGAGGTATGGGGCATCATTGGAAATGTTGATGTGGTAGAAAAAGTGCAGCTTTTCGCCTTAAAAAAGATTTTTAAATGTAAGCATAAGAACTCCTAATGTGATGGTGTATGGAGAGTTAGGTAGATTTCCATTGTATGTAAATTTATACTTGAAGAGTATTAAGTACTGGTTAAGGATATTGAAGATGCCGTCTGATCGTTTACCTAAGAAAGCTTACAAAATGTTGTTATTTTTTCATGAGAAAAACAAAAATAACTGGGCATCTTCTGTCTGCTTCTTTCTGTACCAACATGGATTTGAAGAAGTTTGGGAAAATCAAGGAGTCGGTAACGAAGTCGCGTTATTGAAAACCTTAAGAAATAAACTGGTTAATGACTACAAAGCTCACTGGCTCTCAGATATTGAGCACAATGAACGTTTTCAGTTATACAGAACATTTAAAAGTGACCTGATTTTATCCTCGTACTTACCAATGGTGAATCATATACAGGCCAGAATCAGCCTAGTCAGAATTCGATTAGGTGTGTCTCAGTTAAATGTGCACAAAATGCGCTTTAAGAGAAATGTAACTGAAAATGATTTGTTATGCCCGTTCTGTGAGTTTCAAATTGAAACAGAAAAGCACTTTGTATTACACTGTCCAAAATACCAAGGATTAAGGGAACAGTATATTCCAGCTAAGTATTACAACTGTCCATCACAGCACAAATTAACAATGCTGTTTGCTTCAGAGAGTAAAACATTAATTGTTCGGCTTGCTCTATTCCTTGAGAAAGCTTTTAAATTACGGCATTTGTGTCTCAACTTATAAAGGAAGCGCTATTAGAAATTGATTGAAGGTATATAGCTGTTCACTATCCAGACAAAAAATTAATGATACTTGTTGTCAAATGCCCTGTGTCATGTCGCAAAAATGGATGTTTTGTGTTTGTAACCACCCACCATGACATGGGCCTAAGGCCTATTCATTAAACCATTTCAGAGTTCAGAGTTCTCTCTCTCTCTCTCCTCTCTCTCTCTCTCTCAAGCACGCGCGCGCGATGTGTGTGTAAACGGTGGGGTTGGATTTAGCTACAAGCATGGTATTCTAGCCCTATAACACACAGTTGATGTCTTCATTACTCTGTTTCGATGTGACTATACACCGCCCTCCCCTTCCTCTCCTCCTCACTATCCACCCCATCCCCACCCACCTCCCGCCCCCGAAACCTCGGCTCGTCGCCGCTCTAAATATGTCTTTTTTGTATACATCACTAGAAATAAACTTCATTTAAATGAGGATGAGGGGATGGCGAGTGGAGCGGAGACAGATGTGTCAATGTACGGAGAGACTGAAAAACCGAACCCACCTTTAGAAAGAAAAGATGCTGTACAGGATTGGAAGTCATCATCCTAACGCGGTGGTGGACACCGACATCGCATGCTGACACGGCCGAAGTGCCGCTTTGGCCAGGGACTTTCGCAAACAGACGAGGATAACAGGAGGCATGCTTACTTCGGGAAAATGGTGACTCTTCACTTAACTTGGATCCTGATTTCACATACAACCCAACCATCACTTCGGTCGTTGGAATCCTTTCGCTCACATTTTCCAAACGTCCGCTATCCAACGTTACGTGCGCAAAAGATCTTGGTTTTGAAAGTTTTCTGGCGTCCAGATCTTCATGGAACATGCCGAAAGGTTCGTGCCTACCAAGCTTGTCTGCTGCAAAGTTTTTTAACGTGAGCCGAGTTTGGTAGTAGTTCCAAACGCACACGATGCATAGCGCGATGAACAGAAGGACCGCGCATCTGGCTTTGCGAGGTAACATTGTGACTGACGACACGAGCCGATGTCTCCGGACATCGTATAACCAATTTTACCTTGGTCGGCGACGAGGTGTTACAGCGCGGGTTGTCGCATGCCACGATTTACCGCAATACAAGAACGTGGCTAACCCTGACTACCACGGAAATATCGCAAACTGCGACAAAACGTGGGGTCAGCCCCAACGGCATGTCGCAAATTCCAACATTCCGTGGCGAGACCCATGCTGTTGAAAAAAACAAACAAACCAGTATTGACCACACACACACACACACACACACAAAAATAGGATTTATTCTTGTTCTTCTCTCTCCTTTTTCTTTCTTCTCTCTTTCTATTTCTTCACATTTTAGGATGAGTTATACTACTTCTTTACTCTATCCGTCCTTTTCTCTCCCCCCCCCCCCCCCCCCAAAAAAAAAAAAATTAGCTACTCCATCAGGCAGCTCTCTTTCCCACTCACCCCTCTCACTCCGTTGTCTGTGTGTGCGTGCGTGCGTGCAAAAGTGTGTGTGTGTGTGTGTGTGCGTGTGTGTGTGTGTGTGTGTGCGCGCGCGCGCGTGTGTGTGAGTACATACGTGTGTGTGTGAATGCCCCTGTGTGTGGGCGGGTGTGGTGTGGTGCGTGTGTTTGTGAGTCTGTCTGTCTGTCCACGCGCGCGAGCGTGTGTGCGCATGTGTGTGTGTATGCGGGCGTGTGTCTTAGAGAATATCTTGCACTTACTTTCAGCACTTTTTTTTTTTTTATCAATCACAAATATGTGTATTGTAATAAATGCTCTGAGTATGGAGTCCACCGTAAAAAAAAAAAAAAAAAAAAAAAGGATATTTCAAAAGAAAATATGATTTCTGTAATGAAATACAGTAAAGCTCTCTCCCTCTTCTGATGAAAGAATGAGAAAATTACATCCGCAAGGGACTATGCATTGCTATTAGCTTGCGGACAGTGTTAGCGTAAGGGACCCACAGACGCTGATGTGAGAGATCAGCGTCAGGCGGTAATCAATCTTCCAGGCGCTATAGGTGACGGCTGTCTCGCAGTTGTCGCCGTGGGGGTCGGCGATATAGCGCTGCCTGACTGCAATAACTGTAGCCCAGCCATGTTGTTTTTGGATCGGCAGGCTGGGCACTCCGGAATGGGCTGAAAATTTGCCCTCTCCGCTATATCTAGTTGCAACGTCAGGCGACTGCAGGCGGAAATCCAAACAAGTTTTAAATGTCATTAATAGCAAACCGCCAAGAAAACGCAGACAAACGAACCACAAGACAAAACACGACGTGTTTCGACCTCTTAGGTCTTCTTCAGGCAAGATACAAAACACTCAGGACAACGAAAATGATCGAGCAATCCCTAATCTTCATTCACTTCAGCGAAGATAGGCGTTGAATGAAAACGAGGCTGTCAAGAAAGAGACAATGTGTGAGTCGAGGCAGTAATGATGATCATTATATTACTGATAGGAATAATGATAATGGTAATGATGGACAAGTATCTGAATAAACAATAGATTGATGTGACAAATAGAGAGAGAGAGTGTAGTGAGAAAGGAAAGGAAGATAGCTGTAAGTTATGTGTGAGGTAAATAGTGGGAGATATGGTAGTATGTGTGTGTTGTTGGAGGATACTATGGGCTGAAATTGAAGTGGTGGGTAGGTACATGCTATATATATATATATATATATATATACTTCATAACTATTACAAATGTTATATTTACTGCAATGATTAATATAATTATTATTCTTTACAATATCTCTGGC
>CM065726.1:72460023-72480023 GCA_033310375.1 Conus canariensis | reverse complement strand
ACTTGGAAGACATTGTTGAGAATGGCCAGAAGACAAAACCAATGCATAAATTCAGATGCAATTAAGCAACAATACCCATTGCCCGAGTGCAGGAAGTCAGCAAGGAAACCAGGGAGAAGCTGAAACACCAGAACCCTACACCGTCCATGATGTCAGCCTTCTCCATGACTGAACTCAATGCAGCCATTAAAAAACTAAAGCCAAAGAAAGCCCCAGGGAAAGATGGTGTTACCAATGACATGATCAGGAGACTTGGAACCACAGCAAAACAGAAGCTCCTTCTGATCATCAACCAGTCATGGAGCTCAGGGAAATTCCCAGACCGATGGAGAGAAGCAGTCATCATCCCCATCAGAAAGAAACAAAAAGACAAAACCAAGAAATCCAGCTACCGACCAATCAGCCTCCTCAGTTGTCTGGGCAAGGTGATGGAAAGAATGGTGAACACAAGACTGCTGAAACACCTGGAAGAAAATCACCTGCTCAGCAACACACAGTCAGCATACAGGAAAAACCACAGTACGGAAGACCAGCTTGTGTACCTCGCCCAACAGATCGAAAACGCCTTTCAGGAGAAGAAAAAGGTACTCGCTGTCTTTGTGGACCTGACCAAAGCCTTCGACAAGGTATGGAAGGAAGGACTTCTCCTGAAGCTGCTAAACAAGAAAGTGGAAGGGAATATGTACCGCTGGATACGCAACTTCCTCCAGTACCGCACAGCTAGAGTTCAGCTTGATGGGAAAATTAGCCACCGAATCACTCTACAACAAGGTGTACCACAAGGAGGAGTCATCTCCCCTACACTCTTTCTCATCTTCATTGATGACATCGCTGAGAAGCTCACCAAGCACATCTCCAGAGCTCTCCACGCCGACGATTTTGCTGCCTGGAGTGCTGCAGAACATTTAACCACAGCCAGCTACAGGATGCAGGAAGCACTGGAACACGTCGGAAGATGGGCCTCTGACTGGGGCGTAGAAATCAATGCCACCAAGACAGTGGCCACAGTCTTCTCGCTGTCGCCACTGCGAGAAACCATCAGCCTGAAAATAAATGGAAGAGAGCTAAAACAAGAAGACAACCCAATGTACCTAGGCATCAAGCTGGACAAGCGGCTTACTTGGAATCCGCACCTCAAGAACATTGAAAACGAAGCAGTCAGGAAGCTCGCCATCATGAAGAAGCTGGCCGGTACATCCTGGGGCGCAAACAGCAGCATCCTGCAGAAGGTGTATGTGGGTACCGTCAGACCAACCCTGGAGTATGGCAGTTCTGCATGGGCCACTGCATCCAAGACCAACACCAGTCGCCTGAACAAAGTGCAGAATGCAGGATTGCGACTGATCACTGGTGGGATGAAGACTACCCCAATCCAAGCCATGGAGAAGCTTACTAGTCTACATTCCCTCGAAGACAGACGCGAGGAGAAGGTTTTCATCCACAGTGAAAAGTTACTGCGTATGCCTACCCACCCCATGCACACCGAGATGCAGAACCCCACCAAAAACAGGCTAAAGAGAACAAGTTTCAACCACCTGTCTAAGAGCCTGCATCGCAGCAATGAAGACCTGCTGCCTGTTTCACCAGCCGAAATGGAGATGCTTCCAAATTTTGAGGAACCAGACAATCACCTGGAAGATGTCGCAATCATCACCGAAGTTCCTGGCATTAAAAGAATGGACCGTCAAGCCCCTCAAGTAATGAAAGCTCTAGCACAGGAGATGATCGCCAACCAATACAACCCCAGTGAGTGGACCCACGTCTTCACAGATGGATCCTCAGAAGGAGCAGTCAAGAATGGAGGAGCAGGGTTCTTCATCAGACACACCAATGGAAGATTGACACACAAGGCCTTCCCTACTGGAAAGATCTCCTCCAACTACAGAGCAGAGGCAATAGCACTGCTCCACGCAGTGAGGATCTTTCTGGAACCGGCCAGCCCATCACAGAAGGTTGTCTTCTTCACAGACTGCCGATCTCTGCTGCAGGGACTTCAGAACACAAGAAATGAACAACATACGCAAGACATCAAGGCTGCCCTCTATGAACTCTCAAAACAGTCTGTCATTACGCTTCAGTGGATTCCGTCTCATTGTGGGATCATGGGCAACGAAAAAGCTGATGCTCTCTCCAAAGCAGGCAGCAAAATGGAGCAGTTCAGCCACCCCGTGACCTACAGGGAGGCCAAGACCATCATCCACAACCAGTTTCAGTCCCAGTGGAAGAGAAGGCTGGGTGCAGAGAGTGGTGCTGACCCGATCCACCAGCTCCAAAGGCACCAGCAGACAATCCTCTTCAGACTGAGGACCGGCCACTGCAGACTGCTGAGCCACCTTAACCGCCTGAAGATCACCTACACTGACCAGTGTCCATGCGGCACTGGACCCCAGACCCCTGAACATGTCCTCCTGCGCTGTCCTACTCACGCAGCTCTACGACACAAAACCTGGCCGGGGGGAGCGGAGTTACAGGCGCAGCTTTGGGGAGCCCGTTCTGACCTGGAGAAGACCGCGGGCTTCACATGGCGGCCGGGTTACAAGTCTGACGCATCCAGCTTCAATCGAACGCAGAAGAAGAAGAAGATGCAATTAGAAAACCCTGGCACAAAAGATGATATTGTAATATACACTGACAGTTCTGTCACCAAAGGTAAGTCAGGCTGGGGATACACAGTGAAACAAAATGGCCAAACTATCCAGGAAGACAATGGTGGGAACAGTTTTCAAGTCTAACAATGGAGGTAGAAGCAGTGACACAAGCACTCCACTGGCTTTCATCCACAGGCCAGTTTTAAACTCAACAAGCCATGACACTTGCGGACTCCATGAACCTACTTCAGAAAGTGAAGAATGGAGTGGGAAGCCCTGCTTGGAATGAACTAATGCGCAGCCTTCCATCAGAGAGACTCATATGGATGTACTGCCCTGGACATGCTGGAGTTAAAGGAAACGGGAGAGCAGACACACTGGCTGGCAAGGCAACGATAAGAACTGGATTACAGCTTGGCCGATCTGATGTGATAAGAAATCTGAAGAATCACTTAAGCAAACACACACACACACACACTGCCCGGTCAAATGTTTTTGGTATCAACAAGGCTGTCTTGCAAATGTTTCAGTGCCAGTGAATCCCCAAGCGCGTCAGGTGTGAAAATGGGCCAAGAACTTGATGCCAGCTGGAGAAAAAAAACTTTTGGCTCACTGAGTGGATCATTTGATGGACGCAAAATGATGGACAGGGGAAAATGTGCATAGGCACATTTGACAGAATGCTAACCTTTAGAAAGCATGTTGAGATTATTGTTCTGCACCTTGACATAAACCCCCCTCACACACACACCCCCTGCCACTGAAAAAGATATTTTGTTTGTGGACTACAAAAAGACTTATCTAGATAGACTAGAAGACAACTTGGTGAAGCATGACTGGCATCCTTTACAAACAAGAGAAAGATACAGCTCTACTGGAAATCAGTGCATGTGAACTAAATGTAGAAGACAGATTAGGAGGAAAAGTGTGGGATATGGTAGATATTATCAATGGTCATTTCAAATTACAACTGGGGGCTGTATGTAGAAGACAGATCAGGAGGAAAAGTGTGGGATATGGTAGATATTATCAATGGTCATTTCAAATCACAGCTGCGGGCTGATGTTCAAAACAAAAAACGAATTGAAGCTGATAACAGACCAAAATATTGCCCGTTGTTCAAAGTCCCCACTGTCAATGCAGAAATTTGATTTAATCTGCGTCAAGAGGCGATAAAAACCGAAAAAAGAAGAATTTGCACACAATCACAAAATTTGGTCCATGATCAGTAAATTTATTTCAACATTTCTCCACCATCAAGACCAACACTGCGCTAAAACATAAAATACACAGATGAACCAACTCAAAGGGGTTTAAGACTTTATCAGTCTACCGGTGGCAAAGCATTGCAGACACACTTACATGGTGTAAGTTCCAGATCCAGGGTTGAATCCCTGGGTTTTCCTTCCCTTTGACAATACCAGAACCTTGTTGATCTAGACTTATCCTTTCAGATACAGTGATAAACCAAAGCACTGCTTGCATCAAGCAAATCACTGACTTAAGTTGTGCCACCAAAGGATGTCCCCGACTAAATTGTGAAGAAAACTACAAAATGTATCTATGCCAACAGACATGCCAAACCCAACACAGCCAATGGTCAAAATGCTTTGATGGGGACACTGACCAAACAATACCGCTTGGACTGGACGCCAAGTCTTGTTGCTGACCAGTGAATAGCACTATTATCCCCTTCATCATCTTCTTTCAGTAAACAGCACAATTATGCCCTTATTCATCTTCTTTATTTCCTTTTATTTTTGGCACCTAGAAACTCAGCCTAACTGTGGGTAATATCATAGTGCACAGTTTCTGGCTAGAAAAAAGAACAGACTTTCCACACATTCATCTTCAGCTATTCTGTTCCCCTTCATGGTGAGCCACTACCAATTAAAGACAACTGAAGTTCCACAGGTTTCACACTGAAATTCTCCTCATCTCTCTCATATTTTGTAACTTACAAATACACTGATAATTTTAATCTGCAGAAGTTTCCAAGAAGCTCTTCTTGAAACTTATATAATCTTCAACGTTCAGCGTACCATCATGCTTACATTCACTTTTCAAATTGTTCACGAAAAAAAAAAAAAGTCCCAGGATTTTTGAAGTCCAAACACATAGGTCTACTTACATCCAGCAATCACAGCACACAATGACTGACATTGCCACAATCCTGAATCAAATGAACATGTACCAAACTAGTATTCAAAATAATACATATTAATAACTGAACATCATACAAACATGCATCTATAGAGCCCTGCACCTTGACATAAACACATGACATGACTGCTGTGTAGTTTGACAGTTAGCTACTGAATGTCCATGCAATGAACAGTGGAACCACAGGTTCAGTCTGTGGATGGTTTGGTAGTCTGTGCCCCTGGTGAAATCCATACCTTTCTCTGCTGAATTGCGCATACACTCAGCATTTAATCTCGATCCTTCTTCTTCGACTTCTTACGCTCTGGAACAAAGATTGCGTGAACATGAATCACAAGGAACACAAAGACTTGCAGAAACAGCAGTGTAATAACAAAATGTATGAAACACCATAGCATCTGATAAACGGGTAAGACAGAGAGGTATACAACCTTCATTGTCTGCCAATCCAGGAAAAAGGTCAAATTCAATCAACCCAGACACAGGCTTTTTTTTTTTTTTAACTGGTGCTGCCTGTACACACAACTTTGTTTACTCCCGTTTCTCATTTTGTTCCCCCCTCTGCCCCCTACTCTCACCTCCCCTGTCTTCTGATCTCACTGTGTCGGCAAATCACTTGGGAACATCACTTCTTCACAGTGAACATCTAGCACATGTCTTCTGATCTCACTGTGTCGGCAAATCACTTGGGAACATCACTTCTTCACAGTGAACATCTAGCACATGTCTTCTGATCTCACTGTGTCGGCAAATCACTTGGGAACATCACTTCTTTACAGTGAACATCCAACACATGTCTTCTGATCTCACTGTGTCGGCAAATCACTTGGGAACATCACTTCTTCACAGTGAACATCTAGCACATGTCTTCTAATCTCACTGTGTCGGCAAATCACTTGGGAACATCACTTCTTCACAGTGAACATCTAGCACATGTCTTCTAATCTCACTGTGTCGGCAAATCACTTGGGAACATCACTTCTTTACAGTGAACATCTAGCACATGTCTTCTAATCTCACTGTGTCGGCAAATCACTTGGGAACATCACTTCTTCACAGTGAACATCTAGCACATGTCTTCTAATCTCACTGTGTCGGCAAATCACTTGGGAACATCACTTCTTCACAGTGAACATCCAACACATGTCTTCTAATCTCACTGTGTCGGCAAATCACTTCGGAACATCACTTCTTACAGTGAACATCTAGCACATGTGCAAACCAAAAAAAGCAGATTTAATCAAAGTTAGATCAGGATCTGATATAAGGGCTAATCATTCGCTCCAGTTTTTATTTTCTTTCCTTGACCTTTACCCTTCTCTGCTAGAGGGTTGGTCTGATTTTTGTTCTGGTTATTTGGAAAGAGCTCAGCCTTAAGTCACAGTTCAGCAGGGTTGTTAGAAAAACGAAACAAAAAACGCCCCCACCCCATCTCCTAAGAACAGAAAAATGTAAAACTTCTTTTTTTTTCCACCATGTATGACTAGTGACAAAGTAAGTGACAGTGATGGAGAGAGTATATCTGGCCGTGACTGGATGGTTCAGTGGTCCAGACAACACTAAATTGAGGGATGACTCAAAGTAAGTGACAGTGATGGAGAGAGTACATTTGGCCATGACTGGATGGTTCAGTGGTCCAGACAACGCTAAATTGAGGGATGACTCAAACATTACAGTAGCAGACAACACAAATGTAGCTGAAATCACAGACGTGGATGACAGTGACCAAGTTGACCCAGCTGTGATGAATGGGCATGGATGGGATATTCATCACTGAGCAGAAGGCTGGCCATAATGGTCTGTCTATGCTGGCCATAATGGTCTGTCATAGACAGCAGCAACACACAGACAGACACATACCCAGCAAACTACAGCTAATGCAAGATTTTTAAACAAAACATGGTATGATTCATACTTGCAAAATTTTTCTAGTGATATTTTTTAGACAGTACCCCAGTCTGTCATCTATTCCAGAAAATTAATCTGGGGTTGTCAAGATCTTTTTGCTAAAAATGGTTTGATCATTAAAAGGTTGAATTATTATCATGATTCTTCCTGTTACTGTTACTGTTAAACCTACATTAGGGAATACCCTGAACGCTGACAGGTACTGAAACTGGTTGTATTGAAAGCTAGTTGTGCCAAAGACTTTTTCTTTTTTCATTCCACCGAAATCACTTGTTTGTGTCATTAACTTTGGCTGCAATGAACTTTAGTTATATCCATCCTACTGAATTTTTGCACCTGCTTGGGACTGTAACAATGATTTCCATAATTTCCAGAAATGGCTGCAAAAACACCCACAAAAAAGACTTGAAAAAAGAGGGTATGCACTACTAGTCCACACGCATAAACACACACACACACACACACACACACACCCTCTCTGTCACACCCACCCACCTGGGGGAGGTTCAGTCGCTGTGGGGTCATCTCTGGCTCTCATGCGCTGGATGAAGCCCTGGGCCTTGTTTTTGCGGAACTGCTCATAGGGGTCACGCAGGTCAATGCCGATCCCCTTCCTCATGTCCACCTTGTCCCTCACCTCCCCAGCATCAATGGGGTCCACGATGCCTTGTTCCGAGGCTCCAAGACCCCTCCCAGCCCACCCTGAAAACCAGGCAGTGAGAACACATCATGCTTTATTGCAAAGACAGTGAAATCAGTGAAGATTCACTACAAAAAGTGACCCCTTTCCTTAAAGCTTGTTTGGTTTTTTTCTGGATCATTTTTTCTCTCAATCAAGTCTCCTTCTCTATATTCCCATGACTGCTGGAAAATGTGAAGTCTCCACTTGGTGTCATTTTGCTAAGCCCCTATGTACACAGTCAGTACCTATATTTCACATCAGTATACAACCCCTATGTACACAGTCTGTACCTATATTTCACATCAGTATACAGCCCCTACGTGCACAGTCTGTACCTGTATTTCACATCAGCATACAGCCCCTGTGTGCACAGTCTGTACCTGTATTTCACATCAGTATACAGCCCCTGTGTGCACAGTCTGTACCTGTATTTCACATCAGTATACAGCCCCTGTGTGCAGTCTGTACCTGTATTTCACATCAGTATACAGCCCCTACGTACACAGTCTGAACCTGTATTTCACATCAGTATACAGCCCTGTGTGCACAGTCTGTACCTGTATTTCACATCAGTATACAGCCCCTGTGTGCACAGTCTGTACCTGTATTTCACATCAGTATACAGTTCCTACGTACACAGTCTGTACCTGTATTTTACATCAGTATACAGCCCCTGTGTGCACAGTCTGAACCTGTATTTCACATCAGTATACAGCCCCTGTGTGCACAGTCTGTACCTGTATTTCACATCAGTATACAGTTCCTATGTACACAGTCTGTACCTGTATTTCACATCAGTATACAGCCTCTACGTACACAGTCTGTACCTGTATTTCACATCAGTATACAGTTCCTACGTACACAGTCTGTACCTGTATTTCATATCGGTATACAACCCCTATGTACACAGTCTGTACCTATATTTCACATCAGTATACAACCCCTATGGCAAAGGGAACATCAGTATACAGTTCCTATGTACACAGTCTGTACCTGTATTTCACATCGGTATACAACCCCTATGTACACAGTCTGTACCAATATTTCACATCAGTATACAACCCCTATGGCAAAGGGAACATCAGTATACAGTTCCTATATACACAGTCTGTACCTGTATTTCACATCAGTATACAACCCCTATGTACACAGTCTGTACCTATATTTCACATCAGTATACAACCCCTATGGCAAAGGGAACATCAGTATACAGTTCCTATGTACACAGTCTGTACCTATATTTCACATCAGTATACAACCCCTATGGCAAAGGGAAGGAACAATGCAGACAGCTATGATTACTGTCAATGAACGGCTCTAAAAACAGTTTGGGTCATTTTACATTAGAGGCCAGCCACTTGGGTAATATCATCAGTAAAAGTGTGTCTGATCAGAAGTGAATGCCAAACAGGCGTAATGTTGGATGAAAAAAAATGTACCTCAACTATATACATGCATGTAAATAAGATTAGCCCTTTCACTACCAGATGTTCTGTTTTGCATACATCCCCATCGCCAGCCATTTAAAAAAAAAAAAAATCCTATTTCATACCAGCATGTGTGAAACACGGATATCTCTGGAACTAAACAACCAATTCTCATGATGTTTTTCTTTTTTAAAACGGAGGAGATACACTGTATTTTCATTATATTATAATATGTTAGTAATGGTCAGTCAACAACAATTTCAATTTTTTTTTTTTTTAGTAATTTCAAGTGCAAAAAAAAGCAAAAAAAAAAAAAATGAATGTTATCTTTCTTCTCAACATTAAAAAGAAGAAAGCATGCCAACAAACTCTCACCAAGGAAGGACAAAAAACTCCACTCACCAGATGAAGACGAGAAAGTATAGAATATCCAACAGAAAAATGGAGAAAAAAAAACCCAGCCATAAATCCACATACTCCAATAGCAGAAAACTGGTGACAACAGTGCGCACAATAGACAAGAAACTGTCAAGTTTGTGGCTATGTCCAGGGTTTAGTTTTCAGACAGAATGACAAGAAAACATTCTACAGCTACAATGGCTCTAGTCCTACTGTCTGCTGTACACAAGATGGCTGGGCAAACTTAGATGCATTAGTCCAGCCCATGGATCAGCTGGTCGGCGGCCTTCCAGAAATCTTGCTGTGTAGTAATAAAAGTTCAAAGCTGACAGTGGGGCATATGGGCAGCTCACAGGTTTTACACTGAAAACAAGTCTGCACTCTCATCCACCCTCTTTGTGTCCTGGAGCTACAGACAGTGCAGTCAGGATGGTTGTCATCATCTTTTTTTTTCTCCAAAAATGTCGTTCCGTCAAGTGTGCCGGTGGTTGGACTGTGTCATCATCAGCTGGAATGCAGCATAAGGCAAGAACGGCTGGAAATAGTCCACAGGTTGAAAATCATCCTTGTTCACCAGCACTTCTGAAGCAGCAATCAGAGGAATAGTATGTGATACGACTTATGAGGTGATGCAGAAAAGCAATCACACACACACACACACACACACACACACTCCCTCACAAAGATTTTAATCCTGTGACCCCTTTTGGGGCATGGAGGATTGAAACAAATCAAACAAATGTAAATGAAACATATCAAACATCCAAAAATTTTCCTGATATTTAACACACTGAATATAATGTTACACAACTTGACTAAGTTTAGAAACTTCACTAAGTTTCGCAACACATTTTAACATCACAGAGCAAAGGACAATAGTTAAATATGGACTTTATACATCTAAATTTTCTAGGTATAAACTGATTTCAAATGTCGTTATATTTGGTGCATTTCATTACAAAATGAAATTCATCACCAAGGTCATTCTGGTCGCAGTCCCGACAGAATCGTTCATCATGAGGTATTCCAAATTGTCTGCCAATTTCTATCATGAGTTTATGATTACCACAGCGAAACTGAATCAGTGGGTATATATAAACATCAGGCAACATTTCAATATATTTTCCATGGCAAAACTTTGTTTTAAAATTCCTATAAACTTATCACTAGATTCTAAAGCATCACTCCATGCACGTATGTAAGTATTTTCTAATGAATTACCAATGTTTCTACAAAGACTGTCAACAGACGGAAACTTTTGTGTTCCCAAACACAGTCGAATCCCGTTTCTGTAAGGATATCCCGTAAACACATCAATCACCTAGATGTAAAACCCTGATTTCTGTATATGTCATATAATACTTTATACAATCTAGATGAATATTCGTTTGTTTGTGGAGAAAGTAATGTTTCGTTTATTTGTGGAGAAAGTAATGATGACCAGAATTTTATCATTTGTACATATACTTGAATTGAAACAGAATATATTCCTAGTTCTCCACACGTCAATTCTGTTTTGGTAGAATGATTTAAATGAAAAAGATGCTTAAAAAATTTAAGCTGAAAACTTTCCATTAGCTTTAAATCACTATATCCTCAAATTTCACACCCACATAAAAGTACAGGCAGTACCATTGACTGGTATAAGTCCAGTACAATGTTTATAGGGAAATTTTGAAATCTTGCAATCTTTAAAAAAGAAAACTTTGCACACTGCGCTTGGTCATACAAATAATTCTTACATTTATAAAAATTTCTTGTTCTGCTAAAAATGATACCTAAATATTTGAAAGTGTGTACTATTTCTATAGAATGGTTTCTGAACTTTAGTTTTTTTTCGGTTTATTGCGTCCATTAATGACTACAACCTTTGTTTTTGCTACTTAACACTAAGCTTCCATGTATCACAATACTTGCTTAATACATTAAGAGCATGCTGTAAACCACAAAATGAATTTGCAATAATAACAATATCATCAGCATACAAAAGTACAAGTAAACTAATGTAACTTAATAAATCTGAATCAGGAAGATTTAAATCAATATTTAAGAAAGCACAGTTACGATCTGTGAGATATCGTTCAGGATCATTCAAATACAAAGAAAATAGCAGAGGTGAAAGATTTTCACCTTGACGAACACCTCTAAAACTGCCAAAATACTCAGACTGACTCCCATTTATGAATACACAAGTTTTTATTAGCTGATACATATTTGTGATTACCTGAAAAATATTTCCATTTCCACCTTTATTTATTAGCTTTTACCATAATCCCTGTCTCCAAACTGAATCAAACGCACACACACACACACACTCCCTCACACACACATATACACACTCCCTCTCACGCACACACACTTTTTATGCCCCACTGGTACACACATGAAAGAAAGAAAATGGGAACACGCACACACACCACATACTTTCCACTCTCATTGTTGAAAGCAATACTTTTTATGAAAACAAAGTCATTCACGTGCCTGTTGGTCTCTGGAACCTGGGAAGCCACTCTTCTGGGACATATGAGTCAAGCTGGTCATAAATCCCACTCAAACACATCTCTGCTGCACGCCTCTGACACTTGGCAGTCGGCCACGCCCCCTTCGACCTCGACCCCATTGCAAGCCAGCTGTGCTTGCAGTTCACCGTCTCTTAGATCTTCGTGGTGTTGCTCGCCCCGTCACTATCATGTCTCACTCACAGTGCTTCAGTCACTGCTAGTTGGCCCAAAGCCAACAACACACTGGTTCACACACAGCACAGCAGGCCTTGTCCCTCCCCTCCACTTGGCACACATCCAATACCTCACTTTGCAGTAATTTGGTCAAGTTCTCACTATCCCAAAATGTTTCCTGGTCACCATCTGCATGTTCTTCACCTGAATCAGGATCAACTGACCATCTATTCAATATTTCCAGCACCTGATCTGTGGTAAATGTACGGCAAGGCCGGGTACCTGAAGGGCTTGTTTGTGACATCATAGTGAATGGTAAAACAATCAGTATAAATTGATAATAACACTTAACTGAACAGCGCTCTGACAAATCAAATGGCTGTGGGGCACAGGCCAGGGAATCCCCCAACTATGACGTTTGTTGCTGGCTTTCTATCTCATCAAATTGGCGAGTGAGAGTATTGGAAGTTTGGTAACCCTAGTTGGTCACATTTCGGCGATGTTGGCGGTGAGCCACATGGTTGCAGAAATGTGACATTGGTGGCATAAGGGTTAAACAAAGCATGAATGTAATATATATCTTGCAGTCAAATCACTGACTGTGAGAACATTTTCTGCATTAGACATTGTGCAGTTTCCTGTAAGTGTCATATTCACTGCCCCCACCCCTCCAGATTTTGGATTAAAATATAGCTCACACTTTATAAATAGCCATTTATCTACATGTTCTTGTAAACAAACAAACAGTGAAGTGTCATGGAAAAATGCAAATAAAGGAATGAGCAAAATCCATTTTTGTTTCGCGCCATGTGAAAATGGCGCAATTCCTTCTGACCTATGACAACTGTCAACAGCTCAACCAGCTGTCATGGGGTCATCGACTTTATCTGTTGGGAACATTTTCCTCTTGGTCTAATGTTGCACCTCCACATCTATGGAGACTCCATGATACACTCCTCTTATTCAATACCCAATAGCCTCCATCCTTACAAAGATTGCATGACATACCCCTATTTTATACCCAATAACTTCCATGCTATGAAGCTCCGTGACATATCTGATATGAAGTAACCTCCACACCTATAGAGGATCCGAGGCGCACTCCTTTTCTTTTTTAATACCCAATGTGTAATAAATTCTGGAGATTAATTCAAAGAATTTTAAAAGCATCATTACTCAGCTCATAAGTATTTCTGTATATGCATGCACTGAGTACGGAACCAAAAATACTCTGCAAACCACAAGTTAAAGCAAAAATGTGCCATGTTGGTCAACATGTGTTATTTCCGTTTAAAAGGACTGAAATCTTTCAAATGCATATTTCAACATTTTCCAAATCACAACTGTTGATAGTAAATGTTGGTGAGCATCACAACAAATCACCTACGATTTCATGAAATCAACAAGAGAAAGTCAACCCACAGGAAACAGAAATGCGAAGTGCTTTGACTGGGACACTGCCCACCAGTCCTGGTGAGGGACACACCCTGTCCACAGAGTTGCCCTCAGGTTGTTCTTGTACATATAGGTGGCACAAACAGCTGACAGTTTTGCTCTAAGTACCAGTTGTATTCTGTTTGCTTTGTTTTCAATTGTTGTTCTCACTGTTAAGGAGTAGCAGTCATCGCAGAATTTGATTTAGTTCAATTCCATGTTTTCCTTAAATACATTATGTGTGTGACTGTTTCTTCATACAGTCTAGTTCTTTCTTATAGACAACCTTCCTTTCTTCTTTTTTCTTTTAAAGGAAAATCCCTAATTAAACGAATTTCTTAAGAAAATTTTGAAAATAATTCTTAGCGAGTCCACCAAGCACCAGGGACAAACACAGTGTTCTGTCTTGTAATTTGTTTGTGCCTGTTGTTTGGCAGACTCACTGAGAATTACTTTTCCATTTGTTTCCATTTCCGCCTGCAGTCACCTCACTTTGAAACTACCCTTCAGAAAAACATTCAAGTGTCTAGCTTGTTTATAGTGTTTGTTACCCTGCTCCTTGTTTGCACTGTTTTGGGGGCCATTTTCATGGTTTTATATCTACTGCCCCCAAAGAACTCATTAAGCTGTAAAATGTAGGGATTGAACGTCTTAGTTTAAACAATCCTTGAACTTGGAATGAGCTCTGACATTACCTGTGAAACCTCCCAGTGACAGATGTCTGTGTGGAATGTAGGATCTATCCTGTGAGCAGTACATCAGCACAGTTTTGTAAGACTGGACCACATATGGAAATGTTTCTGAAGTTACAGAAGATGAACACTGTTGTTTTGTAGAAACAAAGACATGTCAAGCATGAGCGTCTGGCTCTGCAGCAGCAACCTTCATAAGGCTAGACTACAACAAAAATGAAACTATACTGTTCCTATCTAGAGGACTTCCATCACATCAGGTGAAAGCTCTGGTCTGTCCCACAAGCAACCAGGTCCGCATCATATCACACTGTCCCACAGGCAACCAGGTCCGCATCATATCACACTGTCCCACAAGCAGCCAGGTCCGCATCATATCATGCTGTCCCACAAGCAGCCAGGTCCGCATCATATCACGCTGTCCCACAAGCAGCCAGGTCCGCATCATATCACGCTGTCCCACAAGCAGCCAGGTCCGCATCATATCACGCTGTCCCACAAGCAGCCAGGTCCGCATCATATCACCTTAAGTTCTTGTGACATACGTTCACTTTCCTACCCAGTCTGTCACAGGAACAATATCCACATTTTCCTTGCCATTTCAAGTTGTTAAAGGAACAATATCCACATTTTCCTTGCCATTTTAAGTTGTTAAGAACTTTTGAGAACAACTTTAGCCATTTCTTAAAAACAGAAATTAGGTATTTTGAACAGCTTACTCCTTCCTACCTTTCTGATTTCCTTCATCTCTATGTTCCTTCTAGGCAGGTGCATTCTTCTATCGACAACACTCTGCTCAAAATGCCTTTATTTTGAACTAAAACCTATGGCGATCGCTCTTTTTCTTTTAAGGGTCCAGTTTCTTGGAATAGGGTCCAGTTTCTTGGAATAAACTCCCAATACCTTTGCATAGTTCAAACTCTCTGTCTTCCTTCAAGGCATCTCTTAAAACAACCCTCTTCACCTATCAATAGCAGTTCTTTCTTCCCCTTCCCTTCACCCGTGACTTAATTAATTCTGTGACTTGTGTGTGTGTATGAGGGTGTGTGTGCGCGTGTGCATGTATGTGTGCGCATTCTGTTGTGTGCGTTGTGAGACAGTGTGTGTGTGCATGTGTCAATATGCACTTTTGTTTGTAGGTGCATGGTACTTATATTTATTTCCTTATTGGTTTCATTTATGTTGTTTGTTTTTTTCTGTACTTGTAAGCGCTTAGGATTAAGCGCAATAAATAATCATTATTATTACTATTATTTGAAACTTTCCTGAGAAGTCCTTGAATTATGACATCAAATCAGCATTCAGAGCCCTGGTATAAATCACTGTCATAACCAAACTAGGTTGAATGGATGCTAAGAACGCAGTCAAGGAAGTGAAGGACTTGTTTGACAAAGCTTATTCAGGAAAAGCAAACACTTAAAACAATATTAAAACCAAAATAGTAAAAACAAAATTTGTGTGAACTCCTATAATGAATGAGCTGAACACATATAACAGTTACAGACCAACCTATACAGCTGTATCATTTTCACAGTGCCCTAAAGATCTGGCAACAATCACAACAAGCAGAGCAGAGAACTGTTGGTATGACTGACCCATTTTCATGAGCAGCTGATGTCCTTTGTTGGCCTCCCCAAGTCGCTGGTCTGCTGGAGGCACCACGGGACCCATCCCCAGACCTGGAGTACTGACACACACATACACACCCAGATCTGATCAACATCACACACTGGTATCAAGAACAAAACAATCAATACTAAACACCATACGCATTCAAACCAACCAAATGAAAACATCTTTCTCTGACGCGCCACACACACACACACACACACACACACACACACACACACACACACACACACACACCATATAGCCTCCCACTCAAAACACTCAATCCTATACTTACAATGATGGAGGCGTTGGACTGCGTTCTCTGGACAATCTCCTTTCTCGTGGTCTTTCAGGAGTCTCAGATCTACTCCGACGACGATCTGGTGACCTTGACCTTGACCGGGAGGATGACCTTGACCTTGACCGAGATCGGTTCCTTTTCTGGGAAGTCGGTGACATGGAGCGGGAGCGGGATCGGGATCGAGATCGCGTCCTAAATTTGGGACAGAAAAGACATAAGACATTCTGTGCATCTATGTACCCAGAAATCTGATACACAGCTGCATTATGAACTGCATATTTGCTTCAATGTTTAAAGCCAGTTCTGTTGTTTCCACTGCATGTTATCAAATAGCGCCAGTGATTCACAAGGACTGGGGGGGACTCTGCATTTGCTGGTATGAAAATGTTACAAAGAATGCATCACCAAAGTGAGATTTGGAATGGCTGAATCAAAAAAGAATTCAAACTCTCCATTTAAATGCAAAACCTTGATTGTTAGTATGACAATACGGAGTGCAGCTCTGAACTGTCACATGCACTACTTTTTTTTAATCTTGCTTTGGAACAAAATAAATTTCAACAATTATAACAGTTTCAGTTTCAAGGCTGTTTCTGAGTTTTAGAAACGAGTGTTTGTGACAGAATCAACAAACATGCAGTATGAACATGATGAAAACCAATCAGATTGGTAGAGCGCTGTTAATCAACTAACATGCAGTATAAACATGATGGAAACCAATCAGATTGGTAGAGCGCTGTTAGTCAACTAACATGCAGTATGAACATGATGGAAACCAATCAGATTGGTAGAACGCTGTTAATCAACAAACATGCAGTATGAGCATGATGGAAACCAATCAGACAGGTAGAGCGCTGTTATTCAACTAACATGCAGTATGAACATGATGGAAACCAATCAGATTGGTAGAGTGCTGTTAATCAACTAACATGCAGTATGAACATGATGGAAACCAATCAGACTGGTAGAGCGCTGTAAATCAACAAAAATGCAGTATGAGCATGATGGAAACCAGACAGGTAGAGCGCTGTTAATCAACTAACATGCAGTATGAATATGATGGAAACCAATCAGACTGGCAGAGCGCTGTTAATCAACTAACATGCAGTATGAGCATGATGGAAACCAATCAGATTGGTAGAGCACTGTTAATCAACTAACATGCAGTATGAGCATGATGGAAACCAATGAGATTGGTAGAGCGCTGTTAATCAACTAACATGCAGTATGAACATGATGGAAACCAGATAGGTAGAACACTGTTAATCAACTAACATGCAGTATGAACATGATGGAAACCAATCAGACTGGTAGAGCGCTGTTAATCAACAAACATGCAGCATGAGCATGATGGAAACCAATCAGATTGGTAGAGCGCTGTTAATCAACAAACATGCAGTATGAGCATGATGGAAACCAGACAGGTAGAGCGCTGTTAATCAACTAACATGCAGTATGAATATGATGGAAACCAATCAGACTGGCAGAGCGCTGTTAATCAACTAACATGCAGTATGAGCATGACGGAAACCAATCAGATTGGTAGAGCGCTGTTAATCAACTAACATGCAGTATGAACATGATGGAAACCAGATAGGTAGAACACTGTTAATCAACTAACATGCAGTATGAACATGATGGAAACCAATCAGACTGGTAGAGCGCTGTTAATCAACAAACATGCAGTATGAGCATGATGGAAACCAATCAGATTGGTAAGTGCTGTTAATCAACTAACATGCAGTATGAGCATGATGGAAACCAGACAGGTAGAGCGCTGTTAATCAACTAACATGCAGTATGAATATGATGGAAACCAATCAGACTGGCAGAGCGCTGTTAATCAACTAACATGCAGTATGAGCATGATGGAAACCAATCAGATTGGTAGAGCGCTGTTAATCAACTAACATGCAGTATGAGCATGATGGAAACCAATCTGATTGGTAGAGTGCTGTTAATCAACTAACATGCAGTATGAACATGATGGAAACCAGATAGGTAGAACACTGTTAATCAACTAACATGCAGTATGAACATGATGGAAACCAATCAGACTGGTAGAGCGCTGTTAATCAACAAACATGCAGCATGAGCATATGGAAACCAATCAGATTGGTAGAGCGCTGTTAATCAACAAACATGCAGAATGAGCATAATGGAAACCAATCAGATTGGTAGAGCGCTGTTAATCAACTAACATGCAGTATGAACATGATGGAAACCAATAGATTGGTAGAGTGCTGTTAATCAACTAACATGCACTATGAACATGATGGAAACCAATCAGACTGGCAGAGCACTGTTAATCAACTAACATGCAGTATGAACATGATGGAAACCAATCAGACTGGCAGAGCACTGTTAATCAACTAACATGCAGTATGAGCATGATGGAAACCAATCAGATGGTAGAGCTGTTCATCAACTAACATACAGTATGAGCATGATGGAAACCAATCAGATTGGTAGAGTGCTGTTCATCAACTAACATACAGTATGAGCATGATGGAAACCAATCAGATTGGTAGAGCGCTGTTAATCAACTAACATCAGTATGAACATGATGGAAAATCAGATAGGTAGAGCGCTGTTAATCAACAAACATGCAGTATGAACATGATGGAAATCAGACAGGTAGAGTCGCTGTTAATCAACAAACATGCAGTATGAACATGATGGAAATCAGACAGGTAGAGCGCTGTTAATCAACAAACATGCAGTATGAACATGATGGAAATCAGACAGGTAGAGCGCTGTTAATCAACAAACATGCAGTATGAACATGATGGAAATCAGACAGGTAGAGCGCTGTTAATCAACAAACATGCAGTATGAACATGATGGAAATCAGACAGGTAGAGCGCTGTTAATCAACAAACATGCAGTATGAACATGATGGAAATCAGATTGGTAGAGTGCTGTTAATCAACAAACATGCAGTATGAACATGATGGAACAATCAGATTGGTAGAGTGCTGTTAATCAACAAACATGCAGTATGAACATGATGGAAACCAATCAGATTGGTACCAGTGCTGTTAATCAACAAACATGCAGTATGAACATGATGGAAACCAATAGATTGGTACAGCGCTGTTAATCAACAAACATGCAGTATGAACATGATGGAAATCAGATATGGTACAGCGCTGTTAATCAACAAACATGCAGTATGAACATGATGGAAAAATCAGATTGGTAGAGCGCTATTAATCAACAAACATGCAGTATGAACATGATGGAAACCAATCAGATTGGTAGAGCGCTGTTAATCAACTAACATGCAGTATGAACATGATGGAAACCAATCAGATTGGTAGAGCGCTGTTAATCAACTAACATGCAGTATGACATGATGGAAACCAATCAGATTGGTAGAGCGCTGTTAATCAACTAACATGCAGTATGACATGATGGAAACCAATCAGATTGGTAGAGCGCTGTATCAACTACATGCAATAACATGATGGAACCAGATTGTAGAGTGTAACAACTACATCAGTATGACATGAGGAAACCAATCAGATTGGTAGAGCGCTGTTAATCAACTAACATGCAGTATGAACATGATGGAAACCAATCAGATTGGTAGAGCGCTGTTAATCAACTAACATGCAGTATGAACATGATGGAAACCAATCAGATTGGTAGAGCGCTGTTATCAACTAACATGCAGTATGAGAAACATGATGGAAACCAATCAGATGGTAGAGCCATGATGTAAATGTAATACTAAATCATGAAAATATGGAAACCAGATGTAGAGTGCTGTTAATCACTAACATGCAGTATGAACATGATGAAACCAATCAGATTGGTAGAGCACTGTTAATCAACTAACATGCAGTATGAACATGATGGAAACCAGATTGGTAGAGTGCTGTTAATCAACTAACATGCAGTATGAACATGATGGAAACCAATCAGATTGGTAGAGCACTGTTAATCAACTAACATGCAGTATGAACATGATGGAAACCAGATTGGTAGAGTGCTGTTAATCAACTAACATGCAGTATGACATGATGGAAACCAATCAGATTGGTAGAGACTGTTAATAAACTAACATGCAGTATGAACATGATGGAAACAATCAGATTGGTAAGTGCTGTTAATC
>CM065726.1:72363435-72459923 GCA_033310375.1 Conus canariensis | reverse complement strand
CCTGGGTCTTTCCAGCCTTGCCTTCCTGATCACCTTGTGTAGGATGGGGAAGGGGGGAAAGGCATACGCCAGTAGGCCCGTCCCGGGGAGGGATAGTGCGTCGACTGCATCCGCCTGGGGATCTGGAACGGGAGAGACGTACAGGGGCAGGTGATGGTTGAAGCTGGTGGCAAACAGGTCGATCATGGGCACAAACCAATGGTTGCGCGACACCAGCGAAGGAGGGCCTCTGTTCTGAGGGAGAGGCCTATGGAGCGGGCCTCTCCCCCTTTGTTGACATAGCAAGCTACCGACGTATTGTCCGTGAGGAGGAGAACAAGTCAGTGCGCGACCTTGTGCTGGAGTTGGAGAAGGGCTAGCCTGACCGCTTCCAGCTCCCACTCCCCGAGGCGTGACTGTCCTCCACGTGGGCCCCCCAGCCCAAGTTGGAGGCGTCTGTATAAAGTTCCAGTGGTTGGGTTGGGTTGGGAGGGAGATGGGGACCCCGGTGGAGAGAGTGGCTGGAGTGAGCCGCTCCTCCGTCGCCGAAATGAACCAGTGTCCGAGGGGAATGACCTGGTCCCAGCGGTCGGAGGTCTGTGACAAACGTCGGCGGAACTCCCTCTGAAGTTGGCGTTTGGGGACCCGCCGCAGGGGAATGAGGGGAGACAGGGACTCCATCATTCCTAGGAGGGAGGACAGGGTTCTGGCCGAGGTGTGGGGTGCCTGTGACAGGCAGGAGATGAGGTCCACTATGCGTGCAGGCCTCTCCGGGGTCTGCCAGACGAACCGTAGGAATCGTCTGTGGGCCGGGTGAATCAGGATCTGAAAAATAGGCGTCCTTCAGGTCTACGGATGTGGCCCAGTCGCGATGATGGATGGAGTCTCGGATCTGGGTGGGGGTCTCCATCTTGAACTTGGTGGGCCTGAGGAACTTGTTGAGGGGCGAAAGATCTAGAATGGGCCTCCATCCTCCCGAGGCTTTTGGGATCACAAAGAGTAGAAGCCGGGGTTTGGGTGGGAAATCTCCGAGATGGCCCCTCTTTTGAGGAGGTCTTGGACTTCCGTGCGAAGAGCTTCTGCTTTGGCGGGGGAGGGTTCGTTGGGGGAGGGAGGGGGAGATAGCATGAGGGGGGGGACGCTCGTGGGCCCAAGGAAGGCGAAACCCTTCCTGTAGCACCGCCACTATCCAGGGGTGAGGCGTATGCGTCTCCACTGGTGGGCATGCCGGGAGAGGCTGCCCGCCAGGGGGGGCGAGGGTCTGGGCTGGTGGGTGGGGGATAGGGCGAGGGGGGGTGCTACCTGATCTAAGTCCCCCTCGGGCTGTCTCCCTAGTCAGCTCCGGGAGCGTGACTGTTGGCCTAACCGAAAATTTTGCTGATGGGGTTTTGGCTTAGGCCTTGGGAGAAGATTAGGTCGCTTGGCGGGCCGTGCGGTGCGGGAAGGCGATTGTCTGGGATAGGGTCTGTGCCTGGGGAAGGAACGAAGTGGGGGTCTAGCAGGGCGTGGCGGTGGCCTGGGCGCAAAGGACACAGCCTGCTTGCGTTCCTCAACTGCTTGTGCTATGACGTCAGCCGAGTAGTCGCCAAAGAGCGACTGGACCTGGCCCGGGATGCATCGCAGGGCT
This sequence comes from Conus canariensis, assembly GCA_033310375.1. Lineage (NCBI taxonomy): Eukaryota > Metazoa > Mollusca > Gastropoda > Neogastropoda > Conidae > Conus > Conus canariensis. The sequence continues at coordinate 72,458,317 of CM065726.1, read as the reverse complement.
GCCTTAAGCGTCGGGGAGAGAGAGGTCCGCGCCAGCACGGCCTCTCTCGCGACCAACAAGCAGTTGAGGTGGCTTCTGGCTGCGCTGTCCGCCGCAGCCGAAAGGTGATGCGAAATCCTGTTAACTAGGTGTCGCATGAAAGGATCGCTGAACAAGCGAGGGTCAGGCTCTTGGTGCGCCTCAGAGCCCGGGTCCCCCGGTACTGGGATGGCACCATCGTCCTCCGGCCATAGAGCCTCCGCTCGCTGAAGGGGCATGTCCAAGTAGGTGTGTCCCGCCGTGGTGTGGAGGATGCCCATCCTGGCTACTCGGACCCATTCCTTTAGGTTCTTAAAGGAGATGGCGCCGGAAGTAGGGGGGGGCAGGTGGGGGATCAACCGACGGTCCGACTGGGAAATGCCCATCTCCCTGGTCACGGGATTGTCCGTAAACAAGGAGGCGACTGAGGGGTTCTTGGGTAGATTGGTCTAGATCTCTGGGCCGGGGGAGAGGGAGAGAAATTCGTCAGCGGGTGCGGCCTCCCTCCTAACGAGGTCTGGTCGCCACCGTTCTATCGTGCGGACATCGTACAATGAGGTGGGGGCTAGCTCCTCGTCATCGTCCGCCTCAGGGAGGTACTGGTCCTGAGAGGGTTCATAGCACCCGTCTTCAGGAGGTAAGTCGAGGGGTGCCTGTAGTGTGTCCCCGGTGGCCCTATAATCGGCGGCCGGGACATCGTCCTGCCGATAGGACAGCGCCCGAGGAGGGAGACCAAGGTCGACCCAGGTAAGTGAGGCCGGGTGCCACATTCGACCATGTAGCTGGTCGTGCTGGGTGTTGGCGTTAAGCCACTGGTCTCTCTCGGGGGCATAGAGCCACCGGTCCCCGGGGAGGTAAACGGGCTGTGGCGGCCCTGGGGAAAAACCATGGTAGGTAGGCCGCACTCAAGGTCTGACCAGCGCGTTGGGCGAATGCGTAGGTCAGACATCCGCCGAGTCGTAGCCACGAGACCCTCTTCTTCTTGTAGGCAGAAAGTCCCCGGGGACCCGGGTAACCTGAATCACTGTTGGGGGGGGGCTTGAGAGGCCGTGGCCTGTCGTCCCCGTCCAGGTCCGTGCACTGCACCATACACGTCCTTGGAATGGGCCTGGGAGGGCCATAATGGTATGGAGGAGGATGTGGAAGTCGAGCCCCCAACCCGCGAAAGTGCGGATTGGTCAGGATGCGGTCCCGTGTTCCTCCCCCTGGAGGAATATGTCAGGTTACCCTTGGTCCCGCTGGTAGATCCTCCCCCCGGAGGAGCGGGACCGCGGACGTTGCCCAAATGGGGATCCGAAAGGTCGGTTCCCCAACGTCCAATACCCCTAGGGAAGAAGGTGACGTTCGATCGGGGTAGGTCGACCGTCCTTGTGCATGGGCACGGCCGGGCCCATGGCGCGGCGTGCCCGCACGCCCAGGATTATGGACACCACCGAGGTCGTGCGTCGGGGTGACCATAAGGCTGCTTCCGGAGTCGAAGCGCTCCTCGAGCTCAGGTGTTGGCTGCACCTGTGCCCGGTGGGGCCGAGCGCTATGAGTGCACGTATCAATTTGGGGGGAAAAAGAGATACGTGACTCATCAAGGCGAGTGACGGATGGTGATTCCATCCCAGATCCGTCACCCGTGCTGGTCCGCGGCTCGGCAAGGTGCCCCGGGGGCCGAGATTCGCGTGACTCAGCATGATAGTTAGAAGTCTCCGAGCGAGTCCGTAGGCTAGAGGGCAAGCTGGCCGATGGAGAAGGGGTGGGGGAGGGCGAATTCCGTTGGCTAGTCTTTGCTCGGCCGGGCCCCTTGAGGGGAGCCTTGCCATTAGACTTTCTGGGCAGCACCTTGAGGGGAGCTTTGCCCTTAGACTAGCAGGCAGATCAAATGAAAGGCATTTTGAAATGGTGGCCGCTTGCCTATCAGCCTTGGGACGCCGCGGTCGTGCGTCCGTCGGTTTGGTAGACGAGGAAGATCACGCGTCCCTTCCGCGGAGAAGTCGTCTCTGTCTACCCGAACCGTACGTTCATCAGTGCGAACGGATTGCTCCGAGATGGAATCGACCCGCGGGTTCTCCGGGAAATTGAGCGAACTCCGAGCAGTGGAGTGGCTCGACCCGGCGGTGTCCTTCACCATGTTGGGCACAGGTGGATAGAGCAAACCCGGAACACACGACCGCAAAGAGGAGACAAGGTGGCCGATCGAGAAAATCAATTAATCTCGATCGTCCGTGTGGTGTCGTGCAAAGTGCTCGAGAGATCGACTGAAAACTCGAACTACCCGTACACGCCACCGGTCGTGTGACTGGTATGGCTATTAATAGCAATCTCTACATGTGGAGTATCACTGTGTATAGGTGTGATAGTTCTTGGGCACTAAATCTTAATAAGCAGATCAGTGTCACACACCCTTACTCGAACACGTTCTACCTGTGAAGGGTAAAGAGTACAGGTGTGATAGTTATTGAGCCCTAAACCTTAATAAGCGGAACCAGCACAAAATGCGTGCTGAACCCGAGGCTCGGCAATATGGTGGGGGAACACGACCGGCGAGTGGTGCCGACGATCGCGAGTAACAAAGTCGCGAGAGTGCCGGTAAAAGAGACAAATCTTTAATAAATACGCTCCCGAGAGTGCCGGTAAAGGAGACAAATCTTTTAATAAATACGCTCCCACCAAGAGCCTCACACGGCAAAAATACTCAGGGTCTAGTGCAAGCCGGAACCAGCACAAAATGCGTGCTGAACCCGAGGCTCGGCAATATGGTGGGGGAACACGACCGGCGAGCGGTGCCGACGATCGCGAGTAACAAAGTCGCGGGAGTGCCGGTAAAAGAGACAAATCTTTTAATAAATACGCTCCCGAGAGTGCCGGTAAAAGAGACAAATCTTTTGATAAATACGCTCCCACCAAGAGCCTCACATTTGCAAGCCACAACTGAATCAAGTATAGAACAAAACACAGCAAAGTTAACACAAAGGCAAGTATAGGCGAGACAGAGCACAAGACTTATCTTGCTTTGACGGCAGGCCGAAGATGAATGACTTATAGGAAGTTGACACTGGCTTCTTCCGGGGCCGGAAGTGGGGTGACATCACGTGACTGTCTTATGACTGCATTGGCCACGGAAAAAATTCGGCCTGACAGAGCTGGCTAACTGCCGTTGAATGCTATGGTCTGACATGGTAAAGTATATGACGCCAAACATGCAGTATGAGCATGATGGAAACCAATCAGATTGGTAGAGCACTGTTAATCAACAAACATGCAGTATGAGCATGATGGAAACCAATCAGATTGGTAAAGCACTGTTAATCAACTAACATGCAGTATGAACATGATGGAAACGAGATTGGTTGAGTGCTGTTAATCAACTAACATGCAGTATGAGCATGATGGAAACCAATCAGATTGGTACAGCGCTGTTAATCAACAAACATGCAGTATGAACATGATGGAAACCAATCAGATTGGCAGAGCGCTGTTAATCAGCTAACATGCAGTGTGAACATGATGGAAACCAAACAGACTGGTAGAGTGCTGTTAATCAACTAACATGCAGTATGAGCATGATGGAAACCAATCAGACAGGTAGAACGCTGTTAATCAACTAACATGCAGTATGAGCATGATGGAAACCAATCAGATTGGTAGAGCGCTGTTAATCAACTAACATACAGTATGAACATGATGGAAACCAATCAGACAGGTAGAACGCTGTTAATCAACTAACATGCAGTATGAGCATGATGGAAACCAATCAGATTGGTAGAGCGCTGTTAATCAACTAACATACAGTATGAACATGATGGAAACCAGACAGGTAGAGTGCTGTTAATCAACTAACATGCAGTATGAACATGATGGAAACCAATCAGATTGGTAGAGCGCCGTTAATCAACTAACATGCAGTATGAGCATGATGGAAACCAATCAGATTGGTAGAGCGCTGTTAATCAACTAACATACAGTATGAACATGATGGAAACCAATCAGATTGGTAGAGCGCTGTTAATCAACTAACATGCAGTATGAACATGATGGAAACCAATCAGACTGGTAGAGTGCTGTTAATCAACTAACATGCAGTATGAACATGATGGAAACCAATCAGATTGGTAGAGCGCTGTTCATCAACTAACATGCAGTATGAACATGATGGAAACCAATCAGACTGGTAGAGTGCTGTTAATCAACTAACATGCAGTATGAGCATGATGGAAACCAATCAGATTGGTAGAGCGCTGTTAATCAACTAACATGCAGTATGAACATGATGGAAACCAGACAGGTAGAGCGCTGTTCATCAACTAACATGCAGTATGAACATGATGGAAACCAATCAGACAGGTAGAGCGCTGTTAATCAACTAACAGGCAGTATGAACATGATGGAAACCAGATTGGTAGAGCGCTGTTAATCAACTAACATGCAGTATGAACATGATGGAAACCAATCAGATTGGTAGAGCGCTGTTAATCAACAAACATGCAGTATGAGCATGATGGAAACCAATCAGAGCATGATGGAAACCAATTAGACTGGTAGAGCGCTATGAACATGGCGGAAACCAATCAGACTGGTAGAGCGCTATGAACATGACGGAAACCAATCAGACTGGTAGAGCGCTATGAACATGACGGAAACCAATCAGACTGGTAGAGCGCTATGAACATGACGGAAACCAATCAGACTGGTAGAGCGCTATGAACATGACGGAAACCAATCAGACTGGTAGAGCGCTATGAACATGATGGAAACCAATCAGACTGGTAGAGCGCTATGAACATGACGGAAACCAATCAGACTGGTAGAGCGCTATGAACATGACGGAAACCAATCAGACTGGTTGAGCGCTGGAATATCTTGGGGTTGTGGGTTCAAATCATCACCAGGCCTTTTCAGTACAGGGGGACTGGTCCCTCAGCTCTGACTCTATTTCCCTTAAAGTCCTTCAAATGACACTATGTGTATGCATGCATAACAGCTTGCACACATATAAACCACATCACCACCTTTTGGAAGACCAGTTTGGCTGCTGGCATGGATGACTTGTATATGTACAGCATGTTCCGAAAGAAAAATAGGAATAAAAAAAGGAGTAAATGACTGACTGACTGACACAGAAAAAAACTGAATATAGCACCAGCAGTCAGCTTTGCCCAGGTAGGCAGTACACTTTGTAAAGAGTTAGAACTTGGTTTCTAACCGAGGATAGGTGCTACACACACATTTTATGAACACAGAATATTACCAATACTTACTCTCATTTATTGTAAGTGAAAATGAATAGGAGGGGGGGGGGGGGGGGGGGGGGGGGGGGGGGAGGGAGAGCTTTTACATGTACTGGATTCTGGTTGCCCAAGGTAAGACAGGGGCAAGAGGCCAAAAAAAAAACCACCTGTAAGTGGTGATAAAAGTGTAGCGACAGCAGGACATTTGAACCAGTTTGATGTCACAGATTATTTTCCATCTCTTTCCCATATTTCCTCTTCCTTTACCTCCTGCACCTCCATCTCCACAACAACAACATAGTGATCACGATTCACTGTCTGATGAATGATGATCACTACCTCCTGCACCTCCGTCTCCACAACAACAACATAGTGATCACGATTCACTGTCTGATGAATGATGATCACTACCTCCTGCACCTCCACCTCCACAACAACAACATAGTGACCATGATTCACTGTCTGATGAATGATGACCACTACCTCCTGCACCTCCATCTCCACAACAAACATAGTGACCATGATTCACTGTCTGATGAATGATGATCACTACCTCCTGCACCTCCATCTCCACACAACAACAACATAGTGACCATGATTCACTGTCTGATGAATGACGATCACTACCTCCTGCACCTCCGTCTCCCACAACAACATAGTGACCACGATTCACTGTCTGATGAATGACGATCACTACCTCCTGCACCTCCAGTCTCCAACAACAACACACAGTGACCACGATTCACTGTCTGATGAATGACGATCACTACCTCCTGCACCTCCGTCTCCACAACAACAACACAGTGACCACGATTCACTGTCTGATGAATGAGATCACTACCTCCTGCACCTCCGTCTCCACAACAACAACACAGTGACCACGATTCACTGTCTGATGAATGACGATCACTACCTCCTGCACCTCCATCTCCACAACAACAACACAGTGACCACGATTCACTGTCTGATGAATGATGATCACTACCTCCTGCACCTCCGTCTCCACAACAACAACATAGTGACCATGATTCACTGTCTGATGAATGATGATCACTACCTCCTGACCTCCATCTCACAACAACAACAACATAGTGATCATGATTCACTGTCTGATGAATGACGATCACTACCTCCTGCACCTCCATCTCCACAACAACAACAACATAGTGATCATGATTCACTGTCTGATGAATGACGATCACTACCTCCTGCACCTCCATCTCCACAACAGTGATCATGATTCACTGTCTGATGAATGACGATCACTACCTCCTGCACCTCCATCTCCACAAACATAGTGATCATGATTCGCTGTCTGATGAATGATGATCAGTACCTCCTGCACCTCCGTCTCCACAACAACAACATAGTGATCATGATTCGCTGTCTGATGAATGATGATCACTACCTCCTGCACCTCCATCTCCACAACAACATAGTGATCATGATTCGCTGTCTGATGAATGATGATCACTACCTCCTGCACCTCCGTCTCCACAACAACAACATAGTGATCATGATTCGCTGTCTGATGAATGATGATCACTACCTCCTGCACCTCCGTCTCCACAACAACAACATAGTGATCATGATTCGCTGTCTGATGAATGATGATCACTACCTCCTGCACCTCCGTCTCCACAACAACAACATAGTGATCATGATTCGCTGTCTGATGAATGATGATCACTACCTCCTGCACCTCCGTCTCCACAACAACAACATAGTGATCATGATTCACTGTCTGATGAATGAGATCACTACCTCCTGCACTCGTCTCCACAACAACAACATAGTGATCATGATTCACTGTCTGATGAATGATGATCACTACCTCCTGCACCTCCGTCTCCACAACAACAACATAGTAACATGATTCACTGTCTGATGAATGACGATCACTACCTCCTGCACCTCCGTCTCCACAACAACAACATAGTAACATGATTCACTGTCTGATGAATGACGATCACTACCTCCTGCACCTCCGTCTCCACAACAACAACATAGTAACCATGACTCACTGTCTGATGAATGACGACCACTACCTCCTGCACCTCCGTCTCCACAACACAACACATTAGTAACCATGACTCACTGTCTGATGAATGACGACCACTACCTCCTGCACCTCCGTCTCCACACAACAACATAGTAACCATGACTCACTGTCTGATGAATGAGGACCATTACTCTGCACCTCCATCTCCAACAACAAAACATGTAACCATGACTCACTGTCTGATGAATGAGGACCACTACCTCCTGCACCTCGCTCCACAACAACAAACACAGTAACCATGACTCACTGTCTGATGAATGATGACCACTACCTCCTGCACCTCCGCTCTCACAACAACAACACAGTTAACCATGACTCACTGTTGATGAATGATGACCACTACCTCCTGCACCTCCGCCTCCACAACAACAACACAGTGACCATGACTCACTGTCTGATGAATGATGACCACTACCTCCTGCACCTCCGTCTCACAACAAAACAACATAGTGACCATGACTCACTGTCTGATGAATGATGACCACTACCTCCTGCACCTCCGTCTCCACAACAAAACATAGTGACATGACTCACTGTCTGATGAATGATGACCACTACCTCCTGCACCTCCGTCTCCACAAACAACAACATAGTGACCATGATTCACTGTCTGATGAATGATGACCACTACCTCCTGCACCTCCGTCTCCACAACAACAACATAGTGACCATGACTCACTGTCTGATGAATGATGACCACTACCTCCTGCACCTCCATCTCCATACAACAACAACAATAGTGATCATGATTCACTGTCTGATGAATGATGACCAACCTCACTCATCTCACACATGATCATGATTCCTGTTGATGAATGATGTATCCTCCGCACCTCATCTCACAACATCAACATAGTGACATGATTCACTGTCTGATGAATGATGACCACTACCTCCTGCACCTCCATCTCCATAACAACAACAACATAGTGATCATGATTCACTGTCTGATGAATGATGACCATACCTCCTGCACCTCCATCTCCACAACATTGATCATGATTCACTGTCTGATGAATGATGATCACTACCTCCTGCACCTCCATCTCCACAACAACAACAACATAGTGATCATGATTCACTGTCTGATGAATGATGACCACTACCTCACTCATCTCCATCACTCAACAGTGTCATGATTCACTGTTGATGATGTGATCACTACCTCTGCACCTCCATCTCCACAACACTAGTGATCATGATTCACTGTCTGATGAATGATGACACTACCTCCTGCACCTCCATCTCCAACAACAACAACATAGTGATCATGATTCACTGTCTGATGAATGATGACCACTACCTCCTGCACCTCCATCTCCACAACAACATGTGATCATGATTCACTGTCTGATGAATGATGATCACTACCTCCTGCACTCCATCTCACACAGCAACAACATTAGTAATGTCATGTCATGATTATTGTTATGATGACTACCTCCTGCACCTCCATCTCCACACAACAACATAGTGATCATGATTCACTGTCTGATGAATTGATTCACTACCTCCTGCACCTCCACTCCACAGCAAACAAACTAGTAACCATGATTCACTGTCGATGATGAATGATGATCACTACCTCCTGCACTCCATCTCCACAGCAACAACATAGTAATCATGATTCACTGTCTGAATGAATGATGACCTACTCCTGCACTCATTCTACTGCATTAATCATAGTAATCATGATTCACTGTCTAATGAATGTGATCACTACTCTGCTGCCTCTTCACAGAACACATTGTAATCTGATTCACTGTCTAATGAATGATGTCACTGCCTCTCATCATACTGATTATCATATTCTGACTTTTTTTCTTATAGCTTTCCCTCACTGTTTGCCTTGTCATCATTTTCACTGTCAATCGCCGTCTTCGTGGCGGGGTGGCAGAACGTGACCTTGATTGAATGGTTTTCCACTTCTGAGTTGAACTTTCGTCGTCGGGTGGAGTGGCAGGGTGACTTGATCTGGTTCTGGATCTAGATCGTGATCGTGAGCGTGATCTTGACCTTGACGTGGAACGGGAGTATCTTCGGCGCCCACTCTTGGCATGTTGTTTGGCTTTGAAGAATTCATACAGACCCAGCTTTTCCCATCCCTCGCTGCACAGAAACATGTGCAAAGAACATCAGTTTTTACTCTTTCAGAACGCTATATCAATGTCTGATTTCTACCCATCTGTATCACTTGCCATCAGAAATAAAAACGTGAACAAATCCATGTCCTTTCAAAATACTGTATGCACATCCAAGTACGAAGCTATCCATGCGCACACAATTCTATCCACACTTGGGCACCACCTGGTTTTTGAGTCAAAGATCTGCACTGGCTATACAAGGCAGGCTTTTCTGCTGCAAGCAGACCTGTTCACACCCAACACATCAGGGTGCACATGACACATTCTGCATGGCCCCCAAATCAAAGTCAACACAACAGTCCCTTCAACATTCATGACTGCTGTACACTAAAAAGCAGTAATGCAGGTTTCATATTCACCACTATGGACACTGAGCAAGTGATGTCAGAGACCTTTATTCTTTGTCACAGATGGTCTGCAAACCAGGCTATTATTGGAGGCCTGCATTTCTTTCTTTGCTTCTGATAAGTAAGTGATTGTTGTTTTTTTTTCTTTTTAAAAACATTTTCAGCAAAGCAGCATCATGATTAGTGAAAAGCCTCGAAACTAGAAATACTTTGTTCTTGATTGCTTGACACTGGTCTCTTTGGAAATGAACTACCCCACCCCCCACCCCTGCCCCATCGTTTCATCTATCACAGCCCCCAAGTCTCTCACCTGTCCCTGGGTCTTTCCCGTGAGGGGGGAGTGTAGAAGGCATCCACAGCAGCCAAGAGACGCTCACTAGGGGCCATAGGGGGAGGCAGACGTATGTCTTTAGGGTCTAAAGGCTTGTAGTCTGATTCCTCCCACTGAAAACACACACACACACATCACTTTACCTTCTTTAAATGGTATATATTACACCACCTACCCAAGATGAAGCATTTCAAACATATATAACCTTTTAACTTTATGTCCCTCATTGTTAAACAACTATCTGCCTATATCCATGTCATTTCTACTTTGTTTCAATTCAAAGGTCTTGCAGGTTATCAAAATCTTTTTCCTTTTTTTCTTTCTTTTTAAACCTAGTATCAAGTGTACATGACAACAACAATAATGGTCTATTGCAGTGCTGTCTGATGAAAAGTCTCCTAACAGTCACACACTTTAAGTACGCAATTCTAACGTACTTTGCTGCGAAGCCAAGTCTATTAACAGTTGACTGATGTTTACAGTGGACATTTATCTTGAAATGGCATGAGAACAGAGGACCTGAAGTGTGGCCCCCTTTTGGAGGTGCGGCGCAAGCTTTTCATTCACTCATTGTCAATGTGGAGGGCAAAATAATGGAAGTGGGTTGATTTACACCTCAGTTCTCTCCTCAAAATGTGTGGACTGGCTAGTTTCCCATCGTTCGGGGTCGCTCTCAAAGCAAAGGTGTCGAATTAAATTCCACTTCTACTCCAACATGGAAAATCACAAGGGCAATAACTCCCCAGCAGGCCAGGGGGCTAAAAAGACTCCACAGACTTGTGAGTCAAAAAGAAAAAAGTTCATTCCACAAACATGTTAAAAATGGATAAAACCAAGATCTGTTTTTCACAAAATTGCAGATTTCACAAAATTGCAGATAAAATAAAAGATATAATCTCATTTATAAACTCAAAATCTTGTCTGGAGGGACACGTCTGTACAATGCCTTCATGGAGCCTGCTATTGAGTGTGTCTATCTAGCACGCAAATCCCTTCATGAGATCATTATGTCACATTCAGCAGTGCCTGGCTTACCACCATGGTGCCTTCTAACTTTCTTAAAGGTTCTACTGTGGGGAAGAGTAGCCCCTGTGTAAACAGCATGAAATTGTTTCCTCTTTACAGCCAACAATGACATACACTAAGGTGCTGAGGACTGGACAAAGCTGATGACCTGTTTGTGTGTTTGAGTGGCCCAGGCCTGGACAAAGCTGATGACCTGTTTGTGTGTTTGAGTGGCCCAGGCAACAATGACATAAACTAAGGTGTTGAGGACTGGACAAAGTTGATGACCTGTTTGTGTGTTTGAGTGGCCCAGGCAACAATGACATAAACTAAGGTGTTGAGGACTGGACAAAGCTGATGACCTGTTTGTGTGTTTGAGTGGCCCAGGCAACAATGACATAAACTAAGGTGTTGAGGACTGGACAAAGTTGATGACCTGTTTGTGTGTTTGAGTGGCCCAGGCAACAATGACATACACTAAGGTGCTGAGGACTGGACAAAGTTCATGACCTGTTTGTGTGTTTGAGTGGCCCAGGCAACAATGACATCCAAACATCTGTTTAACCCCTTTACTGCCTTACCCCAAGCCTGACTCGGATAAAAAAACAAAACAAAAGGCAGCCTGTGTGCATTAACCCAAATAACACTTGCCTAACAATGACTGACCTTCTCCATGTACAGTGTAAGCTACAGCTGTATTTTTACGTCTAAAGAAATGTTTGGTTACATCCCTTTATTCTTATACTGAGCTTGTTCACATCCAGCATATTGTATGAGTTTTCTTGCAATAAAACTGTGCTGAAAGTGAAGTCTAGTGAATTTTTTACTCCAAGACGGTGAGAGTGCAGCAGAGCATGACATACCAGCCTCATACAATAGCAATGAGACAGAATACTGTTTGTGGTTAATGTTCAGCATTTCAATGCCCAGGTAATGTTTGCACAACATTTTACTCTCACAGTATGTCAGCTTTTTGTTTACAAATCTCTCATTTGCTTACAATTTCTTATTAATGTTACGGAGCACTAAACTTTTTTTTTCTTTTTTTGTTGTTGGCCAAGCTGACATTTCTTTATATCCAGAATGAAGTTTCGACCCCAAAAACTTTGTATGGTTTCACACAAATTTTCTTTAGTTACAGAGTTACCAAGATCACAAAGAACCAAATAAAAAGTACGTCAATATTCTTCAGCACATCACACGCACATAGAGCCTTCAGTGAAGGGGCTGAAAATCGTAAATGTGACTAAACTTGAATCAAACTTAGGTGGCAATGACCCCCGAAGCATCTACTTGGAGTGGATCTGCAAAATCATTGAAGTGCAAGTGAGTAACAATAATGGTCAGACACAAGTATCAGCAACATACAACCAACACAAGCACATCTTATACAGTCACCAATAAACTTTCATACACAATTGGTGTGATATGCATTTAAAAGTTGTTGTTTTTTCACCTAAAAACAAACAGGCATGCAAACAAAAACAGTAACATAAACTATGTTACTGTTTTTGTCAGCCCCCTGAAAAATTAACTGGGAAGTTTGAAACATTTTTGCACAAAACAATGAGACAGTTAAGGCTGATACACCTAACATGCAGAGAAAAAGAAAGAAATGAGTATATCAGCAAACACAGTACACCCACTCTCTCCTGTGCATGCAGAGAAAAGACATGAATACATCAGTAAACATAGCGCACCCACTCTCTCCCACACAGAAAGATACAATAAGCACACTCACTTCTTCAAGATAACTGTTTCATTTTTCCCCAAATGATCAAGCAGACCACAAGAAAATCTGAAAACAATTCTTCCTCTATCTTTCTCCCTCACACTTAAAGAACAAAAAAGTCTGCAAACTGAGGGGTAGAGATATTCATCACAGGCAAAACGTGAGTAGAACTTTGGTTTCTGTTCCGGTTCCTGCTGTCCCTGGTCAATCCAACACAGGCCTGCCAAAATCCTCAGCCCTATTTGGCACAGTCACAAGCAGCAGATCACAATGCACTGTTGTAACTGTCAAGTGAAAGTGTATGTTCACCAGATGATGGAAATAAACATACCTGGCCTCCACTGCATCCCAAAACACCAGTATTTACTTTGGCTAGTGATCATTATGATTTACACACTGCATCAATCTATATATTAATCTGGTGGGCCAAGCAAAAAACAAAGCGTTTTGATGATTACTTTTATTATAATCATCATCATTATCCAACTGCTAAGACTTATGCAAATAAGCTAAATCTCACCACATCTCTCTCAATAAGACACATACAAATACATTCAGAACACACACACACAACACACACACACACACACACACACACACACATGTACACAAAGTCTATGCTGGACAAAACAGAAACAGTGGTGGGTGAACAAACTCCTGTCAGCCATGCAGATGATGTTACCTTGACGAGAGGAGCCATGAGTCCAGCGGGCAGGTCGTAGTAGGGCACTGTTGGGGTCAGATCCATGTCAGTTGGCACAATGGGCGGGGCCCCTGCAGGGGGCGGAGGCAGGGCAGGGCCCGCTGGGGGGAAGCCTGGGGGAGGCTTGCTAAGGTCTGGCAGAGAAAACTGATTGGGTGGCATGGCCGTGGGTGCTGCAACATCAAACCAACCCCATCAATCCACCATCATCATGCACTGAACAGGTGTTGGAAGCAGCTGGGATAACAAGACAATGTCATCAATCCACCATCATCATGCACTGAACAGGTGTTGGAAGCAGCTGGGATAACAAGACAATGTCATCAATCCACCATCATCATGCACTGAACAGGTGCTGGAATAACAAGACAATGTCATCAATCCACCATCATCATGCACTGAACAGGTGCTGGGATAACAAGACAATGGCATCAATCCACCATCATCATGCACTGAACAGGTGCTGGAATAACAAGACAATGTCATCAATCCACCATCATCATGCACTGAACAGGTGCTGGGATAACAAGACAATGTCATCAATCCACCATCATCATGCACTGAACAGGTGCTGGGATAACAAGACAATGTCATCAATCCACCATCATCATGCACTGAACAGGTGCTGGGATAACAAGACAATGTCATCAATCCACCATCATCATGCACTGAACAGGTGCTGGGATAACAAGACAATGGCATCAATCCACCATCATCATACACTGAACAGGTGCTGGGATAACAAGACAATGGCATCAATCCACCATCATCATGCACTGAACAGGTGCTGGGATAACAAGACAATGGCATCAATCCACCATCATAACACACCATGGAGAGTGCTATGACAGCAGACCATTTTCAACAATCCACGATCCTAACACATCATTTTTACTGCCCAACTCACTACACTGGGCCTTTTCAGGCGTCAAATTCATACAGCGAAAAAAAAACAGGTCGCACCCTGAAGAGAAAACAAACAACAGAAACAGTTCATGTGTATGCTAGCTAGACCAAGGCGGATAAGAGTAAGGCGTACTAAGGGACCAGCCATCTGCTTATTTCTCCACCTAAGATTAATGATGTATGGTACTGGGACAACAGCCACTCCACCACTCACAATCCTAACACATGAATAACAACCACCTATCAACACACAATCCTAACACATGGATGTAGGTACATGGATAACACACACCTATCAACCACAATCCTAACACATGGATGTAGGTACATGGATAACACACCAGCTATCAACCCACAATCCTAAACATGGATGTAGGTACATGGATAACACACCAGCTATCAACCACAATCCTAACACATGATAGGTACATGATAACACACCACCTATCAACCCACAATCCTAACACATGGATGTAGGTACATGGATAACACACCAGCTATCAACCCACAATCCTAACACATGGATGTAGGTACATGGATAACACACCAGCTATCAACCCACAATCCTAACACATGGATGTAGGTACATGGATAACACACCAGCTATCAACCCACAATCCTAACACATGGATGTAGGTACATGGATAACACACCACTATCACCCACAATCCTAACACAGGATGTAGGTACATGGATAACACACCAGCTATCAACCCACAATCCTAACACACGGATGTAGGTACATGGATAACACACCAGCTATCAACCCACAATCCTAACACATGGATGTAGGTACATAGATAACACACCAGCTATCAACCCACAATCCTAACACATGGATGTCACTGCTGGACAACAGACCAACCTATCAACCTACAACTGTAACACGAGGCTATAGTTCTTGAGTAAAGGCCACTCCATTCCACCCACAACAGTCAAGACCGTCAGTTTGGAACAAGGACACTTCTCAACCACATTGTAACACAAGTTGTTGGCACTGGAACAACAGCCACTTTCTCAAACCCACATTGTAACACAAGGTTGTGGCACTGGGACAACAGACCACTTTCTCAAACCCACAATGTAAACACAGTTGTTGGCATTAGGACAACAGACCACTTTCTCAAACCACAATGAACACAAGGTTGTTGCACTGGACAACAGACCACTTCTCAAACCACATGTAACACAAGGTTGTTGGCACTGGACAACAGGACCACTTTCTCAAACCCACAATTGTAACACAAGGTTGTTGGCAATGGGACAACAGACCACTTTCTCAAACCCACAATTGTAACACAAGGTGTTGCATTGGCACGACACATTTCAAACCAACATTGTAACACAGTTTTGACTGCAACAACACTTCCAAACCCAAATTGTAACACAAGGTTGTTGGCACTGGGACAACAGACCACTTTCTCAAACCCACAATTGTAACACAAGGTTGTTGGCATGGGACAACAGACCACTTCTCAAACCCACAATTGTAACACAAGGTTGTTGGCATTAGGACAACAGACCACTTTCTCAAACCCACAATTGTAACACAAGGTTGTTGGCATAGGACAACAGACCACTTTCTCAAACCCACAATTGTAACACAAGGTTGTTGGCATTAGGACAACAGACCACTTTCTCAAACCCACAATTGTAACACAAGGTTGTTGGCATTAGGACAACAGACCACTCTCTCAAACCCACAATTGTAACACAAGGTTGTTGGCATTAGGACAACAGACCACTCTCTCAAACCCACAATTGTAACACAAGGTTGTTGGCATTAGGACAACAGACCACTTTCTCAAACCCACAATTGTAACACAAGGTTGTTGGCATTGGACAACAGACCACTCTCTCAAACCCACAATTGTAACACAAGGTTGTTGGCACTGGGACAACAGACCACTTTCTCAAACCCACAATTGTAACACAAGGTTGTTGGCATTAGGACAACAGACCACTTTCTCAAACCCACAATTGTAACACAAGGTTGTTGGCATTAGGACAACAGACCACTTCTCTCAAACCCTAACTGTAACACAAGGTTGTTGGTATTGGGCATAAGACACATCTCTCACCTAACGTAACACATTTCTCAAACCCACATAATGTAACACAAGGTTGTTGGCATTGGACAACAGACCACTCTCTCAAACCCACAATTGTAACACAAGGTTGTTGGTATTGGGCAACAGACCACTCTCTCAACCCCATAACTGTAACACAAGGTTGTTGGTATTGGGAAAACAGACCACTCTCTCAAACCCAAAATTGTAACACAAGGTTGTTGGCACTGGGACAACAGACCACTTTCTCAAACCCACAATTGTAACACAAGGTTGTTGGCATTAGGACAACAGACCACTTTCTCAAACCCACAATTGTAACACAAGGTTGTTGGCATTAGGACAACAGACCACTTTCTCAAACCCACAATTGTAACACAAGGTTGTTGGCATTAGGACAACAGACCACTTTCTCAAACCCACAATTGTAACACAAGGTTGTTGGCATTAGGACAACAGACCACTTTCTCAAACCCACAATTGTAACACAAGGTTGTTGGCATTGGGACAACAGACCACTTTCCCAAACCCACAATTGTAACACAAGGTTGTTGGCATTAGGACAACAGACCACTTTCTCAAACCCACAATTGTAACACAAGGTTGTTGGCATTAGGACAGACCACTCTCTCAAACCCAAAATTGTAACACAAGGTTGTTGGCATTGGGACAACAGACCACTTTCTCAAACCCACAATTGTAACACAAGGTTGTTGGCACTGGGACAACAGACCACTTTCTCAAACCCACAATTGTAACACAAGGTTGTTGGCACTGGGACAACAGACCACTTTCTCAAACCCACAATTGTAACACAAGGTTGTTGGCATTAGGACAACAGACCACTCTCTCAAACCCACAATAGTAACACAAGGTTGTTGGCATTAGGACAACAGACCACTTTCCCAAACCCACAATTGTAACACAAGGTTGTTGGCACTGGGACAACAGACCACTTTCTCAAACCCACAATTGTAACACAAGGTTGTTGGCACTGGGACAACAGACCACTTTCTCAAACCCACAATTGTAACACAAGGTTGTTGGCACTGGGACAACAGACCACTTTCTCAAACCCACAATTGTAACACAAGGTTGTTGGCACTGGGACAACAGACCACTTTCTCAAACCCACAATTGTAACACAAGGTTGTTGGCACTGGGACAACAGACCACTTTCTCAAACCCACAATTGTAACACAAGGTTGTTGGCACTGGGACAACAGACCACTTTCTCAAACCCACAATTGTAACACAAGGTTGTTGGCACTGGGACAACAGACCACTTTCCAAACCCACAATTGTAACACAAGGTTGTTGGCACTGGGACAACAGACCACCACCATCAATCCACAATTCAATACATGCGGAAGGTGTTAGGACTGACTACTCCCATAAACCTTGGGCTGTAGGCACTAGGACAACTGACAATCAAAACCACCAACAATCACAACCATGATGATAACAATGAGGTCTGACAATCAAAACAACCAACAATCACAACCATGATGATAACAATGAGGTCTGACAATCAAAACAACCAACAATCACAACCATGATGATAACAATGAGGTCTGACAATCAAAACAACCAACAATCACAACCATGATGATAACAATGAGGTCTGACAATCAAAACAACCAACAATCACAACCATGATGATAACAATGAGGTGTGACAATCAAAACAACCAACAATCACAACCATGATGATAACAATGAGGTTTGGGATGACACACCACTCCCATCAACTGTGTGTGTCAGTGGGGGTGAGGGAGTGGGGGTGGTATGTTTTAACAGTGTGTTTGCTTTTTTTTGGTTTCTCAGCATGTGTGCTTGTGTTCAGGTCAGACAGTATGTTGTGCACGTGTTTGTATTTTCCCTGTCATCAATGTGAATACAGGGATGGCTGAACATTTGTATTTTCTCAGTCATCAATGTGAATACAGGGACAGCTGAAAGTTTGTATTTTCTCAGTCATCAATGTGAATACTGGGACAGCTGAAAGTTTGTATTTTCTCAGTCATCAATGTGAATACAGGGACAGCTGAAAGTTGAACAAAACGTTTTATGACCAGAGGCAACTTTACCAAACATACAATCACATAGAGTAACATGACAACACTGGCCCAAGAGCAAAGACTGCTGGGCTGTCCCACTCAGACAACGATGGTGGTGAGTTGCCTTCAGTCCAGTACTTTGAAAGAAAAAAAAATTTCCAGTTAGCTTTCAACCGCTAGCTTTCAACCGCAACTATAAAACCATCTTATAGACTCACCTTCAATGAAAGAGACTGATTTAAATCAGGAATGACCCAAATCACTTAAACATACAGATTTTTAATAAACCCTGGCTGACCTCCCATTCCATGGCTGTACTCAAACTGCTGCGGGGGAGGCTGTGCAGTGACTCCAGGGGGAGGTAAGCCTGGGGAGGCACGTAGGGGTCATAGTTGGGTGGAGGCTGAAAAGCGAAGGTTTCAAATTATTGACATATCAAAATATTTGATGACAGACCCAAACAAAACAAAACCCACACATATCTCGCTTTGTTTTATCCAAATCATGGTAGAACTCATCCAATACTAAAAATACTGACTGTACTAATAATGACAACTGGTCCTTGAGCAGAACGCCGGATGTCATTAATCCAGATGGGGGACAGCATCATACCAACAGGCGACCAGTGCTTCACATCACAGACAGTATCAGACACTGACACTTAACATCATTTACATAAAGACTGTAAAAGTTCGTGAACTCATTAAAAAAAAAAAAGTAATCATGTACTAAACTAACAGGTCTGTGCCTTACACCACAAACAAATTTATGTGGAAGTTAGGCCATCAAAGAAAACACAAATAGCCCAGTGTGGACGTATTTAAACATCTGCTATGTACATTGCCTCCAATTCCTGTGTGAAACCTTACAGCAGTTTATAACTACACAACAAATACTTGTGATTTAGATGACTTTGATAAGCTCCCAACCTTACCAGTTTGTTCACTATGACTAGTATGAGGCAAAACCTGTAACCTTACCACAATATGTAACCAACCATGCAGCAAATATTATGTACATAGCCTACTATTCAAACTCATAACCCTACTCCAGTCTTTAACTATGCTTCAAACACCTGTTATATACATAACTTCCTTATCAAACTTATAATGTTTACTATAGTTTATAACTATGCTGCGAACACTTAGTACTTACATGACCTTCTAATCAGCCTCACCACACAGTCTGTCAATGATCCAGAGAACAGACTTCCCACATTTTTTCCTTATCAAACTCATAACCCTACAATGTTCAGCAGATGTGACGAACAGACTTCCCACATGACTGGCTAATCAGACCTGTCGCCTTACCATACAGTCTCAGGGTCTGTCACTAGTGTCAGTGATCCAGAAAACAGACTTCCCAAAGCTGGTGAAAGGCAAGTGAAGCAGTCATGATGGGACTCAGCCCCAAAAGCATACCACTGCATCACCACACAGCAGACACTGCTCTTCCTTACAGTTCACAGCTTCTTTTCTTTTGCAGCAAAGGCGTTGTTTCGTGAACTCTCACCCACGTTTGGATGATATTGTTATGCCTTTTCATGGCAAAGTCTGTGTACAACATTACTGAACACAATCTCAGAAGTACCACCCACAGGCAGACAGTGAATGCTCAGTCTGTGTGGAACATTACTGAACACAATCTCAGAAAGTATAACCCACAGGCAGACAGTGAATGCACAATCTAGTTCACAGTCTCTTTTTTTTTTTTTTTCCCCTCACCGCATAACATCCAGAGATCCAATTGTGTGGAACAAAATGTTGGCTATTATTTGTATGACAGTGTGGTTATTGTTCCTGACCTGAGCACTAGCATTTCATTTTCACCAACAGCCCACTGGCAGATAACATATACCTGTCTGTTGCATGGGCACAACTGCTGAAAACCTCAAAAAGTGAAGTTGGGGTCCGGGGACTGTTCTGTCCCTGTTTGGGTTTAGGTACAGTTTCTTTCTGTCAACCATCTGACTGAGAAACATGAACAGTGTGCCTATGCTTGACAACAAAAGGTGCTTTGCTGCATCAGGCTCTCACCAGCAGACAAAGAAAAGTTCCCTTTCTGGTTTTCTGCTTCCTTTGTCACTTTCTTCTTTTATTGTTTTTAATGACAAAACTTCTGTTCAGGGCAATTTTGAAAAAATGGATTTTTATCAAACACTGGAAGGAGTTGCACTCATATTGCTGGGGCCACATGAAAGAAAAAAAAATGCATTATGCATGCGTCATCAACCTTACTACCTTTCCAGATCAACAAACCAAGTTCTGCAAAAGCTATTTACAATTCAGGCAGCAAACCGAGGGGAAATGAAGGAATAAGCAGAAATGGCTGAACACACCTTTAACAGACAAAGCACATGCAAAGCACAACACATGGGGTATCTGGACAGAGGACGATTCTCTCAGGTGACTGACACAACATGGGAACATCATTCATCTGTGTGAAGACTGTCTGCATGGGAACAGTGTAGAAGATTTGGGTGGGAACATTACATTTTTACCACCATAATTCAAGCTGTATTGTAAAGTCAAAAGAAGATGGAGGGTGTCCATGTGTGGTCTTGGTGAGATTAAAAGACAGGATAACATGAAGACTTCTTTTGCCCCTTGTCTTCACTGAAAATGCTGAACTTCTAATACCTACATCCACAACAACAATGTTCAAAACAAGTTGTCAGTACAGAAACAGCAGCTAACACAGCCGCCATAAGCTTTCAAGGGTGCAGCTGATGATGATGAAGTGATCCCCATACGGACATCTAACAGTTTCAACATTTTTCTTTTTACATACAAGTCAGGTCAGATAAACAGATCTGCTATTGGTAACCTGGATCCCAGTACTACCTGTCACAGGGTTGGGTTGTCGGTGACTAACCGGCACCCCACCAGCTCTCAGGAGGATGGTGAGGAGGGTGGCTAGACACCCTGGTAGAAATAAATAAAAGATCCATCAAAGGGCGCCAGCTCTGGACAGCTATTCATGGCCAACTAGCTAAGGGAGTAAACCCTGGCTAAAAATCCGGAGTGGAGCCCTACCGCAGTTGGAAGGCAAACTTTGTCACCCTCCAGCAGCTCCTGCGACCGTGTTGGCACCAAACTGTAACAGCCCTGCTGTTCCTTTGGATCCATAAACGAGGTGGAAAGGGGGACAAGCTGCATAGACAACAGCCTGTCCTCCATATTACAATGCCCAGGCTTATATCTGTCCATCAATCCACAAAAACTCACTTGCACCTACGACCTGGAGAGGACACTCCAGCTTCACTATTTGTGTCGATACATCATGGGAAGCAACAGATACCGATTTTAAGTCAGCGCTCAATTGGCGTAGAGCACAACACCAGGGGTTGCTTCCGATGGTGGGAGAGACCTTCACGTCTCACTGGACAGCTACCGCCTGCCTAAGCTGGACAGCTCCCAGCCAATAAGGTGCTACCACGACTTGATTTCTTCTTTGGGTGCATGGAGATAAGGAGAACATCTGACAAGCAGGTCGTAAGCTACCACACCAAGCAACAAGAAAACTTCAAAAAAGGGATCAGCGCTAAAACTGGGATGTTGGAATGTCCAGACAGTGATGCCTGGGCTTTCTCAAGACCTTCAAGATAGCGAAACTAGAAGAACAGCTGTCATAAACAACAAACTCAACAGACTGAATGTGGACATCGCCACCCTGCAGGAAACACGGCTGGCTGACACAGGCACACTGAAGGAGAGGGACTACACCTTCTTCTGGCAAGGAAAGAGCTCTGATGCCCCCAGAGAGTATGGAGTAGGTTTTGCAGTAAAGAACAGCCTGCTGAGTGTGACAGAACCAGGCAGCGGCAGCTCAGAGTGACTCCTGACTCTCCGCCTCAACACCAAGGAAGGCTTCATCACCCTTGTCTACCACTCCGCATGCCAATGATGAGTTCTATGAAAATCTTGCATCTACCATAAGGAACATCCCAAGCACAGATCAACTTGTTCTCCTGGGTGACTTCAATGCCAGAATGGGTGCAGACAATGACTCGTGGCCCTCTTGCCTTGGTTCCTTTGGAGTGGGGAAATGAGTTTTGCACCTGTCAAGAACTGTGCATCCCTGACTCCTTCAAGACGAAGCCACAACACAAAGTCTCCTGGAGACACCAGCACTATAGCATCCATGCTCCAGTTAAATGTGGATGGGCGCTGGGTTATCAAAGCCACAAGAGACACTGTCAATAAACAATGCTCTGCAGCTGCCACTAGTTTGCCTGAAAAGTCTCGTCAGTGCTTGATAGCATACAGAGAGCAGTTTGCCCAAAATGCTGCAGTCCACCAAGGAACAGTGAAGATGCTCCTACCTGAAAACCCCAGTGCCTATAAAGCCAAGGTCAAAATAACCTACCAACACAAGCGATCGATCCACATTTTCTCTCACCCACACTACAGTCTGACTGAGCCCCATGCAGCTTTTGCATACTTCCCCTTCTGAAGCAAAACCTGGCTAGCAAGAAGTTTTCAAAGAATCCAGGACTTGAGGAAAAGGAATGAAATCACAGCTTGCTACCATATCTAAGACCGTCAAAAGGCATTTGACTCTTGGCTAAAAAAGCTGAAATAGTTTGGAAAGAGGAGACAAGAATACTGACCAACTCAGAAATTTACTGTATGCTGGCCTTCCCATTTGAGTTTTGCAAAGTGACAAAACTTTTGGATCAGTCCTCGTTAAACAGCCTACGAGATCCACGTATAAATATTGTCTGATTGATGATCATGGCATTCAGAATATACCTGTTTTGACAGGCTTTGACACAGGTCCAGAATTTCTCGCTTTGCTTTTCACCTTCGCCCCAGTTTTTCACAATCCATCTTTGCAAAAGTATTGAACATGGTCAGCTTTCCCTCTGAACAACTGCGAAGGTTGTTTGAAAGTCAAGGGAGTGCAAGTTGCTCTGTGTGTGTGTGTGAGTGTTAGTGCTAGTGTGTGTGTGTGAGCGTGTGTGTGTGTGTGTGTGTGTGTGTGTGTGTGTGTGTGTGTGTGTGTGTGTGTGTGACAGCATATACGTTTTGAGTTTGTGCATATATGTGCGTGTGTGTGTGTGTGTGTGTGTGTGTGTGTGTGTGTGTGTGTGTGTGTGTGTGTGTGTGTGTGTGCGCGCGCGCGCACGCACAAGTAAGCTTGACCAAGTACATGCATTTGCATCTTCATGCACTTTCACACTGGAGCACTTGCAAGGACATTTATAAGCTGGCCATTCATCTTTTCTTTCCTCAAGGAATAATAGAAACAAAAGAAGTAATCAGCCCATACACGCCAAGCTGCTTAAAACACACTGGCAGTGGTGAGTGACCTTGCTTCAATACCGCAGGCAGCAGAGTATGACAGAGTATGTGCCTGTGAGTATGACAACAAACAATTACCTGTCCGAAGGGAGGAGCGCTGCCAACCCCCCCTGTCGGGGCCCCACCACCAGCAGCCATGACCCCCATCACAGGGGCGCCACCACTGGGGCCAGGCTCACCTGATGTGCTGGCCTGCAGCACCCCTGCAGTTGCTGGCGATTGACCCACCACCTAGGAAGTGGGCAAAGGGGGGTAACCCTACTGAAGGACATAGTCTCCAGCTTTCCCTACTCCCATTCCCCACCCTGAATCATTCAGTCATCTCATGGCCCTTTCAAAGCCTGACAAATCATTCACTGTGTTTCCCAACTGGTCAACCTCAGCTCCTTTTGTATAGAGAAGTGGATTGCACTAACAATGACCACTTTACGCCAGAATTTTGTCAGCAAGTCAGTTCTGAAGCTCTTCTGAGCTCAAACAATTTGGTGTTCTGCTTAGTACATGTATCTGATTCCATGGTTCTTATGACAGCAGTCTCTGAGAGGGTAGCTGTCCTGTGTGTGTGTGTGTGTGTGTGTGTGTGTGTGTGTGTGTGTGTGTGTGTGTGTGTGTGTTGTTGTTGTTGTTGTTTTTAGTGAAGGGAACTATCTAATTTTGCCACCTGTGCTTGTCATGTACAGTCACACCTTTCTCACCGTTTCTCATTCAAATTGGGAATGAAGGTCAAGAGATCATTAGGACCACTGTTGCCAAGAAACTGAGCATGAGAATCACTGAAAAGTTAAGTTTTGTTACAAGGGACTGTGAAAAAAAAAAAAAATTGTGCAAGTCTGACAGATGAGATGCTGATTATGTCTGTACTATAATGTGCTCTGTGTGTGTGTGTGTGTGTGTGTGTTGTGTGTGTGTGTGTGTGTGTGAGATAGAGAGAGAGTGTTCATACTCACAAGCTGGTTCACTCAATGAACATCACATCTACATTCTAAACGTGTGCAGCACATCATGCAAATGAATCACTGGGAAGCTCAGTGTGACAGCCCCAGTACTATTTTGTCAGTTACTGATATTCAGACGCCAAAATGATACTGTTTATGTACATCCTCACCATTATCACTGTCAAATGGGTGTTGTCCATAATGGAAGAAAAATTTTGTTGCCAAAGTTTCTGAAATGCTGCCATTATGGGTAATAATGCTGATCCCCTCGTAAGCATAAGCATGGATTTTCCTCTGGTTACATTCATTACCTGTTCATAACTTCCCAATTTGGAGGTCTGACACACTTTAAGTTAAGATTATCATCACTGACAAGTACAAATTATATCGATAAAATCCATACCACTGTTTTAAACTTAGTGGATAATGCATCCATCCTCCCACCCCCCTCCCCTAACCCTTTTGCGGAACAACTTAAGTTTTTCATTTTTGGGTTTAGAAAGTCATCTGGACCAATGACAAAGAATCCATATACCACTGAATGACAATGTGGACCCTCTCAAGGACCCCTCTAAAGCTGATCTTTAAAGGACAGGTTTCTTGACTAGAATGTCCATCTAGTACGGACCAAGACAACACTGATTCAGAAAATGAGGTCTTTAAAGACAGATATGTTCACTGTGCCATCAATCACCTACCGGTAAAGAAAACAATGTTGCAGAAGACAGTCTTTTAACAGAAGAGTGTTAAAAGAGATTGTCTGTGTTAGGATATGACCATATTACAGTTCAACTTTTCCTCAGTCCTCCTATTTACAGATTTCTTGACTGACCAGTTGATGCAAGGATCAGACATCTACAAGCACACTTCCTCTATGCTATAGTCCCCATGTCTTTCTTTTCTTTTCTTAATGTGGTTTGCTTAAAATGTACATAACATATCATGGACTGGCAAACAAGCAGCGAAGTCTCTTTGATAAACTTTCATCGGAGCTTTTGTAGGGGACTGGAGTAGGGGAATAAAAGAGAAACTGGGTGAGTGAGGCGGATGCTGAAGTTATTTTCATTTTGCAGCGAGAAAGAAAAAAATAATTTCATACGGATGCATTATTCTAACACAGACCACCACACACTTACGGTTCTACAATGACAGCTAATCTGAGCTTGTCCCATCATGACACCTCAGTATGCACAGAATCAATCCCATGTTAACACCAGACACAGAACAAGCTATGGACATAAGACCTGAAGGAGCATGATGGAAAGTCACCAATACAAATGACACCACTACAATACAGGTTTGTTAGGACTGCATGCAGTTAGAATACAACAACAACAAAAAAAGGGTGGCGGTAATGTCTGCCCCAAACTCCACACCAATCTGAAATGTCTGGGCGAGCCTCCAGGTAGTGTGTCCTGTACTACAGAACAGCTGAAAGAACTCAATACACTACACTGTATCCCAACTGATGGAACCCAACTCTTCGGTTTGGAGTTAACCCTTCGCTTCCATTAACTTAACTTTTTTTTTTTTTTCTCTCCCAACCTCTGTGCCGCCTCAGAGGCAGTGCACCCATGCCGCTCATTCCGACACCCCGTCCACAGCCACAGCCCGGTCGGCCCTGCCACAGCCCCGGCACCAGCAATCCACAGGGAGCAGTCAATGTCAAGTCGTCAAGAGGCAACCCACCGGAGGAGACACTGCACTGCTGCCGAGTCACTTCGGTGGTGTTCAGTGGTGCCTGTTCTGATCTAACACACGCAGGACACCACCTACTAAGCCCCCTACTGACGACAATAATTGCTTAGTTGCGGAGCCGGTGTGAGTGAGCTCTCCCTCCGGAGGGCGCCACCACGTCCGTCCAATGACAGCCCCCATGGACTTGCCGATACCAGTGACCCCGACGGAACCAAACCAAGGCCACAGACGTGGAGAGGACATCGAAATTGAGGTCACCATGACAGCAGGGCATGAAGGCCACAGAATTTGAGACTTTTTTTAATGCTGATCGATGAGAATGAGGATGATTAAGATGATGCTACGGATTTCCATTTCGGTCTGAGACTACATGACAGGGCTGTACTCTACGCTTCCTTTCACGATACATCCGGCGTCAACCAGGCCTGAGAGATACAGGCACCTGCAGTGTTGGTCAGGAAATTTGAGCAACACTGTCAGAAACACATCCATTAAGTGGATGAAACTCGACTGTGTGGTCCCAGTCTTCCCAACTGAGTCCGCAGCAAACTCAACTCTGGGTAGGAGCCGGTTGGGGCAGAAAAACCCACATGACTCTGATGGGATTCGAACCACGACCTCCCAGCCGGGAGTCCGTGACGCTAACCACTTCGCCATGGCGGCTGGTTCCATTAACTAAACTTAACTATCAAAACCTTTCAGTATGACATGCTTGTCTACCCATAATCTGTCATGCTTAAGTCATGATTTGGTTTTACTGAATATTCAATTCAATTCTCTAAAAAAAAAAAGATCATGTATATAAAAATCATTCATGATATGCATTTGTTTCTGGTTTCTCATCTTTTCCCATGACCCCTGGACCGCGGATATATCCATGATTAGGAGTGAAAGGCTTACAGAAATTCTGGGTCAGATTAATAATGAATACTTATATAGCGCCTATTCTCGGCTAGAGACCAAGCTCTAAGCGCTTTACAATCCACACTCGTTTACACAACGGGCTGCCTACCTGGGTAGTGCCGACTGAAGAGCTGCCAGCTGGCGCTTCATTCATTCGTTTCCCGTGTCATCCAGTCCATATCGTTCAATA
The DNA here is from genome assembly GCA_033310375.1 of Conus canariensis. Classification (NCBI taxonomy): domain Eukaryota; kingdom Metazoa; phylum Mollusca; class Gastropoda; order Neogastropoda; family Conidae; genus Conus; species Conus canariensis. The sequence continues at coordinate 72,430,693 of CM065726.1, read as the reverse complement.
TCGTTCATTCAATTTCCTTACTTCCTTCATTCTTTCCATTTCTCACGCAGGGTGCATGCTTTGTGTAACGTGTCATCCATACCAGATTAACCCAACATGCAGTCAACTCTTCCTCTTCTTTGTTTGTCAAGCTTATTCAACTGAGTTTAACGACATATTTGCATACATGACAGTTTTTAATCCCACCATAAACTGATGTAACTGTGTACAAAAACCAAGGGGATGAATCATCTGTTGATGTGTGCAAGAAGTAGAAAAATCAATGAACAACATTAACCACAGTAGACCTCATTGTGCACAATATCAACAACAGGATTTTTACTGACAAGGGGAAGAACTAAATGTGTGTATTACTGACAACGGGAAGAACTAAATGTGTGCATTGCTGACATTTTTTTTGTGTGTGGATGACTTGTGAGTTGATTTTAACGTGGTGACAGCCCTCATATATGGGCTATAAGCAATATTACCTTACCTCACCGCATTACTGACAATGGGAAGAACTAAATGTGTGCATTACTGCCAATGAAAAGACCTAAATGTGTGCATTACTGAAACTTGAAGAACTAAATGTGTGTATTACTGACAATGGGAAGAACTAAATGAGTGCATTACTGACAATGAGACGAACTAAATGAGTGCATTACTGACAACTGGAAGAACTAAATGTGTACATTACTGACAACTGGAAGAACTAAATGTGTGCATCACTGACAACTGGAAGAACTAAATGTGTGCATTACTGACAACTGGAAGAACTAAATGTGTGAATTTACTGACAACTTGAAGAACTAAATATGTGCATTACTGACAACTGGAAGAACTAAATGTGTGCATTACTGACAATGGGAAGAACTAAATGTGTACATTACTGACAATGAGAAGAACTAAATGTGTGCATTACTGACAATGGGAAGAACTAAATGTGTGCGTTACTGACAACTGGAAGAATTAAATGTGTGCATTACTGACAATGGAAAGAACTAAATGTGTGCATTACTGACAACTTGAAGAACTAAATGTGTGCATTACTGACAACTGGAAGAACTAATTGCGTGCATTACTGACAACTGGAAGAACTAAATGTGTGCATTACTGACAACTGGAAGAACTAATTGTGTGCATTACTGACAATGGGAAGAACTAAATGTGTGCATTACGGACAACTGGAAGAACTAAATATGTGCATTACTGACAACTGAAGAACTAAATGTGTGCATTACTGACAATGGGAAGAACTAAATGTGTGCATTACTGACAATGGGAAGAACTAAATGAGTGCATTACTCATTAACTGACAACTGAAGAACTGAATGTGTGCATTACTGACGACTGGAAGAACTAAATCTGTGCATTACGGACAACTGAAGAACTATATGTGTGCATTACTGACAACTGGAAGAACTAAATGCGTGCATTACTGACAACTGGAAGAACTAAATGAGTGCATTACTGACAATGGGAAGAACTAAATGTTGCATTACTGACAATGGAAGAACTAAATGAGTGCATTACTGACAATGGGAAGAACTAAATGTGTGTATTACTGACAATGGAAGAACTAAATGAGTGCATTACTCAATTAACTGACAACTGAAGAACTGAATGTGTGCATTACTGACAACTGAGCGAACTAAATGAGTGCATTAGTGACAATGGGAAGAACTAAATGAGTCATTACTCAATTAACTGACAACTGAAGAACTGAATGTGTGCGTTACTGACAACTGAACAAACTAAATAAGTGCATTACTGACAATGGGAAGAACTAAATAGTGCATTACTCAATTAACTGACAACTGAAGAACTGAATGTGTGCATTACTGACAACTGTAAGAACTAAATGAGTGCATTACTCAATTCACTGACAACTGAAGAACTGAATGTGTGCATTACTAACAAATGGAAGAATTAGATGTAAGCACTGCTGACAGTGGGAAGAACTAAATGTATGCAACAATGACATCTACAAGAATCAAATGTGAACAATATTTACAGCTATAATACTTAAATGTTTGCAAAATTATCAGTTGAAAGACTTCAAAGTGTATAATATTAATAGTTGGAAGAACTATAAGTGTACAATAGTAACAGCTAGAAGAACTAAAAATATACAAAACTGGCAACTGGAAAAAACAAATTGTGTCCATTATAGTTTGTTGAAATAACCTCATGTGCGCAATGTTATTAGTCATCTAGAAAACCTGTAAGTGTACAATATAAACAGTAGTTAGAAATTACTGTATATAATATCAACAGATGGAAGAACTAAAATTGTGCCATATTAACATTACTTAGAACTAAATGTGTACAATTTTAACACTGGAAAGAACTAAAAGTATACAATATTAACAATTAGAAGAATTACAGTGTACTATATCAACAGTTAAAAAAAAAAAAGGTAGTGTTGACAACTGAAAGAACCAGATGTGTACAATCTAAACAATTGAAAGAACTAAATGTCTACAATATAAACCTATGGAAGAACTAAACATGTACATTCTCAATCAGAAAAAACTAAATGTGTGCTAAATTAACTGTTGAAAAAACTAATTCACAATTTAACTATTGAAAGAACAACATGAATACAATACTAACAGTTGGATGAACTGAGTTATAACACTAACAGAAGCACCTTCTACAATCTGTGCAACATGTGCACAGCAAAGTAAACAGTTTTGCATCTTATTGTACAAGAGAGGGGGTGGGGGAGGGGGGGGGGCTGTTCAATCACACCATTTCAAGAACAGCTTTAGTACCTCTTTCATAAAATCCTACTCACTTAGGAACAGCTTTGATACCTCTGCGATACGAACACTTTCACTCAAGAATAGCTTTTGTATCTCTGGTACACAAATGCATTCCTTCAAGGATAGCTTTTGTATCTCTGGTACACAAATACATTCCTTCAAGGATAGCTTTTGTATCTCTGGTACACAAATACATTCCTTCAAGGACAGCTTTTGTATCTCTGGTACACAAATACATTCTTTCAAGGATAGCTTTTGTATCCCTGGTACACAGATACATTCCTTCAAGGATAGCTTTGTTATCTCTTGTTTACAAGAGCACTCACTCAAGAATAGCTTTAGCATCTCTGAAATGAAAATACATTTACTCAGGAATACCTTCAGTGCCTCTTCTATATATACACATATACTGAAGAAAAGCTGTAGCATCTCTGCTACACAAACATATTCACTTGAAAATATATCTAGTACCTCTGCTGTGTGAACACATTCACTTAGGAACAGCTTTAGTACCTCTGCCATGTGGTCACATTCACTCAAGAATAGCCTTAGTATCTCTAACATACATGTTCCCTCAGGTATAGCTTTAGTAACTCTAATAATTATACAAACATATTCAGTGAAGAACTGCTTTACTACATTAGCAGCTCTGCTACATTAACACTTTCACTTGCGAACAGTTGTATAATCTCTCTTTCATATATTAACTAAAGAATATCTCTAGTAACTCTACTGTATTAATTCATACAGAACATATTTGTAGTACCTCTGCTATATAAATAATTCTCAAGATTCAAGATCAGCTTTGGTAACTCTGCTACACAAAGCCATTCTTTCATTCACGCTTTACAAGCACATTCACTCAAAAGCTTCAGTATCTTTGCTTCACATTCACTCAAATGCTTCAGTATCTTTGCTTCACATTCACATAAAAGCTTCAGTATCTCTGCTTCACATTCACATAAAAGCTTCAGTACCTCTGTTTCACATTCACTCGATACCATTAGTACCTCCACTATACCATACATTCACTCAATACCATTAGTACCTTCACTATACCATACATTCACTCAATACCATTAGTACCTCCACTATACCATACATTCACTCAATATCATTAGTACCTCCACTATACTATACATTTACTATACATTTACTCAAAAATATCTTTAGTACTTCTGCTATACGTTCACATTCACTCAAGAAAATCTTCAGAACCTCTGTTTTACAAACATTCACTGAAGAATAGGTTCAGCCCTTCAGCTCCATAAACACATTCACCTACAAATAGCTTTACCACCTTTCTCACACAAAAACATTTACTCAAGAATACCTTTTATACATTTACTATACAAACACATTCGTCCAAGAATATCTTAAGTACCTCCACTACACAAACACATTCACTCAATCTCATTAGTACCTCTACTATACTATACATTCACTCAAAAGTATCTTTAGTACTTCTGTTACACAAATACATTCACTCAGGAATATCTTTTATACCTCTGCTAAACAAACACATTCACTCTTTGCACTACGATGCACATTCACTCAACATCAGCTTTAACATTCTACAGTACAAATGCATTCATTCATCTAACTAAGGAATAGCTTTAGTACCTTAACTATTAAAAGTATTCACTCAAGATTAGTTTTAGTACCTCTTCTGTACCAACACCCCCCACCCCCTAAAAATTACCCCAAGAAAAGCTCTCTTATTTCTACTGTGCAAGAATGTTCATGTAAGAACTGTTTTAGGACATCTATGGCACAATCACATTCATTCAACAATAGCTTTAGTATTTCTACTGTGCAATAACATTCTCTCAAGAAAAGATGTAACGCCTCAAATATAAAACACATTTCTTTTAAAAGAGCAATAGTACCTCCCATTAAACATATTCATCAAAGAATAGAAGAACAGCTTTACTATGGCCACTATCAGACTAAAAAGAACCACAAACTACTTGTTTCCCACAAAGTGACAGTTACAAGAGAAAAGCAGTGTTACGACAACAAGCGTTACATGGGATCCTGTAATTAAGCAATGTGATATATACATGCACCACTGTCTTTCCAGGAGGGACCAACTGTCCAAGAAATCCACTCCAAGACATGAGAAGGATAGTACTATGTGCAAGCAGACTGATGTTTGCAATGATTGTGGAAACTCATGTTCTCTTTTACACTGTACTGTTGCAAAAATTATGTCTTGCAGCTGTCAAGTCATCTGCATATAAAACAGTCAACTGTGTGTGTGTGTGTGTGTGTGTGTGTGTGTGTGTGTGTGTGTGTGTGTGTGTGTGTGTGTGTGTGTGTGTGTGTGCGTGCGTGCACAAGCGTGTGTGTGCTTATTTTGTGGGCATGAGAAAACCTTAATGCAGTTTGTTTGTGTTTGTTGTTTCACTATCCTGTCATCAAGCTGTAGAGGTAGTGATGATAAGCTTTTAACCCTCTTGCATTTGTTTCGCCCGTATCCGGCCGCTCTGTTTGTCTCCGCTGGTGTTCGTTACGGCTGCAACCGGCCACACATGCTGCGTTACTTTCCCTCACACACTGCGGCCCTGTTTCAAGTCAAGGCTGGCCAAAATAAATGGGCATCCCTGAGAGGTGTCCATCGAAATCTTAGCAGTAGTATGGGGTGTGGAAAACGATTCATTCACACAGACTAGGGTCGTGAACTGACAGCATTCCATTGATTTCTCAAAAAATATGAATACTAGGAGCAGTTTCGGGTTGGAAAATGCAAATGCAAGGGGGTTAATATGGTGTGTTAGCCACACACCTAAGAGTGCATGTGTAAATATCTGTGCAAGCATGCACGCATGAACACATGTTTCTGTACATAAGTGTCTACTTGCATGCACTGAGAGTGTAAGAATCCCTGTAAACCAAACTCACATTTGTATTCTCCACAGGCCCCAGACTACATGCCCCTACCATGCTATACAATTTGCATGTGAACTACTGTGAAGGGCCTGCCCCTGAGGCAGTGAAGAGACAAGCCCAGACACCCTACTCTGACAGACACTCACCTGAGAGGCAGAGTCCCCTGTGGCTCCTGCTGAGGACTGGGTCTTCACTGAAAAACACAGCACTTTCACTTTCAGTCCTGTTTGGTGGGTACACGGCTTCCAGTACTCATGCACTGATATGGGGTACAGCACATACACATGGAGCTACATCATGTAGTGACAGGGGCACATGTACTCATAGGGCTATATCACACATTCAAATCACATTTTTTTAAAAAACGAACAAAATCATACACAAAATAAAAGCAAAAGAAAGTGTGAACATGAACAAATTCATATGGATGAAAACAAAATGAAAAAATTTCAGTCAGTCTGGCTTTTTAGGCTGGATTTTACAGAAGCTAGACTTAACGGATATGACACAAGTGCCAATGAATGAGGCTTGGACTTTCCTTTATCATACAGCAGAGTGGCTTGAGATTCCCTGTCTTCTTTTATAACCCACAGCTGGGAAGATTCACTAACCAGTTCACTTCCTTGCTTGTCAGAAGTTAAAAATTCTGATTCCTGCTTGCTGATTCTCACTATCGAGTCAAGTCAAGTCAAGTCAAAATCATCTTGACTGAGGGTTAAAGAATAAGCTTTCCAGCTTTTTTACATCCTGCCCTCATACACAAGAAAAAAATACAGCATTTAACTGCAACCTCAAACAACATTTTCAAAAGAATACAATTTCTATTCTGCAAATACGTTACTCTTATATCAAATATGAAACAATGATAAAACTATTGTTGGAACATCAAGTTCAAGCACAGAGAGAGAGAGAGAGAGAGAGAGAGAGAGAGAGAGAGAGAGAGTGACATGATATCTTTATTAAATTAATGTGTCTGCTATATGTACACATTCACTGAGGAATAGCTTTACTGCATCTACCATATACATTAATTCACATTCACTGAAGAATATCTTTACTGCATCTACCATACACATTAATTCAAGAATATCTTCACTGACTACACATTCACTCAAGAATATCTTTAGTACCTCTACTATACAAACACATTCACTCAAGAACGCTTCAACATTTGAGCTACATGAACTCATTTTTTCATTCACTCAGCAATCTGACCTGAACATGGCAAAACTATATCCTTGCTTAGCAACCTCCACACACATTCACACTTACACACACACACACACATACACTTACACACACATACTTACACGCACATATATACACTTACACACACACATACACATGCACACTCAGACACACCTTGTTGTTCCTGGGACAGGAGGATTGCCAACTGTTGCTGCAGTGTGGACAACTGCAGATTCAGGTGATTGCTGAAGTCCTGGTGCTGTTTCTGCAGGGCAGCGTACTGCATCTGGATCTGACTGCTGACCTGCGTCACGATGTCTGCGTTGTCTGTGATCAGCGCCGCCTACCAGGAGACACAGACAGTGGGGTCAGAAAATCATCAGTCAGGGAAAAAGTGTATGACTGTGGGGTCAGAAAATCATCAGTCAGGGAAAAAGTGTATGACTGTGGGGTCAGAAAATCATCAGTCAGGGAAAAAGTGTATGACTGTGGGGTCAGAAAATCATCAGTCAGGGAAAAAGTGTATGACTGTGGGGTCTTTCAAGCCCAGCTCCCATGGCAATCTCAATTTCCATCCCCTTATGTGTGTGCGTGTGCGTGTGTGTGTGTGTGTGTGTGTGTGTTTGTGCGCATGCATGCGTATGTGCGTGCGTGCGTGCACGTGAACATTTGCGTGTGTGTGTGTGTATGTGTGTGTGTGCGCGTGCGTGCGTGCATGCATATGTGCGTGCGTGCGTGCACGTGAACATGTGCGTGTGTGGCATGCATGAAATATGCTTGCTGTGTGTTTGATGCTGTAATGGTGCGTGCATGTGGATGTGTGTGTGTGTGTTCTTCTTTACAAGTGTGTGAATGTATCTTGTGTGTTGTAGTGTGTGTGTGTGTGTGTGTGTGTGTGTGTGTGTGTGTGTGTGTGTGTGTGTGTGTGTGTGTGTAGCATGCATGAAATATGTTTGCTGTGTGTTTGGTGTCGTAGGTATGTGCATGCGTGTATGTGTGTGTGCGTATGTGTTCTTCTTTACAAAAGTGTGTATATACCTTGTGTGTTGCAGTGTGTGTGTGTGTGTGTGTGTGTGTGTGTGTGTATGAGAGAGAGAGAGAGAGAGAGAGAGAGAGAGAGAGAGAGAGAGAGAGAGAGAGAGAGAATGTGTCCATCTACACAAGAGCGTAAACCTCAACAGACCCGATACACAGAAAGACACAAACGCACGTGGATAACCAGAAAACACACATGCTGGTTTCAAGCCTAATTCACTGACAAACCTGGTGGGCTGATAAAGCCTGGGCAGGGTCATGCAGCTTCTGCAACACACGCCAAATCAAAATGAAATTGATTAAAAATTACCATTTGACTGCTGGTCAATCAACACTATCACTAAAAATAATTGATTAAAAATTACTATTTGACTGCTGGTTAATCGAAACTCTCACTCAAAATAACTGATTAAATATTACTATTTAACTGCTGGTCAATCAAAGCTCTCACTAAAAATACAACTTTGAATCAGGAAAAGCAACTACCTTGGAAACAAGAGTAGATACATTAATTAAGAACAGCACACACACAATCTGATAAAACTATGATGTCTATTGCAGAAAAAAACACCTTGAACTATATCCAATGGTGTCCTGATGACAAAATGTCTCTGGCTTGACTCTTACAGTTCGCCCCATTGGTTATTGATGTCTACAGTTGATACAACATCCTGCATATTTTAGGATAGTAACTGTTTTAACAATCATGTCTACAGCTGATACCACATCCTGCATATTTTAGGATAGGAACTGTTTTAGCAATCATGTCTACAGTTGATACCACATCCTGCATATTTTAGGATAATAACTGTTTTAGCAATCATGTCTACAGCTGATACCACATCCTGCATATTTTAGGATAGTAACTGTTTTAGCAATCATGTCTACAGTTGATACCACATCCTGCATATTTTAGGATAGTAACTGTTTTAGCAATCACAAACATTTCTTGTGCCCTGATTCTGCAGGTTTCTTTTCAAACCCTCATGACACTCACTAACACTGTGACATAAAATACGACATATTTTCATGCACAATCCAGGGTTCATGTCTATCTTTGATACCTGTCTTATACTGTAGAAATCACGGTACATGGAGAAAAAAATCTGCCACCTGTACTATGCACCTATTCAATGTTCATGTGGTCAGATGGTGGTGCAGGTTCAATGGACTCTTGCATTTGTAGCTCTAGACTTCAACAGATTTCTATGACCTTGCTATCAATCTGTTCGACTCTTTTCCTTGTGGCATCTAAAAAAAAAAATACTGCATGATCACTGAGTGTTTATAGTATGATCAGTAAACTGCCATAGCCAATCTAATCCAAAGATTAACCCAATGCCTCCCAGTGCGCCTGACAGCGGCCAACATCCATGCCTTGTGTTTCCCGTAACGCCCGATAGCGGCCACTAAACACACTGTCCGTTAGCTTCACTTTCGCTTTCAACCTACCCACAATGCAATATAATAAACAGTGTCTTCCGTTTCCCACCCCTGGCATGTCCATCTTCTGTAGCCACAGGCCAAATGTTTCGCCATTTTTATTCTCTTCCATCAGCCATTCCCATCGCCATTGATTTTGCACACCTCTCTCCACTTCCTCTAGCCTTGAGACATCGCCTTGAGTTAAAAACGGCACTGTCACACTAACATGTAGCATCAACTTTCAAATGTGCATCTCTCTGTGGTGTCGAGCTGACCTGAAGTAAGTGGAGCACTTTTTACCTCCAGCACAGAAGAGCGAGAACAGAGTGCATTACAAACTTGGATTGAATTCCAACGAATAGTGGAACTGCCGTCCGATTTAAACCATTTTTTGAAAATTCATTGCTCTTCAGATTTAAAAAAACCAGCATCGTTGGTACCAGCCACTATTAAAAACCGGCATTCCGGCACATAACCGGCACAGTAGCACCCATGAAGCTCCCTTGTAGGTCATGTCACATAGCAATTTGAAAAAGAAAAATTAGAATAAAACAAAGTAACAAAAAACGTCTCTCCTTAAAAAAAGTTAATTCTTTTCATCGAGGACAACGTTTATTGAAAAGTAGTACAAGCACAAAAGTACATCTTGTAAGTGGTTAAGAATGTTTCTGCCCTTGACACTAGTGAACACCAGCAAAGAGTCCCATGACTAAAAACTGAGTGATCTGTTTGTCCCCCCACCCCCACCTTCCCTGTCCTCTCCACCCAAACCTATTTTTTCTAGTTTTTGGTTGTGTGTGTCTGTGTACTTTACAGTGGAACTTGTCAATAACCATCTCCAGAAATCTTTACTGATCGATTCTTTACGAGAAGGGGAGGGGGTGGGGGGAACTGAGGGGGTCCTTACCAGAGGTCTCAATGGACTTGATTCACATTTTACAGAGAATGGCTTCCCCCATGGAACATCATCTGGTTATAGTCATATAAATACATTCCCTCGTTTAGGGTTCCCCCAGTTTTTTGGGGGTCTGGAATTCTTTCTTTCTTTCTTTCTGCGTACGGCTGATACTCCTGCAGACACTGCCTGTATAGACAGGCAGTGGAGTTTTGTGTGTATGACCGTTTTTTATCCCGCCATTAAGGCAGCCATACTCCATCTTCGGGGACGGTGCATGCTATGTGTAACATGTCATCCATACCAATGGCCAAACTGGCCTTCTCTTCCGAAAGCTGGTGATGGGATTTTACGTGTGTGCAAGATGTTGTGCGTGTGTTCACACACAGAACCTCGGTTTATAGTCTCATTCGAAGGACTGTGTGGGGAATGGAGTCAGAACCAATGTTAACTCCTAGGGAAAAATCCCCCTGTACCGAAATTCAAACCTGCAACCCCAGGATCATGGGTCCGGCGCTCTACCAACTGAGCTATTCTGGCCCCCTTTGGTCTGGAATGAAATTTAAGGACTTATACTTTAAGGGCTTTACTAACGAACTTCAAAATATATATAATGTAATTTTAACATGCCTTACACAGCTACAGCACTTTCACCCATGTTCACTACACTGATAGTCTTTTAACACACTTCGCAATTGGCTCAGCATTCAGAGCCATCTATGGAAAGATCCAATCAGTGTTTGTAGTCTTTCTCTCCTTGGAAACAGTGTGTTTCCGACGTTTACTGGAAAATGTAGGTTTAAAAAAAAAGGGACAGGCATGTACACAAAACTAATTCAAAGGAAAGCATGCAACATGCCTTTCTCTGCTATCATGTTTTCAGGATGGCATACAACAAGGGTTAACACCTTCCTTTTTTTCCTCTCTCTTTCCCTTAATTCTTTTAGAGAATTCATTCTAGATTTTTGATGACTTATTCAAAAGCAAGATTAGTTAACAGCTTCTAAAAATTCCAAAACTTTTCCTTTTTTTCCTTGGCCCGTGCTGTTTTTCAACTATCATTTTTTTTAACCCTGAAAAAGGTCCCCGCAGAATTTCAAAGGTTTTCAGAAACAGTACAAACTCTGTCCATTACTGATTTTTTCTGACGTGTACTAAATATGCAGACAAATGTATAAACTTATACATTTGTTTTTTTCTCCTAAAGGTTGTTGTGAGGAAGACAATAAAGGGATCTGGTCAAGGAGGAACAAAAGTGAACTTCATAAGGCTTAATTTCCCTACAAATATCAGGTGTCCCTGTGGCTCAGTGGTTAAAGCGCGAGTCATTAAGTGGAAAATGAGCATGTCCAGAGGGTCATGGGTTCGAATCCCAGCCATGGCTCGTCCCAAGATGGGAAAAAAAAAAAAAGGGGCAGCAGAGGGACATCCGGAGTCATGAACCGGGTGTGGCCCAACCCCCCTAGAGTGTCAGGAGATAGGGGCCGAAACACTTGCTTGAAGGGGGCTTCTCTTCTGAGGACTCTCTGCTGCCACGCTCTCCACGAGTTTCTTTATACAAGGAATATAATAAAAATAAATCGGTGGAGGAAAACAAGAACAGACAATTCATTATTCCTCCATTACAAAAAACAAACACACACAAAAAAGAGCAAAGAGCTGTCATTGTTTTTTTCTCCTAAAGGTTGTTGTGAGGAAGACAATAAAGGGGCATCAGGGTGGAGAGCATGGAGTTCACAGAGAAGCGAGCGTTAAAGTAGGAAATCTATCACTGAATGCACAGAAGACATGCTGAATTCACTCTTGCTGACAAAGCTCTCATATTTATGGACGAAGCACAGTAAATTTCAAAACAAATACTATCTTACCTCTAGAGTCTCTTTGTTCAGGTAACCATGGTTCTCCCAGAGTTTCAGCAACTGAAAATCAGAAAAGACACATTCTCTTTGGGAGAGAAGAAAAGCATGGAAATGATACTAAAGCATTTTCTAAACACTGACTTCCATTATTTAAAAACCCAAATAATGAATCAGGACTGGAACTTTTTGATAACTGGTCATTGGGATCTTCACAACAGTCTCACCAGTTATCAACGATTTCCAGACTGTGCAGACATTCAGAATTGTTTCCACCACCAATGAGCAGGTGTTTTCACATCCATCTGTCGGTTTGTTAGTCTGTCAGTCAGCATGATGACATAAAAACTCTTGAACCCATTCGAATGAAACTTGGTTGAAAGATAAAGCCCAAATACAAACCCATTTGAATGAAACTTGGTTGAAAGATGAAGCCCAAATACAAACCCATTTGAATGAAACTTGGTTGAAAGATGAAGCCCAAATACAAACCCATTTGAATGAAACTTGGTTGAAAGATGAAGCTCAAATACAAACCCATTTAATTTTGGTAATGATCTGGACCAAAGGGCCAATCCTGGATTTTTTTTTTTTTTTTTTACTGTCTTTGATACTGCGAGGTAGTACATTTTTCAACATCTGAATGCATTTCACAAGAAATAATGTATGGCTCTCAAAGAAAAAAAAGTTTATGTGAGATGAACTGATAGGTATGAACTGAAGTGCAGATCTGAACGGCCAACCTGACCCAGTTAGCACACGACTCTTCCACCTGGGCAGAGGTCGGCACTCACCCCTCTTGTTCTGTTATCACCTTAGCAGGTGTTCACAATCAACAGTGAAACAAAAAGTACCCCTGGATCAATTGGCGGGCACTGATGTTATACACATTGTGAAAAAGAGACAGCAGGAGACAGACAGAGAGACAGAGACAGACAGACGAGACAGGCATGCAGACAGTGAAAAAGAAATTGGAATTTTACAACTATAAGTAGTTTTATGATATACTTACCTGTTAAAACAAATGCCTCATTCCCACTTTGCATGAACACTGCCATACATGAGGATTCCCATTAAAGAATGAAAGGGAGAGCAGGAAGCTAACTCTACCTGGTCCTATCAAGCCTGCATGGGTGAGCTCACAATATTGCACAATGATTGACTGAGCTCAATTTTTGCCTGAGCAGGATGTAAAGAGGAAACATTCTTTTCCTCAGACATGAGACATTTATGAGAACCCATAACGCAAGCAGAACCTCAACTAGAAAGAGCAAGAAGAGGGAGGCATATTTTCTTGCCAAAGACAAGGAGTTAACAGAGCTCGGTCGATCACTGTGCCACGTTGTAAACTCAGCAAGAGGGATCACTCATACAGACTGGGTTGAACTAGGTACAGTTGGCTCCCCTCTCTCCATTTCATTTTTCGTGGGAATCCTATGTATGGTGGTATTCCATGCCAGGTGAAGCCAAGTTAATTTTCTCAACAGGTAAGTATGTAGAAAAGTGAAAAAAAAAAGAACAGGAAAAAAAAGAAAGAGAGAGACACACAAAGAGAGAGAAAGAGAGGGAGGGAGAGAGAGAGAGAGAGAGAGAGAGAGAGAGAGAGAGAGAGGGAGAGTGAGAGAGAGAGAGAGTGAGAGAGAGAAAGAATTATTGAAACTGAGAGAAAAGAAGACACAAACTAAAGAAAGACAGACAGAGATTCAGACAGATAAAGACAGACAGAGATTCAGACAGATAAAGACAGACAGAGATTCAGACAGATAAAGACAGACAGACTGGCAGTCAGTGAAAGAGATATGGCGAAAAAGAGAGAACAGGAAACAGAGAGAGCGAGATGGGAGAGGCGGGGAGCAGTAATAATTCTTATGTACAAATGTGCGTCTCTAACGCATAAAGTTCCCGTCTGATACACCAAAAATCAGGCCAGTGCATAACTAAAATGTACCATGACGCAATGATTTTCTCCTGTACACCTTAAAGCTATGATTAGCGTGACACATAAAAGCACTTTTGTCTGATCTGTCACAGTTGAAGTCGATAAAAATGCAACCTTCCTGAACGTTTTAGAACATTCTGAATCCATAATCAACTTCCACTTAAGAACTCTTCTCTACTGAAAATCAACATGCATTGCCAAAATTGACTATCCAGTCTATGAGTTGGCTACAAGATTACGTCAACTGGCCAAGCACAAAAAACCACTGGGAACCAGATGAAACTGGACTTTTCAGAATCAAAATCGAGAGTTCAGTTGTGATTTGCGGGTGATAATCCAGCAAATAAAACAAAAGTCAAGTGATCTATGCAACATGGCCGGTTCTGATACATGAAATGGCTCCGTTATAGACATACGAATGTGTTGCACAGAGTGTGGTTCGAATATTCTGGATTTTTTTTTATCACTGCATGGCGACTGGAATATGGTTAAGCAATAAAATATTTCAACACTGACAGAAATTTTGTGATGATAATCAAAGAGGGCATCCCACATATCAAGTTTCACAGATAGCGTAGCTGATAGCGTAGGTGTTTACATTTATTCAGTTTAGCTGATAAGTTTACTAACACTGGAACACGAATCTGAATAAATAATGTTAAGCATTATATGGAGAGCTTTATTAACTTTGTTATCAGCAACTCATCCATTTCTGTCTCATTCTCTTTTTCTGTGTATTTGTGTATTCTCTGTGTGTGAGTCAGTCAGAGTGTGCTCGTGTGTATGTGTGTGAGTGTGTGTGTGTGTGTGTGTGTGTGTGTGTGTGTGTGTGCGTGTGTGTGTGTGTGTGTGTGTGTGTTGTGTGTGTGTGAGTGAGTGTGGGTGAAACCGGGAAAAAATGAAAAGCAGATGGACGGGGCTCAGGGGACTACCTTAGGCCCCCTGGTGGGGTCAAGAGCAGAGCCCCTTGTGGTGGTGAGGGGGCAAAGCCCCCTGAAGCTGAAGGTTTTCTACACCTTTGATAAGTAAAATCTGGGCATTTGGAGACACCTTACCATGCAATCCACAAGGACACCATTAAAACTAGCATTAATGTTACTGACCTGTATGCAGTGGAATTTACTTAATTCAAGAAACCGGAGGCAGAAAATGTTTTTGTTGACCATAATTTGTATTTACCACTTCTGAAACTAATGCAGGCAGCTTGCAGTTTGAATTCAAGAAATGATTCGTGGTGACCAGAATCTGTGCATCTGAAGTTTGAAGCTAGACTTTTTTTCACTTAAACCGGAAACTTGTGTGGTCTTGTTCATTCCAGCAGAAAGTTCAGCCTGCAATCCTGTATCTTAGGAGGAAGAGGTGGGAGTGGCATGTGGGTGGTGTGGTGGTTACTGGTGCAACAGGTATGTGACTTGACTCATAGATTTGAACTTTGAAGTTATTCACTGACACTTGGATTTAAATCTTGAACGCCAAACATGTGTAGTTCTTGAAGAGTCCAGAAAATGTTCAATAAATCTACTAGGAAAATGAAGATTATTTCATTCTGGGCACAAGCTAATTTCTAGGGAAGCAAAAATAGTCATGTAAAACGTACAGACTTTTGTTTACTTTTTATGAAACAGGTTCTAATAAACCTTATATATAAATTGTATTAATACTACACTGGGTAACAAACTTACGGACATACCAATATCCTGATTATCATAAATCAGGTGTGAAAAACAAAAAGAGTTGTAAGATCAGTGGGCATGACTGCTTTGCCGAAATAAATCTATCATATAAACAGAATGTTTTGAAAAATATAAATTGAACAATATTTATTCATTTTACCTACTGAATTAACCAACTGGTGCTTTGTCTCACAATAAAGAACCAGGAATCACAAATTGCCCGTTTAAAGTGACATTTCGACACAAACACACACACACTCAGGTACCTTATCCAGTTTTTCTGTTTGTGCCCCTTCCTCCGCCCCCAATCTGGCTGTGCAGAAAATGGGCACCACGACCTTCTCCAGACTCTCCTTCAGTCCCTCCACATTACGACGTACACTGCACACAGACGTTTCCACATGTCATTTCATGTGTTGCGTTCTGAAGCAACACATTGTATGCTTTCTTCTTTTTTTTTATCTATCAATCTATCTATCTGTTTATCTATCTATCTATACAACCTAATCTAGCCTTATCTAATCTTATCTTATGCATCTATCCATTATCTATCCATCTATTTATCTATCTTCCTTATCCATCTCTCTATTATCTATCCATTGCTTTATCTATGTATCCATCATGTCTCAGTTTGATCTGAAAATGATCTCAATCTTGACCCATTTGTTTTCAGACGCTTCATGACACAGATCAGATTCTACTTGCCTATTTATTCGAACATTTTGGAAAAACTGAATTTATTCCTTCATGCATCCTAATTTCATTCACAGTCTCATTATAAACGTAAAACATTCTGTTACTAAAAAAAAAAAACACACAAATTGATCAGACATCAGACTCAATGAAACCATATATTCAAAACACAGACTGATCTGATTTCTTTAATCCTCTCTCTCACACACACACACAAAAGCAGTTCCCCTCCTCACACAAAGACACACACTCCTCTCCTCACACACACGTACATATGTAAACACTAGAGGTGTCATCACAGAGTAGTACCCCATAAGCTGTAATTCTGTGCAGCAATAATGAAGAGTGATCGAATACTCTTTCTCCAAGTGAGCTGAAAGTGCTTTACAAATGACAAAGTCAAAACAAAAAAAAATGACAAAGAATGTAAAATATAGTAGTTTATATAATTAAAATATAAGATTACAAACTTTGTTAATACTATTTCACATAAATCTTATAAAGGCAGCAGAAAAAGAAGGCCTCTGATCATTTACAAAAAAATGACACACAAAAAAGAAACATGTTTTCAAGATAAATATGATAAAGCTAAACCTAATAGGGGAGACAATTATACACATTACCACATGAAAAATTATCTCCCTTATTTCCATACTTCACCCCTTTATACCTTTATTCTTAATTTTGTATGGGTTTTCTTTTCGTTGTTTTTTTTTCCCCTCTTCAATGATTCTCCTGGGAAGGAATGTAGTGTATACACTGAGTATATCATGAACAACAATGCATAATTATTTTTAAAACTTGTTAAGATATTAACCATACCTAAAATCTGAAAAGCAGACCTAATGTTATGCCAGTTATACAAACAGAAGAAAACTCAGGCTTCGTGCAAACAGAGAATACTAGAGGAGATAAAAAGTAATTAACAAATAAAGTGAAACCCAAATCTCTTCATCTCACAAGTTAATCCTGGATGCATCAATTTTTCACCAAAGAGATTTTATGCAGTGATCATGAGGACATATATTTCTTTTATAAATGAAATATTTATTTTCCTAAATATTTTTTTCAAAAATTTGCATAAAAAATTTTTTTTTTCCTTTTTCAAAGTAATTAGTTGTTATATTCCAAATCAGTTATGCATAACACTGCAAATAAAATATCTATTTTCAATGCAAAATTATCATATCTGACTCCGACTCTTTCGAACACTTCTCACAAACGTGTTTTGATAAGTACAATAAAATGACCAAACTGCTCATCTTCTTTAGCAAAGAAACCATTTTGAGTAATACAACAATATCGCATTTAATAGGATACAGAATTCAGACTTTCAAAGAGTGATGTGGATGTTGTAAATATTAACTAACATTACATTTCTTAATAAACTCTTCACATACCGGTAAAGTTCAAACAAAAGTATCTTTTACATCTCTCATTTCTCTATCAACTCGCTACCAACCATACCAGCCATACCATATGATGAGCACCAAGAAAGTGTCTCATATTGGCAACTATTTGGGAAGCACATGTGTGCTTCAACTACTTACGCTATATAACTAACTGATGAGCACAAACATATACACTTTAATAAAAATGCAGTATGCCTATACAAAGTCATCAAGTGCAGACAATGTATATTCTTGAGCATTATTGCAATAATCAAGACACTATATTGCTGAGTGCATGTCAGCCAGCCAAAACAGACAGTAAAGTTTGCATCACACACATACACACAATCTCTCTAAGCCTGAACACACGACATAAGCTTACAGGTTCCATGTGCACACTCCATTTTTCCTACATGACATGATGAGCATGGTAACAGAGTGTGTGATTCACAGGTTAATTTGAAGAATAAACATAACTATGTCCAATCTGGTCATACTGTTTCTATCAAGTCAGTAACAAGACTACGTGGTGTTAGTACTGCTGAGGCCATAAAACTCAAGGTAGTTCAACATGTATCTGGAAAAAGAAAATGCTGAGGCTTCTGCAAATGATGTGAACTGTTTTTCTTGAAGGTCACATCGATACATTGCTAGGTACTTCAGCTCAATAAGAAGTTCACAGATTACTTACTCTATGTAACTGTTTCTAACCTGGAATGTCATATACAGATATATAATATCTTGAGATGTAATGTAATTACCCTGTATTTTAGATATACATACATAACATCTTCAGATATAATGTAATTCCAAATCAATGGGTCTATGGCCCCCCACTGACATAAGACATCCTATTAAATTAAATGAAGGGGTTTCATGTCCCAAAATAAAGTCTGAGGTGGCTGATAAAGAATTTTCCTACTGAAATCCCAGGCTATAAATCGATACCTGTTTTGACTTGTGCTCCTGCAGCTACTACACCAGTAGTGGCTTGTTAATGGATTTTTCTGATATTCTTAGAAAGCCACATGGTTATCTTCTAATCTTAAGTTGATAATACAAACTAAGAATCAATGTTTTAAAATCCAACAACTTTTCAGAGAAATTATGATTCATTATGAATGATACGCAAGTTCTGTCAGTCAATCACTAAAGGTTTTCTTTGGCAACCAGCCAATCAGCTCCAGGCTATGTGATGCCATTTGCTCCAATTTGGTCAATATCATTGAGAGTCTGTTGCTATGAATAAATCTAGTGACTGTACGTGTAAATCCATGAAGATAAAAAAAAAAAACCCCCCAGCAGTGATGAAGATATCTCTGGGCAGATGAAGTGATGAAGATGACACTGAGTAGTAATTGATTTTTCTTTACATTTTATGTGTATTGCCATTTCCTGCTTGCTTGCCAGTTCATAAAATTCCTCTAAATATACAGGCTTTGTTTACATCGAGTAGCATCACTCTCTCTTCAAGTATTTATTTTTCAAAATTAACTTGCTGCAGCTGACATGTTGATTTTTCTTTCTTTCTTTTTTTTCAAACAGGGGATGGGTGTGGGCTCGCACACCAGTATGCTTTGTAGTCCACAAATTACCACATTCATGTAATTTGGGGGATGAGGTTTTACTTCATCTTTACGTCAATAGTCAATAAATAGTCTTTATTGACATGTCAGAAGTGAAATCATGATATGAGATTGCCAGCACACTTTACTCATCAAAATAAAACTTAACACAATCAAACATGCAAACAAAAATCAATTAACAAATTGATCAATGCCAAATACCTCATATGGTGGTGGTGTTTTCAATAAACTGGTCAAAAAAAAGACTGCAGTGAGAAAGAGAGAGAGAAAGAGAGTGACAGGGGACGGAGGGAGAGACAGTGTTAGAAAAAGACAACTGTGTAAAAGACATGGAAGGTGACATCTGTCAAAGCATAGCTGAACATGTACATTTCACATCAATGGTAGGCTTTTCCATTTGCTCTATACACACACAAAGCACAGCTGAACCTTACATTTCACATCAATGGTAGGCTTTTCCATTTGCTCTATACACACACAAAGCACAGCTGAACCTTACATTTCACATCAATGGTAGGCTTTTCCATTTGTTCTATACACACACAAATTTCTTCTCTTTTTTTTTTCATAACAGTTACATCACAATAATTGTCTTACCAATGGTGAATGATGTCGTACATCAGGTAGATGAGATGCAGCCGCAGTGAAAACGATGCTTCTTTACTCGTCAATCTAAAAATACAAAGACAACACACACACACACAATCTCCTTTGAATCATGTTTTTAATATGTAGTATCAAATTTGTCACTTTATTTATACTACCATACACATATTTTGACACTCATCATTGAACCATGTTTTTCATTGTGTGATGACACACAGACATGGAGATCAAGCAGGTAACACAGAACCACGTTTTTCATTGTGTGATGACACACAGACATGGAGATCAAGCAGGTAACACAGAACCACGTTTTTCACAGAACCACGTTTTTTCATCGTGTGATGACACACAGACACGGAGATCAAGCAGGTAACACAGAACCACGTTTTTCACAAAACCACGTTTTTCATTGTGTGATGACACACAGACATGGAGATCAAGCAGGTAACACAGAACCACGTTTTTTCATTGTGTGATGACACACAGACATGGAGATCAAGCAGGTAACACAGAACCACGTTTTTCATTGTGTGATGACACACAGACATGGAGATCAAGCAGGTAACACAGAACCACGTTTTTTCATTGTGTGATGACACACAGACATGGAGATCAAGCAGGTAACACAGAACCACGTTTTTCATTGTGTGATGATTCACAGACATGGAGATTGTCACGGTCGCTAAGCCGGACGGCCCTACCACCCTTACCCACGCCTATCACACACTAGGTCAGACAACACAGCACACTAACACAGTTTTACAATCACGCACGCTTCTTTATTTCACACACACTCCATGGCGCCACCACTCACGCACATCCACAACTGCACACAAGTATCCCAATTCCCGCTGACTCACCCTACTCTACTATAATGACCTGGAAGACCCTAACCTAACCTAAAACACCAGTTACAGTATATCACTGTGACCTGGGGACACAGCGATAGCCCGCACACGTGGTGACTAACTACTAGGGACAAGGATTTACCAAAGGGACTCTAATCTCTTAACGACTGCTACCACCCACACCTCTCCCCAGGACTCACCCTTCTCTTTTAACCCGGGACCACTACCAAACTGGTCGCTGCGTCCCTAAGGGAGGCAACGACAAGTACCCTACACTGTGCCGGCCACTACGTCCTAAACGGAGGCAGTAGCTAACACCCCTAACCCTACTGCCTAACGCTACACCCCTTCTATCACAAACATGGGACAACCCATCCCGGCCCGGAAAGCTCCAGTCCTCGGCGCTGTACGTGGCCCCTCACAGGCTGACATCTCCCCGGAAGACTCTGCACCCCGGCGCTGTCCGTGGCTCCTCCGCGGGCCGACACCCTCCCCGAAGACTCTGCACCCCGGCGCTGACTGTGGCTTCCCGCAGTCTGACTCCTCCCCGCGATGGGCACGACACCCAACGCACACACACCAGACGCCCTCTCGACGGGTCCGGGGCTCGTAGGACGCCTCCTCCTCTGAAGGCCCCGCCGGACACCAAGGGTGGAAAAAGGCCTGGTGCAGCGCCCTCTCACAGGACGCCTAAACCGAGACAAGGAACCAGTGCCGGAGAACTCCCGGAAGAGTACCGGTAGCCGGAGGAGAGCTGCCCCACAGAAGGCAGACGGCCTGGGTGGTCTCCCTCTCCCGGGAAAACAACAGGTACTGGAAAGCGCCGCTCACCTGCCGGCACGCGGCAGTAGACTGCGGTGATCTGGCCCCAGCCTCAGGACGGAGCAGGATACCTGCTGACACAACTGGACATACAGACGATCAACCACACTAGTTCTGCAACTGGCTGACAGTGGCTGCAACAAGGACGACACCGACTCAGCACAGGCCAAGGGCACCCAAACCCGACGAGGACCTGGCACTAACTATGACTCGAAGTCACTCTTCAAAACTAACGGCGCTGCCGCCGCACCTACAAAGAGCACGTCCTCGAACGAACACCAGGGACCGAAGTGAAGCTACCCCAACGCATTCCGCCCTGGTCGGAATCAAGCGAACTCTACTCACCACACAAAACAACGATTGGTCAGAGCAGTGTATCCCTCCGCAGAGCTGACACACCTGACCAACGGACTAGTTGTTGCTCGTGCAACAACACGACAATTTACCACAACAACTCACAGACTTGACAACACCAACAACAGCCGATATCCTGCACCGCCTTCTCTGGCATAGAACCAAAGTAATAAAAGGGTAACAGTCGGGAACGAAACCAACTTCCTCCTACCACTCCCTCAATAAATGAAGACTGGAAGGCAAAAATACTGTATGTCCTACTTCACCTGCCCCCTACCTAGCCTAACCTTACTACCTAACCCTGAGGAACTTAGCCTAACCCCAGCTAACTAAACCCCAGTCTTACCCCGCGCGCGCGCGTGCACACACACACACACACACACACACACACACACACACACACACACACACACACATACATGCACGCTCGCACGCTCTCTATCTTGAACCACCACTACTCTTACCACATGGACATACTGGTTTAGTACCGCCGATCGGTGACAGAGATCAAGCAGGTAACACAGAACCACGTTTTTCGTGTGATGACACACAGACATGGAGATCAAGCAGGTAACACAGAACCACGTTTTTCGTGTGATGACACACAGACATGGAGATCAAGCAGGTAACACAGAACCACGTTTTTCATTGTGTGATGACACACAGACATGGAGATCAAGCAGGTAACACAGAACCACGTTTTTCATTGTGTGATGACACACAGACATGGAGATCAAGCAGGTGTGATGACACACGGACATGGAGATCAACACTAGTAGTTTCAACACATCTAGCCACTCACCACAGTGTTAGTTAAAGAACCCCAGAACTAATCCCAATCATGCTTCACTCAGACCACTGAACCCACTGATGAAGTGCCCAGTCTGCATTATCATTTCATGTTACATATAGGAGCTTCCCATTCACTTACACACTCTGCCCTAACACCCATCCACAATCCTCATTTGAAAAGAAATACTGGCTGTGAATGTATTTTTTGTATGGGCTCTTCATTTGAAGAATAAAAATAATGTCATGAGGCAGAACCTGTATGGAACTTCTTCACGAGTGTTTGTCGAGAGGAAAAAGAGTCAAATATATCCCAAGACACGGCTTATCAGCCACAGTCTTCAGCTGCTGTCATATTACTAGCAACAGGCTTTATTATGAGCCAAACAGTGAAAATGGCAGTATGAATTGTTGTTCTGTGGCCATATATCAGCCACTGTCTTCAGCTGCTGTCATATTACTAGAAACAGGATTTATTATGAACCAAACAGTGAAAATGGCAGTATGAATTGTTGTTCTGTGGCCATATCTAAAGCTGCAACCACGCAGTCGTTCCTAATGTTGAGTGACACTTAACTTTTGAATATTTGTCACTGCTGACAGGTCCAGCTTTGCCACATGATTTCTTTGACCCATCATTTTCCTATTTTGATGTCAGACATAAGACTTTAGAAAGGCCCTCTTCTGTTCTGTCAAAGGGCTAATAGCATGACCAGTGACATTCGGCGATGGCAGCAACACTGTTGTTATCAACGATGTCTTCGACTACCATATACACAGAAAACACACACACACACACACACACACACACACACAGACGCTCTCTCTCTTTCTCTCTCTCTCTCTCATTTACACACATGCACACACACATACACACACTTCTCCTGTGTGCAACTGAGCACAAATGAACACACACATACACATATATGGACAAGCACATATGTACACACACAAAGTTCATTCTAAAAAAAAAAGACATAAAATTTGCACATTATTAAGCCCTAACTGGACTAGATTTCCAAATTCAAATATATATATACTGAACATGCAAACACTTGTGTTCAACTATACCTTTCTTTCAAAGTAGGGGCTATTCGCTTTATCAGTAAAAGCAGAATTCACTCATCATGATACTATTATTGGTAGTGATCAATTTCCTATAGATCTCAAAAAAGTCCAGTATTTACTCTGTGAATGTATGGTGGAAACTGAGTAGTCTTGCAATGACCACAAAATCATATTCTTATTTGTCTACAAGGGACATAAAATTCACACACTCTTAAAAAGCATAGTCAATTTTTACAGGCTGTTTAAGCCTTAAAAAGAGTAACTCAGTTTTTCAAACTTCTCCAAATCTTTAATGATTATACAAACTCTGACACATGCATATGTACATACATATGCTACCTGTGTGTGTGTGTGTGTGTGTGTGTGTGTGTGTGTGTGTGTGTGTGTGTGTGTGTGTCTCTCTCTCTCACACACACACACACACACACACATTCTCTCTCTCTCTTAAAATCTCTCCTCCTCCTCCTCTTATTTTGAAATATTTAAAAAGCCTATTATCAAAAGTCAAAGCATCATTCACAGCTTCTCATAACCACTTGTAATAACAAGTATTTTGAGAAAAGACTGTGTGAAAATCCTTCTTCAGTTATTTTTTTAATAGGGTATTCAGACCACGATGACATGATCAGTACGATTGTTGCCCTGATCAGACCAACTGTCCATTTGTACCTCTGGTTGTTTTTCTCCTTCTCTCACAAATGTAAGTGGTGTATGTATACAGCTTTCTTTCAAATTTGTTTCTGTTTGTCATGACTAGATATTTGATGAAGCTGTTAGCTTCTCTAAGTAGCTCTCATATTCATGTAACTCATATTCCCTCTTGTGGGCAAACATTTGATAACTCTGCAGCATGTGCCTTTTTATACTAAATTGAAGCAGACTGGTCACAATCGAGCAGAAGTGAATGACAGCAGTTGCAAGTGAGCTGTCATGCAACCTGTATCTGCTGATAATTGGGCTCCATGAACTGTCACTGAGCTTTCAGTGTACATGCAGCCAGCAAACTGCTAGCTAATACAAGAGTCACTGCTAATACAAAAGTCACCACAACCTCATGCATAACACACACACACACACACACACACACACACACACAAAAATGACTGTGAAAGACAAGGTTTCGCCTATTTCAAAATAATATCTCCAGATATATTCCTGACAAGCGTTTGATAAAAGCGTGCACATAAGTTATACTAATCAATTGACTTCAGCAGGCAGACTTTTAATGTACCTTCATGCCAAGTGATCAACAACAAACAACAGAACCCTTTCAACTGTGCAAGAACCCACAACGCATGCACACAGATGGCCCATCAAAATTTCACAGAACAGCATCAGCATTCAGACACTAAGGTTGAATATGGCGGGTGTAGAACATGTGCAATGTATAGACAGGACAGTAAAGAGGGCAGTTAAACTGATAGTCTTATTTCAGCTAAAATGTACTCGGAATCACTCTCACATGTAAGCTGCCCATTGGATTCACATACACACAAACAGTCCGGAGTGGAAGCGAAGAGAACACAGGTGACAGAGGCCAACTTGTTGGTGTGACAGGTAGAGGAGAAGAGATGAGCAGAAACAGACCTAGAAGCAGACTTATTATAAAAATCTTAAAAATCTATAAAAGGAGAGAGAGAGAGAGGAGAGAGAGAGAGAGAGAGAGAGAGAGAGAGAAAGAGAGAGAGCTATGAGGTTAAATACATCAGGATAAAAGGTAACGAAGAAAAGACAGGAAGACAACAAAAAAAAAAGAAAGAAAGAAACACTTAAAACAATGTTTGGAACTATCCGTGGGGAAAGAGCTTAACCCTCTTGTATTCAGATTCTCTGAGGCCAAATTCCCCCTAGTTTTCAGATTTTTTTTGTTGAATTTAGCCTTAAAATGGGTATGTATGGTTCATGCTTCACCACAACCAAGAATAAACCTCTAGAGCTACGAAATTCCGCATGTATGGTCACAAGGCTTTGTTCTATACTGTGAGCAAGATTTTGTGTGTCTCGAGGTGAACGGTCATGTCACTGTCACCAAAATGTCACCCAATGTGTCACATGCGATGGTGACAATTCTATTACAGCACACCAACATGCAGTTATCCCATGCACATGCATGTTAGGGTTGTAAAATGAAAGCTGCGGCCTAACTGAGATGATCTGTATTCTGTCTGCCTGTTCAGTCCCCACAGGTAATCCACAGAATGTCACACACAACTAGTGTCAATTGTCACTACTGAACAGTTACTGTAGATTCAAGCACAGTTCCTCATTGTTTTTCTGTCACTGTTGTAAGCACCTTATACATGTCCATATGTATTTACACACTGTATAGCTGTACAGTGAGGATATTGAGTAGAGTGTTATTGCCAAGTGTCATCAAAGCACTGTCACCATAAACTACAGGTAAGCACATATACACGTACACACAAACACAGAGACTAGCAAACTGCCCTACAGTTGAGCCACTTTCTGCGCATGGTAGTCACGGAAACAGTCATTCTTATGAAAGCATAAAGGCACCTGGCAGAAAGAACACATATATGACGTTTCTAGGCGTTGTCCCTTAGTTGTCATACGGAATAATCAGTACAGAAACATAGCCCCGCATTTCGTCAGGTGTTGTGTCGAACCATAGGAGTCTTGTGTGCCCTTAGCTGCTTCTTTTTGTTGAGCGTATCTGTTAGTTTCTTCTGCTACTAGTTGAAAAAATGTGAGAGGTAGAAAAAAGAAATAATCTAGTGCGGTGGCAGTGTTCAGCAGTGAGTGCGCAGGACCTGTCAGCTGTTGGAATGCGGCCACGTGGGAAATGTGTAGCCGGTCGCCATTGTTTTGCAGAATGGTGAGTAGCACATTGTTCTCAGGCTCGCTTTCACCATTTTCCTCTCCTTCATTGGTGCCGATTTCAACATCATTCTCTTCTCCTAACTCTCCATTTTCATACTTCTCTAATTCTTGCATAAGTTGATCCCACTCCTCTGCTGAATACTCAGGAATATCATCAAACTCGCTGTTGTTGGCAGACGACGCCATTGTGAAAATCGGTCAGTCTCACGCACAACTCTTCGCTGGCAGTTTCTCCTCTTTCTTAGTGAATGGAAGTGGTGCCAGCATCCAAAAATAGTGCTGCCACATTACTAGGTGTTATAGTGGGAAATCCCCAACAACTTTTAGTGGCTCTCCAAGTATTTTCACGGAGTCAGCACGCAATGGAAAAGTACCGTACACATGCGGCGGGCAGCTCCCGTCTGCGGCCGTTACGAAATCTAGCACGCTGTCTCAGCGCTCCCGTCTGCGCCCGTTATGAATACAAGAGGGTTAAGGAGCTTAAGTAGATCCCGTCTATATCAGGAAGAAGGTGTGGGGGGGTGGGGGGGGGAGTGACAAACAGAATTGAAGGATTGAAGGTCAACAACATAAAAACAAAGGAAAAAAAGAAGGTGGAGAGCAGACAGAAATGTGTGATAATTTGGAACTGGGGGAAGCTGAAAAAGAGATGACAGAAACATGGAAAGACAGACCATTAGAGAAAGACAGAGAGAGAAGCAATGAGAGGTACATAAGCAGAAAGATGAAAACTGACGCATGTGGATAAATATTCAAACAAATATATCAATGAACAGAAAGACAGACGGGAGGATGTGCAGGCAACCCAGAAGCGCAAAGAATTTAATCTGAAAAAAAAGTTTCCCCTAAAGTCAGAAATTCTGAAACTTTTAGTACTGGCACTGCTTGCCGACTGTGCAAGAAATCTGTCATAAAAATGACAGAACTGCTTTTAAGTACATCGCTCTCCGTTTCTCCCCACTCCCTGCCCTCTCTCTGTCTTTCTCCCTCCCTCCAGGTCTCTCTCTCTAGCTGAGCAGCTATTCCATAAAAAGAAATCTGCTGAACCCAAACCGTCCCCACCCCACCCCAAACAAATAGATAATAACAAATACGTAGGGGTGGGGTAGGGCATTATTTTATAGAATACTGCATACAGAAACCTTTCTTGTTGCCTCAGCAAATGTGCGCCTTTAACAGCATGATTTCACTCCCTTTGTTCCACCACCTCCTACAACCAAGGCTCATTCTGACATAGTCACAACTCCCCTCATGGCGCTGTCTATCACCTTCAGATCACAGCACCAATATCAAGTCTCCAAAGAGGTGTTCAGTATTGGAATAGCATGCTTTGAGTTAGAGAAGGCAATGCACAAGTTACTAAACTGCCAAATAGAAGGCAATACACAAGTTACTGAACTGCCAAGTAGTAAAGATAATCATTTCATGATCTGGGAGTCGGAGCACATGAGTATTTTCTCTAAGGTCGTATTCCCTACATAAAACATCTCTAAAGCAACTATTTGTTTGTTGACTTATCATTTAAAAGTTCATCTGACCTATCCATCTGGCTATCAGTATCACCTTGAAACAAAAAAATTTACAATTCAACCACAGAAGAAAAATGTCCACTTCTGCATCTGATAAGTTTGACATCTGACCTAAATATATCAAAGAAAACGGCAGACTCCCATTCCCTCACATGGTGAAGAGTTTTGCATTCACTTCGAATAACAAACAAAATATGAAAACATGATCGCCATTCTCAAAAGTCGGGACCTGTGTATCAAATACAGCATTAACCAGACACCAGCTGAAGCGCAGCAGCAGTTCAACGATAAATAAACAATAAATCAATGAATAAATAACACAAAGAAATAAGCAAACAAATATATACTTTTAAACATAATGAATAAAACAAATTAATCCACACCCAAAAAGAAGAACGACCAAAAAAACCAAAAACATTTACCCTCCAAACGCATCACTTACTGTTTTGCCTTATGTCCAAGAACCCTACAGAAAAAAATAACAACAACAACAGCAGCGACAGACTGCTTAATAAAACAAACACATGGGCGGCAGAAAAAACATTATGAAGTCTAACCGATGCGCCGCTTGAGGAAACTTTCAAAATTCACGTCTGGCTTTACTACAAACTATGAAACCATTCATTTAATGTTGTCTTGTGATTTATATGTTATAACCCTCAGCTGACAAATTATGCATGTGTGTAGGATTACCCCAAAATAACTTTTTGACTTTGATGTGATGAACTTATTTCAAACATTTGAACAATATTCTGTTCTTATTGTATTATCAGGGATTGATAACTTTCACGTTTGTCATCTTGTTAAAATGTGATGGTTGGGGTGAGTTTAGCGCTATTAGCCTTACCAATTTTGGATTGTTTGGTGCCTTTAATAGGAAAGAGTTGCCAGTATCATAGCGTCCCACACACACAAACAAATCAGTATGATTACATCCACCTGTTTACACACATAAATAAAGAAAGAACCAGTTGACAGGTTTGGCATTCAATGCTTTTACCATCTCTGTTAGCAAGAGCAGCAGTGTGAACAATCTCCAAAAAGCTAAGCTAGGGTGACATTGTGTGTACATGCCAAGCGACCAGTCAGCAACAAACCAATGTTGCCTTGTTCACCATTCTGTGGAACTTGTTGGCTGATCACCACTGGGGTGAGTGATCAGCTACTATAGCAGAGCAGCGAACATAGCAGGCTGAGGGAAGCAGGTTGGGAGGATGTGTGATTAAGCACTGATGTCATGCTGACTACTGATGTTTAGGTGAGATTTTTCAGCCTTCACACTTAATGTATCAAGGATAAAGCGGGAGACTGACTATTACTTTTAAAAGCTGACAGTCATCTTGACAAGCTGTTTCCTTCGGTGTTTTTAGCCTTTACAATATCTTCACCTCCACCTCTGCACACCTACTACAAACCCATCCACCCAGGGATCAGTCAACTTTCTGACACTGTACTGGCTATTTGGGAAGTGTCAAGCCTTATCATATCTAACATTTCAAGCAGGTAGCTTTAAGCTTTTCGCAACGCACCGTGCGATAGTGACGGCAACTCTGTCGACCCACACACGATGAGCCGTGCCCTGGTGACGGCAGCACTGCTGTACTGCCTGGACGTGCCATGCCTCCGTGACGGCACAACTATAAAAAATTCCCATGTTCTCTCGTCGACTGTCTAGGGGATGCAGCTGCCATAAATGTTTAGAACAGGGTTCTAGCCGCTGGAAAGGTAAGTTTACATGCACTAGCGATGACCTCTGTGACCCCAGAGTAGTACGAACAAAGAGACCCGTCTGGTACTGGAAGGCACATGTGAATTTCCTGCTTCACCAATATATCGGGCAGAAGGAGAATGACATGTGGTTTTAGAACTGGTTCAGCAAAGTAGTTCAGAAAATGAGGGAGGTAAAGGTGTACAAGTTTGTCGAAAAGAATCTGAGCTTGATTTATTTGCTCTGTGTATTTAATGGTTTTATATGTCTTATCATCTGAAGCCAAAACAGTGAAAAGTGTGTACTGTGTACAATGATTTAATTTCCTTTTTAAAAAAATTCACTTGGATTACACATACTGAATACCTCAGGCTTTCTCTGCATCTCTTCAAAGTAAGAGCGAAGTTTTATGCCCCTTTTCCTCCTCATTTGCTGTTGTCATACTAACCAAACAAACGTAAACAAGATTGTGTTCTCCTACGTTTTACTTATGTTGTTTCTGTAACAGTAGCGTCGCTATTTTACCCAAAATGTATTTTAATTCTATGCTCATTACAAAGTTCACGCTTTACCCTTTCCGTTGATATATAACAATTGCTTGTTAGGTTTATATTAGGAGACGTAAAATAAAATTTAAAAAGTGCAAAAATCGCGTGTCTGCAATGGTTGTAAGCAGGTGCGGTGCACCGTGCATGCAGGGAAGCGACGTTGCTCTGCTGCGCCCGTCTGGAAATTATTAATTCTTCTACTGCCTTCACAACAGGCTAGGGAAAAAACAAACCTTTCAACCTAGCCAAGGTCATGCTGTCACTGCCATTTCTTGACTTGTCCATTAGCCAGACCAGGCAAAAGCTACTAAAACCGATTCAAAACCAAATGTCCTCAATGTTGAACCCTATCAATACAAATCTGGGTGCCAATCCCCATTTAACAGTGGATCCTGGATCATTGTTGATGATTGTAAAGCAAAATTTCTATAGCTGTGATGTAACCAATGATATAAAATGGTTCATGCCATTTCAGAATTGTACTGTTTGTCATTGACCCTGTGTGTCTGTATGCATCTGTAGGCAAACATTGTGTTCACCCTTGGAGGAGGTCTGCACTTTCTTGAAAGCACTTCTTCCTCATGTTGTGACTGACAGCAGTAGTTAACAGTGACAGAGACAGCACATTTAACATGACTGTGGATGAGTAAGAGGCCAATGCACAGCTACATCGACTATAGCTCAGTCGTCAGATTAGACAATAAACCTGTGACTAGATTTGATTCAAGCTGTGGTGATAATGACTTGGGTAACTCAGGAATGGCAAGTCAGATTCAATGTACTGAATGTTCACACTACAGATGAGAAACAATAATTGCTTGTACAACACACACACACACACACCCCCCACCACACACACACAACACACAGAGGAACATGCATATTCCGTCACATTCACTGCTAGGTTTTCATACAATTTGACGTGATTTGGACTCACAGGGAAGGGGTGGAAATCAGGCAGACAGAGGTGATATTTTTTTTAAACAGTACGCCACTCATAGCCTGCTTGAAAATTTGTTTGGCATGGTAACATGGTAGTTAAGGTTTATCAACACTGTTTTTTTGTCTTAAATGTTTAATAACCTCATCAATATGCCTCAATTTTTCTCATTTGTATTTCAAATAATCAAAAAAACTTAATAACCAGATTCTTAAACATTCTTAATCAGACTACTGAATACATTAGTGACATGAGTAGTACTTTTATTGAAGTGACAGCATTACAAATGTGACCTGACATTCGAGGAATGAAATGTGCATACATCTTCTCAGCATGGCTATAGTGCACTACAACACTGCTTTGTCAATAACATTCACTCAGAGAAGAAGCAACAAATGTTAACGAAAGGATTCACTATATGCATTCTATTAGTCTTACAGTGACTACATATTTTCAAATGTTCCTAATCATCAACATTCAGAGTTCTAGAAGCATCGTCTTACTGCTAAACACAAAAGTTTACAACTGACCACTATCCCCACATCTACCCCTCCCAACCCCTCTGTGCCCTCACTAACTGTTCAGAGCCAGTGGTCTAAGCAGAGGGTTAAACTATACTTTTTTCGTCCAAACTTTACAACTGAGTTCAGTGCAGTGACTGCAATTAAGTCAATGAATAAAGCTGAAGACCCAGCAAGCACATTCTCTCTTCGCCGTGGAAGGGTTAAGAAAAGATGGAAATAACTCAAAAGCATGATGAAGTGGAAGATGAAGTGGCCAAGAAGAAATAGATTTGTTACTGCATTAAAGATCTTAGAAAAGTTACTTTCCATTGCGTAACCCAAATTACTTTACCAATCCACAGTCCAGTCTGGTAACTATCTTAAAAAAAAAAAAAAGCCCTCTCTTTTCACCTGGGAAATTCCTGCCTTATTAGCTGAAAAGTGTATGCTTCTTTGCTAATGCCTTAATAGTTACTTCATGTAGCACAGTTAATGTGAGAGTATGTCACTCTGTGTTCCTTTTAGTTAAAATGCCTAGTGTGCTGGCGAAGTGTCTGTGTGCTTGTCACCTCTCACTTTCAGCCTTCTCCGTTGGCTAGCACCGCTGTAAACAGCACTGTGAAAAGAGAGCCAAGTGCATAAGTCTCTCCTGCCAGTACATAGCCTCTCCATTACAGGACATGTTGTCCGTATGGAGGACAGCGGAATTCCAAACATGCTGCTCTGTGGACAACTGAAAAGAGGACAACATGACCAAGGAATGCCTCTCAAGAGATACAAAGACACCTTGAAGGCCAACCTCGGAAGCTGCAACATCGACACTGCTTTCTGGGAAGATGTCGCCTTTGACAGAACACAGTGGAAGCAACAGTGTACCAAGGGCACAAAGACATTTGAGCAGCTGCCATCCAGGAAAGGAGGAATCGGACGTGGAAGACTTTCTGCCTCAAGAACTGGTCTTCACTCCCACATGAGGACCCACATCAGCAGATGACCTGCCTGCCTACTCATCCGTTGTGACACGACGGGAGAATCCATGATCATGTCACTAATATGGGTTCTATCTCATTATTTCATCAGCATCATCTTCCCCTCATTTTCAGTGCCATTACTCCCAAGTTGCTTATTCCAAATATACATCCACACACATCCACCCACAACTCAGCCCTGACAATCCACAGGGAATAATCAATATCAGAATGCCATGTGCTAATCCACCAGAGAAGGCGTGGTGCCAAGTCACTTCAGTGATGTTCAGTGGTGCCTGTTCTTATGCAGAATATGCAAAGTACCAATCACTCAGCAACCTGTTGATGACAACAGGAAATTGTTTTGTCATGACCCAGTCGGGTGACAGATCTGCAGATCTCTAAGCAGTTTTCACAATGGATACTATGTCAGAAACTGAGAAAAAAAAGAGACTGATGTGCACAGAATAAACCCAAATCAAAATGAAGCAGAATGCTGCAAGTTTCAACAAAAACCACAGATGACAAAAATCACTCTCACTTCTTAGACCACTCAAACATTTAACATTGAACATTCAAAACTTTTAAGATCTCTTTCCAAAATGAAAAAAAAATAGTCAAACTCCAAAACAATGTTACATTATATCAAGAAAGGTAATAAGGGCCATGCCAAAAGACAAACAAACCTGTACAAACGAATTAAATGTATGAATTAAACAGACTAAGTCTACCGAGAAATATCCCAAGATGGTAAACACTCATGCACAAAGACATAAACGAAGTTACACGCTTTGCTTTAATTTGCACATAATTCAAGTCATGTTAAAATTCAGTGCTTACTTCACTCAACAGACCTGGGTTCTATTATCTGTGTATGTGCATGTATGTGTGTCCTTTGTTTAATGTAGGAGGATGTAGAAATTATGGGGAATGGTATGGACTGGCAGATATTTCTTTTAATTCTTGTCGTTTCTTTTGGCTTAGGTATGGAAATGAAATATGTCTAGTCATTTGAGCGGAAATGCAATAATGCCTCTATTCATTTGCATGGAAGTGCAATAATGAATTTTGTCATTTGTGTGAGAAAGCATTCTGATTGTTAATGACAGTGGGGTTTGGGTGCGTGTTTGTTGTCTGAAGACTTTCATTCCCTCCCTCCTTTCTTTTTTTTTTCCTTCCATTTTTCTTTGTTGTCTTTCTATTTTCTAGGGATCATTTTAAGGCTGTTCTAAGCAATGGACGGAGTGATTTTTCCCCCCTTTTTTTTCTGCTTTTGCTTATTTGCTGTTACTCTTCTTTCAATTCTTTTTTTGTTGTTGTTGTCTGTTATCTTTCTTCTTTGGTGAGAGGAGAATGTTGGGTTTTCTTTGTTCTGGCTGTGACTTAACTTGGCAAACCAAGGCAAAGCAAAGCATGATCACACTGCAATAAATAATAGTATCAGAGGGGAGCGCTGTACTGTACCTGTCCAAAAAATAGTGAGAGATCATCTCACAGTGTTCCTCTGACAGGGCCCGGGCCATGATCCACGTCTTGCCATTCTGTAGGAACAGGCATCACATCACAATTAATGACATCTTTATTCCCAAAGTTCCACCATGCTGTCCAACAGGCATCACATCACAATGACTTAACGACAACATCTTCATTCTCAAAGTTCCACCGTGCTGTCCAACAGGCATCACATCACAATTAACGACAACATCTTTATTCTCAAAGTTCCACCGTGCTGTCTAACAGGCATCACATCACAATGACTTAACGACAACATCTTCATTCTCAAAGTTCCACCGTGCTGTCCAACAGGCATCACATCACAATTAACGACAACATCTTTATTCTCAAAGTTCCACCATGCTGTCTAACAGGCATCACATCACAATGAACTTAACGACAACATCTTTATTCTCAAAGTTCCACCGTGCTGTCTAACAGGCATCACATCACATTTAACGACAACATCTTTATTCTCAAAGTTCCACCATGCTGTCTAACAGGCATCACATCACAATGAACTTAACGACAACATCTTTATTCTCAAAGTTCCACCGTGCTGTCTAACAGGCATCACATCACAATGAACTTAACGACAACATCTTTATTCTCAAAGTTCCACCATGCTGTCTAACAGGCATCACATCACAATGAACTTAACGACAACATCTTTATTCTCAAAGTTCCACTGTACTGTCCAACAGACATCACATCACAATTAACGACAACATCTTTATTCCCAAAGTTCCACTGTACTGTCCAACAGGCATCACATCACAATGAGCTTACACCATCTTTATTCCACAGTGCTAAGTGTGAAGAGGACCATTTGTCAAAAAGTCATTCGTTTGTTTTGTGCTATACATGATTTTCTTTAATCACTTTTCTAGAGTAAAACTTATTTTATTTGCTGACATTTTGTACGATAATGCATGCAGCATGTCTAAGGTTTCCTTTTTATCTTTACGAGAAACACCTCTTCCCCTTTTCCTAATATCTACACTGAATTCACTTTGTGTATGCACTTATTTTACTTAGATACAAACTAACTGAACATGAGAAATAATTGTCTTTATAGCTATAGAGGTTGTCCTGATGCTTGAAACAATACTTCACTCTGTTGCAAGATTGGAAGAAAGACCGAGGTCTTGGACACAGAGAGAGTGCACTCACCAAGATGGCGTCTTTGGTGCAGGAGTCGATGATGGGCTGCACAGCTTCATCAAACTGTCCAAGGTCCACTTCACACTTCTCTGCCAGCTCCTTCAGCCGCTCCTGTCGCTTGGTGAGAATCAGCTCCTCTATCTGCACCTGCATGGGATGTGCACACCCGTCATGAGCTACAACTACTGGTAACAAACATGCACACCTGGCAACAGTTTCTGCGATGTCTGTACTTTCTATCTTTTTTATTTTCTTTTGTCAATCTGTTACCAACCGGTATGCATATGTGATGAGGGAACAGAACACTGTGCCCATGTATTATAATGTCCCATTTTACTATTTTGTTCTCTTTTTGTCAGGCAATGATCCCTCATTATAACAATGGTGATGATGGCCAAGGGTGGCATGAGGTATCCTGGATTCCTAAGCCAATTGTTCTTACCCCAATGTCCCTATGGTGTAACAGCCACTGGCTTCTACGAATGCTGTTAATGTTACGTTCAATGTCATTACCAATGTACTAATTGTAATAGTGTAAGTATCCACCATCTCCATGCTAGCTACAAATTAAAAGGTTTGAGGCTACTGCAGGGCTTGATTTTCTGATACAGCAAATTTTCTGGAAAATCAAGAACGCCAACAGCTAATCCAGTAAGATATCATCATGATCACACTTACAACACTGTGGAAGGTGACCATCAAAGTTCTGTCCCCTTCTCTCCCACCTACCTGCTGCTGCCGCATCATGCTCTGGTACTGGGCAGCCAGGTTGTTCTCACTCTGGCTAATCTGCTCAGTCATCTGGCTCTGCAGTGTGCTGATCTGCTGCTGCAGGCTAGTGATCTGTTGCTGCAGTGCTGCGGCAGCCTTCTCTTGCTCCTGTTGCGCCAGAGCTTGCTGCTGCTGTGCTAAGAGCTGTTGTTGCTGCTGCTGCTGTTCCTCTAGCATCTGCTGCTTCTTCAAAACTGTGCATATACAAGATACACATATGTGCACATGTGCATATCTACACAACAAGCACATTTGTACCAACTGCTGCTTCTTCCGAAATGTGTTCAGACACCTACACCAGGCCTGTTTATCCTACAATTGCAATGAATGTGTATAAATCTTCCCATTAAAAAAAAAAAAGAAAAAAAAAAGAGGAAGGGAAGGGGAATGGAAGGGGCAGAGACACAGTGAGCAAAGGCTGGTGATATTGATCTTGTAACAACTACAAGTGAAACTAGGTTCTTCCAACACAAATCACTTTCAACCAGATTCATCAACATACTTGGGCACAAATTCAGGCCCTCTTTTTCCTTCTTTTTATCAATGCTTGTTGTCACTACTATTGCTCCTATGCACTGGCTCACATAGTCAGGCAAAATTTCACACCCCAAAGTTAGCAAAATTTGTCAATCTTTGATCAGCACACCTCAAGCCCATTACCACTAAAAAAAATTCATCTCTTTGATTTTTTTTCTAAAATATTTTTTTTCTGATTCACGGCACTCACTGTATTTTCAATGAACATGTGTAAAATGTATGGTAAAATTGTACGGGGAAAACAGGTCTGTTAAACAGATACTGTTGTTGCTGCTTCTTCAAGACTGTCCATGAGTACATCTGTGTACATAGTTACATACAATGGCAGCCTTTTTTTTTTTTTAATAATGTGAACAATCAATGTTTCAAATGCCATGGAGAATATAGTCTCACTTTTCCCAAAGGAGCATACATATTATTCTGTTTATGATTTACTGTATCTGAAGCACTATGAATTCATACTGTACTTGAACTATTCTGCTTCTTTTTTCCTTTTCAAAATGCAGAACAGGCTTATGAGGTGAGTGGAGGATTAACATGGTGGTGACTTAGCTGAATCTCAACCCAGCATGACAGAAAATTTAGAGCAAACTGTTTGATGCAACAACACAACTCTGACGTTTTCAAGCGTACTCCAAAGCAAACATTTGGTCTGCACACTCTTTTTTCTTCAACACAGCGCAAAGACTAACAATGACAAACACTTAAATATTACCATTATACCAATAAGAGCCAGCCCTCAGAAACACTTGTGTGGAGGCTAAATACGTTATCTATCATATTAAAAAAAAACTGCATGAGCCTTTTCAATTAAGGGCATATAATTATGAAAAAAAATATCATGGAAATGATTCCCATTCTTGGGCCCAGAACCAAATTCCTGACCATTCAATATGTCTGGAGCTTACTAAAAACAGCAATCATGTGCAACATGACAGGGTAAAAGTAGGTACTCCAAACCTTCTTTCTATGACTAAGAGGCAGTGTGCTGTTGGCCCACATTCAACTGTTATTTTCTACAAATATTTATTCATTAAATCAAGAAATAAAAGTACGCCTGACAAAACCCTTTATTTATCTTTCATTTCCATACATTGTCTTTTGTATTTTTGATGGTGAGTGTGTGTAAGCGTGTGTTGAAAGTTTGCCCTGTTACTGAGTAGCCGCGAGCGTCGGCCACCATGCACGCGTCTTGCTCCGATCACTGCCTTTGGTCGTCTGCTATGCGCTCGGTGGCACCGTTAGTAGTTCTAAAAATAGTATGCTAAACAGGAAGAAGAGTCATCTGCGCAACGTTTCGAGTGCGAAGTGTAGGCATTCAATGGAAAATTCAGAGTGAAAAACCGTTTTAAAATGTTTCATGTAAAATTTCCGGAATAAAACCAAGAGCGACATTTACACTTTTACACTCACGCAAATCTTCAGGGTTTAAACTACAGTTGAATAGAAATTTTAAGTTTGTCCGTTCAAATGCCACGGAGCGCAAAGCTATGAAACAAGCCGTGGTGCAGCTTCGACGTCGACTCGAAATTTAAATGGCGGAAAGTACAAGATGGCATGTGACCCGTAAATACTCAACGGAATCTATCGAATATCGACGAGTCGTCTTCAAACCACGCAGTTCCAGCTACTTTGAATGGTAAGTTGCAACCTTTTCCGACAGTTTTACATCACGATTTAACTGTATTACTGTCATATATTTTGAAGATTACTTTGTTTTTGTTTGACAACCGAAACATCAGACTGGGGTAATGGTGGGGTCGTGCTGATGAGAGGAGTATGTGTTTAGTATTTTACACCAAATTAAAATTCCTGCTTAGATTTTATGGATATGTTACAGGTGTAGTTTGTATGTTTATTTTCTGTCGATTTTTTTTTAACCAGATCTTTCCTGTTCGACTTAAATATCAAATTTTAAAAGGTCATGTGACCGTGCCCAACGACGCTTTTGAGGCCCTATGTCGAATGAACAGCTGAAACCAGCACAGTTGCAGTAGGAAAACGTACAGAATAGGCTATTAGATCTAGTTGCAAAGTGAGATGACTGCAGGCGGAAATCTAAACAAATCTTAAATAAATGTTTGTGAACCGCAAAAAAAAACGTTGACAAACGAATCTCAAGACAAAACACATGCGTTTTGTCTTGTGATTCGTTTTGTCCACGTTTTTTGGGCGGTTCAAAAACATTTATTTAATTTTTTGTACAGAATATTAATTTTGTGCCTGTATTTCCTTTATTAAATGAATCAAGCAGCGATTCTAAAACACTTGTCTCATGCACTCCATTGTCATTGGCAATTATGGTGATATGGGTGTGTGTGTGTGTGTGTGTGTGTGTGAGTGTGTGTGTGTGTGTGTGTGTGTGTGTGTGTGACTGAATGGAATGGATTAGCTATCACCATGATTTATCAATGACAACCCTAACTCAGTTTATTTATTACTTTTTTTTCAGGTGCTCCAAACTGTGCGGTTAGCGTCTGCTACAACGGGCCTTGTTCTGGTCAACATACACTGTAACAATGGCCAGTTCTACACAAACTTTCTCTCCATGACTAAGAAAGAGTCAGTGGGCTGTTAACCCACATTTGACTGTTATTTTCTCCAAATGTTTGTAAATTAATCAAGAAATGAAAATACATCAGACAAAATATGTTATTCATCCTTCATTTCCATACACTGTCTTTTGTACTTTTGATGGTGATTGTATGTCAGCGTGTGTTGAAAGTTGGCGCCGTTTACTGATTAGCTGCGAGCCTTGGCCAGCATATGCACATCTCACTCCTAGTCCTATCCCTTCCTTTGGTTTTCTACACTGTGCTCGTCGGGATATTTATCAATTCTGAAAATGTATGTCAATTTGAAAGAGGAGCAATTCTTCAGGCTTTCAACTACAATTAAGTAAACCTTTAAGTTTGTCTGTTCAGTTCCTGCTGGCAAGGGGGTGTGGGGCCAGGGAAAAAACTAAAGGGATGAGAGTATTTATTTTGTGATGACATTGTTATATTCAGTATTTCTTGGCAATCATATTTATAAGTTTCACTAACATATGGAAAGCGTAGGCACTGGAGAATTAGGGTGGAGTGGAGGAAAGGGGGTGGAAGAGGAGCGAGGGGAGGGGAGGGGGGGGGGGGGGGGAGGGGGGTAGGCCAAGTTTCTTGCTTTTTAATCTTCTGAGCATTACTTTTGATACAAATGTCAATCATATGTCTTCATAAGATCATGCCAAGCAGAGATATTTAATTTGTATATGTAATGTTTATATGGCACACAAGAGGTTAGGTAAAAGGGTGGGGGTGGGGGTGGGGTGGAGGTGGGATGGGGGTGTACAATTGTGCTGACATGCTTAAATGTCTTCTTATTGGATGGATCTTGTAATCCTGATCATTTTGATGTAAGTTACAGGCTTGTATGTCAATTGAAAGCAGAGATGTGTCATTTTAGAACTTGTTTTGGTTGCCAATATGGAAAAAAAAGAAGTCAAAATGAAGATTTTGGCATTTTTAGGAGTGTGGTAGTCGGACTCTGTAAGAGCCTCAGGTCTGAAAAAAATTCAGTGTATATTACAAGTAGTTGACATCAATCACCCATAGTTTCAGACATGTCACTTGCCAAATGGCCGAGTTACAGGCCTCCAAACATGGCCCTTAAGGGGAATTCCTACTGTCGTAAGAAAATTAAATATTTAAAAAATCATAACTTCGCTCCTAATTAAGCTACAGCTATAAATTTTACATAATTTTCTTAGTTTTAAGTTGTTCTATAACCCTGACCTATTGAAAACAACAGTCAAAAACACTTTAAAAATCACTTTGGAGTACCTAGTAAAAGTAATGGAATAAAGTGAAAATGTTGAAATGAAACTTAATTTTTATAGTCTTCAGACATACAGTACAACATATGTATTCATGCATACATTTTGCAAGCACCTGTATGAATGTGACAGATACTCACCGACCTCTTTTGTGATGAACTTGTAACAGTTAGTGATAAAGTATGTACCTGATACTTGCTATGGTGACCATGTGCTGGTAACATTAGCTGTGTATGTGCTTGATGCTCGCTGGCTTGTTCTTTCGAAACCTTGTTCTGGAAACAGTATGAATACTCAGAATAGATATGGGCTTGACACTTACTGGCCTGTTCTGTGGTAACCCTACTCCGGCATCAGTATCTGTATGCATGTGCTGGATACTCGCAGACCACTTGTTGGGTAACCTTGCACTGCTAACACTGCATGCACATGTACCTGATACTTACTGGCCTGTTCTGTGGTGACTTTGTACTGATAATAGTTGAAATTCTCTCCCCCAAACAAGAAAGAGAATTTGGGATTATCTCTCTGCTTCTGTTTCGTCATCTGTTCGAATTCTGGGCCATTTCGAGCGACGAAGTTGGCCAACTTGTCAATGATTTTTGTCATCTCAGGATCTGAAACATATCAAATATAGATATATATAGAATTAAAGAAAAGATAAATGTTAAAACTTTGAATAAAATCAATATTCACAGTACACATCCTTTGTGATTAACCTGCATGGTCAACACTCTTTGTTCCTCTTAATGATTTGGGTAAACATGCAAAAGTACTTCCAGTATTTTTTTCATAATTTCCCCATAATGCTTGCAATAAACAAATCTTCCTATGCCAGTTTAGTTGTTTCAGGATCTGGTGATGCAACATCACAAAAAACCATAGCAGAGAAATCAAAACTGAAGAAACAAAAAATAATTGTAGAATCAAAGAAAGTTCAGTCAGCTCCTTTTATCATTAAAGCTCAAAAGTTGTTCAGAGTACAAGTGGTTAGCAATGGACTAAGGCCAAAGCCCACCGTCTTGATACAGCCAACAGGTCACGTCAAGGGGCACACACAGAGGCCTCTTCATTGGATGATGGGGTAGAAAGAAGAGATGTGACCCACTGACTGTGAGAGTTAAACTAGTTGCTTACTGCCTTTTTAGCTGCAGAGACTGGTGGACTAGGACAACATATGAAAGTGGAAGCTTTCTTTACTTCTACTGAAGTGAACTAGCCAGAGGGGACAAAGCCATACTCATAAGGGTCTTGCTTCAGCAAGCGAATACTTGGTACCAGAGATGTTATTTTTCACCATTACAAGACAAAAATTCACACACTGGCATTTAATGGAATCTAGCAGAACCTCTGGTGTGTGGATGCATGTGTGTGTGTGTGTGTGTGTGTGTGTGTGTGTGTATACATGTGTGTGTGTGTGTGTGTGTGTGTGTGTGTGTACATGTGTGTGTGTGTGTGTGGTGTGTGTGTGTGTGTGTGTGTGTGTGTGTGTGTGTGAGAGAGAGAGTGTGGGCATATATGCATCATAAAAATTGCATTTTTTTTTTTTACTTCTTGT
The DNA here is from genome assembly GCA_033310375.1 of Conus canariensis. Lineage (NCBI taxonomy): Eukaryota > Metazoa > Mollusca > Gastropoda > Neogastropoda > Conidae > Conus > Conus canariensis. The sequence continues at coordinate 72,388,511 of CM065726.1, read as the reverse complement.
GAATTATTCAATCATTATGAATGCATTGAAATTTGTTTAAAATTACTGAACAGTTGCTAGAAACCTCCATTCACTTCACTTTCAGTATCTGAAAAACAAGCAACATTTTAATACTTAAGCACTTTCAATATTTTTTTTTTTATCGCACAGCATTGTAGGACATTGCTGGCATGCACTAATTCAAACCTGAGAAGCAAGCTCAACTTCAGGCCACTTCAATCATGGAGGAAACGAATGATTGAATCTCTTTTGTTGTGCTGGGTTCTACTGAAATAAGGCTCAAATGCTGACTGGGAGTGATGCTATCTGGATGGTGTTGGAATTAATTTGTTCTATTTCATATTCTTTTGGTAGGTCACTGCATTAGCCTACTGTTAATCTGTACAATTTGTAATTTTGGCCCCTCAAGATAAATGTAACCTCCACAAAACAAATTTTAGCAAAAATTAGTTCTAGAGGATATTGTCTGTTCACATCAGTTAGTGCTACCACCCCATTCGTATCCTTTGAACATATCTCATCTATCTCATCTTGTCTGTCTCATGCGTTATTCATGCAATTTTACTGATAGGCTTGCTAGCTTACAGATTTATTTATCTGCTGTAAATACCTCATCATATGGTTTTTCATGTTGATCGGTTCTCTCATACACAATGTCCTAACTTAGCAATTCTCCTACACAATGTCCTAACTTAATTATCAACTATATCAAGACTAGGTTTGCTCCAGAGAGACATGTGCTTAGACTAGTCGAGTCATGCCACACTGGCCAGTGCACTTGCTGCCCTTAGCATCAGACTTTGTGTTGATGTCATAGACTTAGAGACTAATCTGATCTTCCTATTGATTTGTTAACTAAATAATAAAGTAAATTAATCACCAATACCTGGTAAACTGAGTGGAGTAGACCTTTGTGCAAGGAGTTTAACTTTGACAGACTGAATTACTGAGACAACCACCTACAAAGTTGATGTTAAGCCAACTAACACACACACACACACACACACACACACACACAGAGAGAGAGAGAGAGAGAGAGAGAGAGAGAGAGTCAAACTAACGCTTTTTTTTTTTACACAATTCAGAAAACTAATTTTCGACAAATACATTTTCTTCTGACAATATACACAAAACAATACTCCCAGATCACAGTCAGCAAGAAAATAACCGATGTCAAATCTCATTATTGACTGGAGAACTCATAGCAGCAGCCCATGCCGTCACTTCAGGAACAGCAGTCGGTAAGAGATAATGACGTCGCTTCAAAACACAGTGACAGTAACCACAGCAAAAACAATACAGAGAGATTTTTGCACACATCATTTGAACAGAATAGTTTACCATCAGGTGGCCTTGGTAATTCCATTTTCGTTCAAACGTAAAGATTCGTATGGTTGCGAACTTGCTTAGCCGACTTCCGGTTGAAACCTGCAATGTAGGCCCTAGGTTCGCAGCAAATTTGCGAAATACCCGAGGGGGAGGGTATAGAATTCAAATAGAGAAAAAGTAAAAGTAGAGAAACCAAGGAAAAAATGTGTCATCTTTATTTATTTTTATGCTGTAAAGCAGGAGTAAATAAAAAGAGGGGTTATGTGAGGTCAAGTCCTTTGGGAGGTCAAGTCTTGTGATGTCTGGGATTGCGAGGTCAACGGGTATTTTTGCGGTCAGGGGGTGGCCGCTTTTCAAGCGCATCCAGCCCCCAACAATCTGTCACACACAATATATCAATAGATATAAAAGGCACATGAAACATGTTATAATTCCAGTGTGTGACTTTTTTTTTTAATGGAATCTCGTGGCGTGACCAAGAATGCTCTTTAACATGCAACTTCGTCACCGTAGCGCGGTCTGCTCCAGCGCGAGCTGGGCTGGTTGTGCGTGGTGCTGATTGGTTGAAACAGCGTGACTCAGATCCACGTAGCGGGATGTCGGGAACAAAATTCCCGTCGAGGCTCCGCTTGGCGTCAGAGTTTGTTGCGATCAGGATGGGCAGGTAGAGGGAAGAGGGGAAGGACGCTTACGAAAGTTAGGCGGAGCCCGGCTATGGCTGTGGTTGTCAGTGTCATTATAGAGAAAGTGAAAGAGTGAGTTTAGTCCGCCAGGGAGGAATTTGGACCACTTCAAAATCTCTGGAAAGTGTCTTCACTGATCTGAGTTTTTGCTGGAGACTCATTTTGGAATATCAGCGACCATCGATTTGCATCCAAATTTCTACGCAAGGAAAAAGAAAATGAGAAACGTAAGTTAGTCTTGGAATCAATTGTCGCAGAAGTAGTGTTTGTTCCATGCGTCAAGTTCACGCCACAGGGTCGTTAGTTGCATTCGACTAACGGTATCTTTGCAGTTCGCCACAAGCTTAACCATACCCCAAACAATAACAAATTCGTCATGGGTATGTCGAGTTTTCATTGGAAAATGGGAGCTGACTTCACTTACTATTTATAGAGCCTAACCGTTTGGAACATGTCGTCTGCTTGGTGTGGTCTCTTCCTATTCTTAAGGGGGGTAAACAATTCAGCATCAAACAGTGGCCAGTTGAAATAAATGAGGTTTACATCAGGGTCACATTTACAGAGTATGGTTTGGGATAGGTTGGTTTGTTTGCCGCATTAAAATCGCTCTGTGGTCCAGACTAGCCAGAGCCATCACGTGACTAATGTTTTTGTTTTGATCTCACATGCACAAAATCAGAAAAAGAGGAGGTGAAAAGAAAAATAGAACATAAATAGATTTGCCGTGGCCCTACCAATAAAACGTTAGGCCTAATCGCGTCATCTGCAAAGTTACAGTCAGATTGTACAGCTCTTCATTACTGAACAATTTCGTGAGGAAATAAAGTTGTCGCTATTCTACATTCAGCATTTTGTTTTTCTAAATAGGCTAACGTCATAATTTTGAAACATTTATGTGTCTTGTCACAGAACAACACCCCCCCCCCCCCTTTTTTTTTTTTTGTGTTTTGTTTTGATAATGGAGTAAAACAAAACAAATGCTTCCATGTACTTCAGATAACAAAGTCACTTAGCCTTCACAAGTGGAAAAAGCATTGTGTTTTACAGTCAGTACCTAAACTGATACTGTTGATTTTGCTAAGAGGCAGACTAAGAGATTTAACAAAAGCAATAGTCCTCCAAATGGGAAGAAAACAGTACACAAGATCACAATTCCACTCTTCAAATTTTTGGCCACATGGCCATTTTCAAGAGAAAAAAACAATACTACTAAAAAATTAAAAAATAAAAACTATTAAAAGAAAAAAAAAAAATATATATATATATATATATATATACAAATATATATATAACTATGTAATTTCCATATTTGGCAACTGGACAGAGCAAAGCCGAAAATTTGAAGAGTGGAATTGTGATCTTGTGTAAGAGATTTAAGTTTATTGATGGTGGTGATTTGCTTCCTAGGTATTTTTTAATTTTTTTTTTTTTAATGTATGCTGTTGTTTTCATTGAGATTTTTTTTTCATTTCAGTTTGAAGAAATAGTTTTGACACCATCAGCAGCCCGCCCAAATTCTTTGGATTTTGACAATGATTCGCCCACGGACTTGGATACGATCTTTCCGGACATGGATAATAACAATCTACACCTGTCTTCTCCAACTCGAACTTCTAGGAAAAAGAGGAGGCGGGCTGATATACCAGCAAAGAAATTTTTAGGTAAGTGCTGTTATTTGTCATTGAAGATAAAAACGATTTGTGCAACTTGTGTATATTTGTATGTGTGTTCATGTTTACAGGTGTGTTTACATAAATATGGAAATTATTTTATGCAGGCATGACACTTGCTTGTGTCATAAGATTTGTACAGTGTTGCTTAAGTACCGCATAATTGGACATTCATTTACAAACAGTTACTGTTTTCTCAATACAGCAGATAACTACTTCTAACATTCAAGATCAAATGGGTTAGTTAAAGTGAGCGGGCTTGGGAGGGGGGGGGGGGGATGTTTTTGCATCTAAGGTGTATGTATTGCTTGAATTGGTTCTGGATCATCATTGCTCGTTCATTTTCATTGTCCTGAGTGTTTTGTATCTTGCCGAGAAGACCTAAGAGTCAAAAGATTGTTTGTCTTGTGATTTGTTTGTCTACGTTTTCTTGGCGGTTCGCTATCAGTTACATTTGAAATTTGCCTGGATCATCTGTTGTGATGAAAATGTCAAAAATTGTTCAAAATAGATTTTTTTTAATGTCATTCATTGGTAGCTGTAGTGTCACCATTAATTAACAAGATTCAGACAAAGTGGGCTTAAACCCTGTAACATATGAATCTAATATAGTTCAGAGAATTTTTAGCCTCCACTGCCACATAAGTGTTAGCAAGTTTATGAAACTAGTTTGATGAGTGTGAAATGACTTGCTGAGGACTGAGTAATTTCAAATGTACTGGCAACTCTTGATTTTTTTCTGCATAACCTGTGTCTACAAACTATTGAATTATCACACACTACTCTAGGTATATCTGACTGTTCCAGTCATTTCAGTCCTTTCTAAGCCAGGTTTTTAAGATGTGCTCAGTGGGGGTTAACTAAGTTGGTGTGAAAGGAAATCGTAAACGAGGCAAGGAACAGTAAACAGTAAAAACAAACAAACAGGCAACTCTTGCTTCCATGATGGAATGAATACATGCCCAAGACTCCAAATGAATGTTGCTTATGATACTGAATCGCCCAGCAGAAATGACAACACAAGTTGAGATAGTTTGACTTAGGCCAATCTGCCTTTTCAAGTCTGCATTGCCTGAAATTGATCTGGACAAGTATATCGACGCTCTAGTGAAGCATCCTCATTTCAGATCACATACTGGATTGAATGTTGAAAGTGTATTGGGTAATGTTTGCCGTTTAGGCGACACCTTTTTCATTGTTAGACAAAGAATGTTATTGCTTTTTGGTCAGTTGGAATCTGTCAAATAGAGCAGTGGACACCAAAAGAAGGATCAGAAAAAGATTAGACAGAAGTTAAAGTGGGCAGGAATTTGCAGGTTTTATGTCAAAAGAAACTGCTCTCTCTCTGTCTCTGTCTCTGTCTGTCTGTCTGTCTGTCTCTCTCTCTCTCTCTCTCTCTCTCTCTCTCTCTCTCTCTCTCTCTCTCTCTCCATGTACAATTTACAATTACTGATTTAGTAGAGTTGGTGTCGTATTTCTTTAGCCAAAGTTTCTCTTTTTCAAATATTTATTTAACAGTTTGCGTGAAAAGCAACAGTCATGGCCATGTTATCAGGCCCATTTAACCAGACTACTCAATCAGGATAGCATCATAAGAGTATAATCACTATTTGAGTCCTGGAACATGAGATAGCAACATTTGATTTTTTTTTTTCAGATCTTTATGATGCAACTGGAGAGTTCCTGGGTAATGGATCATATGCATCAGTTCAAGCCTATATAAATAAAACAACTGGGAAGGAGTATGCAGTTAAGGTAAGATGATGTTTCACACCAAGACCAAAAGAAATGATTTTTAGATGATCGTCAGAATTTGTGAGTCAGTCTTGTTCATCTAAAGCAGAACTCCCACTTTTCCAGGAATTCAAGGATTAGAAAGTGCAGAAAAAGAAAAGATGAGCCAATTAAAAAAAAAACGGGGAAGAAGAAAAAAGTGGCAGTGGAATCTGCTGAGTGCTGGTCAGGTTAGGGTATGTTAGCAGACCACACTTACATTAGGAAATACTGTGCAACAACCTTTGTCATAGTAGGCCATTGCTATTTTGTCCACATCCAGTAAAGGAAAATGATAAGCGCTGATGATGTGCATTGGCTAGTATTGATGTTACTGATGACTTCTACTAATAGCTATGACCATGCTTTCGTTTTTTTTCCATTCATTCACCTTTGCCAGATTTTGCTGCACCAGTTTCAAGAATTGTTTCTACAGTCACTGAGCTAACATAAGATCTTAAGTGAAGTTTCAGATTTTCTGTACCAGTGACGAGTTATTATCGTAATCAGTGAGTTAACTTAAAATCTGAAGTGGAGTCCTTGCCTAACTACACTTCACCATTCGTTTTCATCCACACCATTGTCCACTACCACAATCGGGCTCAGATTCCACTCACTACCTCCCCCCTTCTGCTCCTCTACCCCATAACCGCCTTAACAGTGCTGTTAAAGCACTACCTTCCCCCTTCCACTCCTCTACCCCATAACTGCCTTTACAGTGCTGTTAAAGCACTACCTTCCCCCTTCCACTCCTCTACCCCATAACCGCCTTAGCAGTGCTGTTAAAGCACTACCTTCCCCCTTCCACTCCTCTACCCCATAACCGCCTTAGCAGTGCTGTTAAAGCACTACCTTCCCCCTTCCACTCCTCTACCCCATAACTGCCTTTACAGTGCTGTTAAAACACTACCTTCCCCTTCCACTCCTCTACCCCATAACTGCCTTTACAGTGCTGTTAAAACACTACCTTCCCCCTTCCACTCCTCTACCCCATAACTGCCTTTACAGTGCTGTTAAACACACTACCTTCTCCCCCTTCTACTCACTCCCTCACTCACCACCCATAACTGCCTTTACAGTGCTGTTAAAACACTACCTTCCCCCTTCCACTCCTCTACCCCATAACTGCCTTTACAGTGCTGTTAAAACACTACCTTCCCCCTTCCACTCCTCTCCCCATAACTGCCTTTACAGTGCTGTTAAAACACTACCTTCCCCCTTCCACTCCTCACCCCATAACTGCCTTTACAGTGCTGTTAAAACACTACCTTCCCCCTTCCACTCCTCTACCCCATAACTGCCTTTACAGTGCTGTTAAAACACTACCTTCCCCCTTCCACTCCTCTACCCCATAACTGCCTTTACAGTGCTGTTAAAGCACTACCTTCCCCCTTCCACTCCTCTACCCCATAACTGCCTTTACAGTGCTGTTAAAACACTACCTTCCCCCTTCCACTCCTCTACCCCATAACTGCCTTTACAGTGCTGTTAAAACACTACCTTCCCCCTTCCACTCCTCTACCCCATAACTGCCTTTACAGTGCTGTTAAAACACTACCTTCCCCCTTCCACTCCTCACCCCATAACTGCCTCTTTCACAATGCTGTTAAAACACTACCTTCCCCCTTCCACTCCTCTACCCTATGACTGCCTCTTTCACAATGCTGTTAAAACACTACCTTCCCCCTTCCACTCCTCTACCCTATGACTGCCTCTTTCACAGTGCTGTTAAAACACTACCTTCCCCCTTCCACTCCTCTACCCTATGACTGCCTCTTTCACAATGCTGTTAAAACACTACCTTCCCCCTTCCACTCCTCTACCCCATGACTGCCTCTTTCACAATGCTGTTAAAACACTACCTTCCCCCTTCCACTCCTCTACCCCATGACTGCCTCTTTCACAATGCTGTTAAAACACTACCTTCCTCCTTCCACTCCTCTACCCCATGACTGCCTCTTTCACAATGCTGTTAAAACACTACCTTCCCCCTTCCACTCCTCTACCCCATAACTGCCTTTACAGTGCTGTTAAAACACTACCTTCCCCTTCCACTCCTCTACCCCATAACTGCCTTTACAGTGCTGTTAAAACACTACCTTCCCCCTTCCACTCCTCACCCATAACTGCCTTTACAGTGCTGCTAAAACACTACCTTCCCCCTTCCACTCCTCTACCCCATAACTGCCTTTACAGTGCTGTTAAAACACTACCTTCCCCTTCCACTCCTCTACCCCATAACTGCCTTTACAGTGCTGTTAAAACACTACCTTCCCCCTTCCACTCCTCTACCCTATGACTGCCTCTTTCACAATGCTGTTAAAACACTACCTTCCCCTTCCACTCCTCTACCCTATGACTGCCTCTTTCACAATGCTGTTAAAACACTACCTTCCCCCTTCCACTCCTCTACCCTATGACTGCCTCTTTCACAGTGCTGTTAAAACACTACCTTCCCCCTTCCACTCCTCTACCCTATGACTGCCTCTTTCACAATGCTGTTAAAACACTACCTTCCCCCTTCCACTCCTCTACCCCATGACTGCCTCTTTCACAATGCTGTTAAAACACTACCTTCCCCCTTCCACTCCTCTACCCCATGACTGCCTCTTTCACAATGCTGTTAAAACACTACCTTCCTCCTTCCACTCCTCTACCCCATGACTGCCTCTTTCACAATGCTGTTAAAAACACTACCTTCCCCCTTCCACTCCTCTACCCCATAACTGCCTTTACAGTGCTGTTAAAGTACTACCTCCCCCTTCCACTCCTCTACCCCATAACTGCCTTTGCAGTGCTGTTATAAGTACTACCTTCCCCCTTCCACTCCTCTACCCATGACTGCCTCTTTCACAGTGCTGTTAAAACACTACCTTCCCCCTTCCACTCCTCTACCCCATAACTGCCTTAACAGTGCTGTTAAAACACTACCTTCCCCCTTCCACTCCTCTACCCCATAACTGCCTTTACAGTGCTGTTAAAACACTACCTTCCCCCTTCCACTCCTCTACCCCATAACTGCCTTTACAGTGCTGTTAAAACACTACCTTCCCCTTCCACTCCTCTACCCACAACTACCTCTTTCACAGTGCTGTTAAAGCACTACCTTCCCCCTTCCACTCCTCTACCCACAACTACCTCTTTCACAGTGCTGTTAAAGCACTACCTTCCCCCTTCCACTCCTCTACCCACAACTACCTCTTTCACAGTGCTGTTAAAGCACTACCTTTCCCCTTCCACTCCTCTACCCACAACTACCTCTTTCACAGTGCTGTTAAAGCACTACCTTTCCCCTTCCACCACTAACTTTCCCCTTCCACTCCTCTACCCACAACTACCTCTTTCACAATGCTGTTAAAGCACTACGAATCAGTGAAGGTATTGGGCCTACATGACCGTGCACTGGTCAAATGTTATCAAGGTTCTCTTTAGAAATTGTGCTGCAGGGTCAGCACATTCTTGTTAATTATCTAGAAATCCAGATCTTGAAAGTCATACTGCTGTATAAATTTTGTAATGAAGGATACAACCCTATCATGACAGAAAGTCTAGGTACCAATTGTTACATGTCTAGCTATGTGCAGTCTGTAGTTTTTTATTTCTGAATTTTAAAATGGCATTAACAGAATCTTTTCCTGTAATATTTTTAAGTTGCTGTTAAGGAAAGAAATCAGTGAACTGAGAGTGAAAGAGGATGAATTTAGTTCTCAGGATTTTGAAAGCCATTGCAGATTTGAATGTACTGTAAAATGTAATAATGGGTATACATGTATGTTGCAGATGATAGAAAAAAGCAATAGTCTCTCCCGAAGTAAAGTGTTCAAAGAAATTGAGATCTTCCACATCTGCCAAGGAAATGAGAATATTTTGAACCTGGTAGAGTACTATGAGGAAGAAGATCGCTTCTACCTGGTCTTTGAAAAGATGATTGGGGGTACTCTGCTGGCTAACATCGAACGTCGGAGACATCTTTGTGAGAGAGAAGCTAGTCTTGTTGTTCGTGATATTGCCAAGGCATTGGATTTCTTACACAGTAAAGGTGAGTGGATGTCGAGGTTTTGAAAATACTTTGTTGGTTGACGATGCTTAGTAATAGAAAAAAAATACTAGTCGTTATGATTATTTTTGCAGAAATATGGAAAATGTTGCTTTTCAAGTTCAAACAATCCAAATTCTGTGGTGCTAGGCATTTATGTTATTTGCTTCCTAATGATTTGTTTTGGAAATAAGGCACTCGACCAAATCATTTAATTAAAACAAGGATTGTCCATTGTCGAAACAAAATGTATGTTTATATGTTCACAAAAGTTTGCATTTCATATGATATGCTTTCATTAAGTATATGTGAGGTCATTACGGTTTTTTGTAGTTGTTCTAAAGAACTGGGATGATTTGATTTTTACAAGTGATTAATAGTTAGTGGAAAATGTTTTGTAAAGCTGAAGTGATCCAAAGAGAACATGTTACTCTTAATCTTTTAACAACATTTCTGAAGTGTATTCGTGCCCCTCATTTTTATGTTTTTTTGTGTGCATTTTTGTCTTCTTTTTGAGTCAAAAATAAATTCGTGATAAGTATAGTAAGTCAAGAAATGTCATTAACACATAGTGATGGCAATAACTTGAATAATTTAGTTAATCAATGCATATCACGTAGTAATGGCAATAACTTTAAGAAGGTATTTTATTCATTTATAGGTATTAATCCCAGTTTTCTTAGCTTTCAAGGAGAGAGAATCAAGGAAAGAAAAAATGCTTTGCAGGTATTGCTCACAGAGACTTAAAACCGGAAAACATTCTGTGCGAGCATCTGGACGAGGTAGTGCCCTTGAAGATCTGCGACTTTGACCTGGCCAGTGGAATAAATTGTGACGGGGATGGGACAAAAACGCCAGAACTGCTCACACCTGTGGGATCAGCCGAGTACATGGCCCCTGAAGTAGTAGATGCCTGGGTTGGGGAGTCCTTTTCCTATGACAAGAGATGTGATATGTGGAGCCTGGGCATTATCCTGTAAGAGTTCTGTTAGTTTTGTTGTCATTATCATTGTCGTCATTGTTTTACAGGGTTGTGTTAATTTCATTATCATTATCTTTGACATCATTTATGTATTTCAGTGATGTATATTGATATAGATTAGTAGTTGCACTTTTCATGTTTTTGAATTAAAGAAGAAAGGTAGATTTGACCTGGGGTATCAGGGACCGAATAACCAGTTGATAGTGAAAACAGGGAGACGGTTTGAAAATCACAAGCCAAGTTTAAATGAGTTTGGTCTGGTGTCATGTCAAGTCAAGCCAAGTCAAGTCAAAATTATCTTTATTGAGGGTTAAAGAATAAGCTTTTCAGCTTTTTTACATCTTGCCCTCATAAACAAGAAAGAAACTAATACAACATATAACCACAAGCTAAAGAAACATTTTTAAAAGCACACAATTTCTATCATGCAAATACATAACTCTCATACGAATAATTATGAAACAGTAATGAAACTATTGTTGGAACATCAAGTTCAAGCACAGAGAGAGAGAGAGAAAGAGACAGAGAGATGGGGATACGGGGATCGTATTGATGGAAATGACTTTAATTGATGCACAGAGTTTCTGTCAGATGCATTTTTAGTGCTTTTGAAATGTCTGTTTCGAGGGACATGATTTTATGGAGGAAGGCAAATTATTTCATGGGGTCCTTCCAGAATACAGAAAACTTGATTTATAAAGATTACTTCGAGGTCTGGGAAGAGACAGTTTATGTGTATGTCTGTAACTATTGATGACAAAGCTGACAAGGTGTGTGCGTGTGTGTGTGTGTGTGCATGTTAAATTTCATATCTTTAGTGTTGCTGCAAATCTCAAGCAAAATAGCTCTTAGGGAAGGGAAGGGGAAGGGCCTCATTTGACTTTTTTTTTTTAACCCTACAAGTGTAAGTGGTATTCACTAAAAAAAATAAATAAATAAATAAATGAAAAAAATTAAAAATAAAAAACAGAAAAGAAAAATTCTAGATAACTTTTCATGGGATTGATGTGATATGCAAGAATGAAGTTATTTTGCTAACTTTGTAGTCAAATCTGCATACATAATTGAAATAACTAAAAGTGTTACAAGCAGAAATTGAGAAATACACATAAACTGCACTGTTTTAGAAAAGGCTAATTTTTAAAGCAGGTCGTGTGTAAGTTATCCTTTAGAGATATGTCAAAATGATTTGCGAATAGGCTCTTTGACGAGTGAAGGCAATGCTCAACAACAAATAGAACTGAGAATGTTGCCTCAATTCAGACACTGCAGTGCTCTTGTTACAATGACGCAGTGCAGTTACAGCCATAGTGTTTCTCATTTTGTTGCTGTGACCTATTAGGCATATCAAAAGCTGACGGTAACTTGTCACAGCAGTCTGACGTTGGCTGACCAATATAGGCCTGACTGGTGCATCTGGACCATGCACCATTTTGAAACTTTTTGCGCCAGTGGCATGGGCACACTAAGCATCTGAAGCACTGGACAGATGGGAAGGGAATTGCGTTGTGTGTGTGTGTGTGTGTGTATACATGTGTGTGTGTGTGCTGCTTTTGTTTGTTTGTATTGTAGTCTCTGGTTAAATGACAGAAGTAAGCCTTTGACAGTAGTATTTATAGGTGTTGTAAAGATGAATAATTTATAAGTTGTTGGTTGATCTGCTGCATTTGACTTTTCAATGAAAACCTAAATGAAGCTTGTAGGGGAGGTTTGTTGTTTGTTTTGTTTTGTTTTTGTATTCATTTATATTTTTCTGTCAGCCAACATTGGATGCATATACATTGGATTTGGTTGAATATTTTCACTCCATTTAGATGTTTATTGTTGAAAGTTGAAAGTTACATGTTTTTGTTTGGTTTTGTTTTACATGAATGAATCTGGGAGATGAGAAATTTTTGCTTCATTGTTCTTGGATTTGTGTATTCTGCAGAAAGTGAGGGATCACCCGTATAGATGTGTGTAATATGTTTTAAAAAATTGTTGAAAATGGTCATGATAAACTTGGGGTTTAATATCCCAGTAACATTGTTGTCTGACTGACAGCTAACAGTACAGCATAAGATTTGTCCTGATGAGACACAAGAGTAAAGTGACTTACATGAGATATGAAACTTTTCACTGGAAAGCAGTCTTTTTTTTTAATGTAGTCAGCAAATTGGGGAACAGTTTCAAAACAGGATTCTTGGGCACGCGCAGTCTGAGTTGTACTTTTGACTGCATTTATAAGCAGCGGCACCAGCTACAAAGAAAACAGTTCACAGCTGCAAAAAGGAATAGGGATGCGGCGAGTGACACAGAGGCCATAAGTCTCCCTCTGTGTTACTGATGGAAGTAGCAGCTCAGGGCAAGAGCAACAATCGACAAGTTTGTAGTATGGCATTCCACTGGTGCAGCAGCCAGCCCAGCAGTAGAAGTTAATTGGTTGGAGGGAGGTGATGGCACGTTGGTGTGGCTTTCTGCAAACACAGTCTTGAGCACAGCTCAGACATAGAAAACTACTTTCATCCATGAATCCTTTGTGTTAAGTGTACATTGTTCTCAGCTATGCTGTCTACACTCATTAATGTGAAAACAGCTTTGTTTTTCACATGTTCATTGCATTGGTCATGTGTATTTTGAATGTGAAGAGAAACATGACGCTGCAGTGTTTGCTGCTAGACCAAGTACAGTTTATAAGGACATAAAACCCTTGATTCATTACAAATATTTCTGACAAAACTTTAAAAATTATGTTTTAATTTGAGAGATGTCCTGGATTTTATGTGAAGAAATATGTTGAGAAAGGGATCATGATTCCTTTTTATATGTTGGTTTGATAAAAAGGGGTTACGGGTATCTAAGGATCTGCACAGAACAATATGACGTAGTTTATCCTTAATTGACAAAGTGCTCAAGGATCAGACTACTTGTTAGAAGTTTCTAGAATGTGTGAAGATACTGAATGTTGTATGGCTCAATGTCATGATGATGTTGATAACCGTTATAGTTGGTGGGAAAAAATGTAACAAGTTATGATTAAACAGTGCATTTTCACTATGCCCTCCTTTTCATATTATGTATTGTTTGATTTATTTATCTAAAATACAGAATAATGAAAATGCTTTGTCTGCTTTCAATGTGTGGATTATCTTTTTTTTTATATCAGGTATATCATGCTGTGTGGATACCCACCTTTCTACGGACAGTGTGGAGAAGACTGTGGCTGGAACCGTGGAGAAGCCTGTCAGGATTGTCAGGAGACACTCTTCAACAGCATCCAGAACGGCAACTACAGCTTCCCAAGCCTTGAGTGGGGTGGTATCTCCTCATCAGCCAAGGATCTGATCGGCCATCTGTTGGTGAGGGAGCCGCGGAAACGTTACTTAGCTTCTGATGTTCTGAAGCACCCTTGGATATGCAACCCACCTGCTGCAGCCCTGGCCACTCCCCACATCCTTACCAGGTTAGTTTTTGTTTGCTTTTGTTTTTTTGTCGTTTTTTTGGTGGTGGTGTTTCTTTGAATTTGTTGTTGTTGCTTGTTCTTTTTTTAAATATTTCATTGTCCATCTTTCTAGCAGTTTTGCCAAGACTTCTTGTCCTGAGCTGATGTGTGAAGCATGTGATTTGACAGGCAGAAAAATATCTTTATGAAATCATTACCTTCTGATTGGCAGTGCTTGCTGACGGTGTAATACTGTGTGTGTGTGCAGGAACAACAGTACCAAAGACCTGGAGTCTTTTGCGGAGACGGCCATCTCCATCAACCGCATGATACAGCAACACGAGCATATCTCAGAAGCTCAGGATCGCTCCTTCCATTCCCTTAGCAGCAGTGCTGCCAGTCGTTACCGGGCTGACAGCACTGGCACCATCCCTCCAGATAGTGCCAGCAGCAATGGTAGTGCCAGTGGTGAAGAAAACGACGATCCTAAGGTCTGTTTTCAAAAGCGATTTGATAGCCTCCATCTGTCCCCCCCAGGTGACTCCAAGCTGGCCAAGCGTCGTGCCACCTTGCATGATTGTGCCTATCAGTCCAGCAGTGGGTCCGGCGACAGCCTCTCTCTGAGTTCTGGTAGCTGGAGGATGTGAAGTGATGCAGGAAGCCTGTCTTGATGCTGGGGTCCATCAGTCGGTCCTTTGACTGCTGGAATTTTATACATCCTCTGGCACACAGGACAACATGAAGGAAGAAAAAGAATATTTTGAAAGCAACCTGACCTTGTCTCAAAAAGAACTGAAAAAAGAAAATTTTGAAGCAGATCAGTTGTCAAGACCAACTGTATCCTTGAAGAACAATGATCTGAAGTTTGAATACTGCAGTGCTGGCTGCCTTTCAACACCATGCAAGATTGATGTTGATGGAGCCTCAGGGCTGTGACTTAGAATATATATATATATATATAACAAGCTGCTTTAATTCTACACCTTGCAAACTGTTAGTGGATAAGAAGCTTGCTGTGCAGTTTGGGCAAGTTTTGTTGATGGAGATGATAATAGTATACCATCTGCACTATCAAGTTTGCCATTGTACAGAATAGTGTATGTATACATATATAAATAAGTTCAGAGTTTAATATGTTCATCAAGCACAAGTACATTTAATACAATGTTACTTTAAGCACGAGTAAATGTTCACAGTGCTGTGTAAAACAATTACTGGGAAAGGACGGAAAATGTGATGATTATTTCGGTATCAGAACAGATGAATTTACATCATCAGTTGTGTATAGATATATAGTGATGATCAAACTGGAGAGGGGAGGGAGGGATAAACAGGCTGAGGTTTAAAAGCAATAGAAGTACATATATTATCTGTAAATCAGAGGAAGTGGCAGTTTAACATTTGGTCTATGATTTTGCTAAAATGATACAAACTGAATTGAAAAAATTGTACATTGAGAATCATTCTTTTCCAAATGAATTTGAGAAAAAGCTGAATTAGTTTAGTCTGATTTGTTTATACTTTTGTATTTTTTGCAGAAATGCCTGATGATTTATCTCAATGTTCTTTTTCTTTTTCTCTCCCATAAGAACATTTCATGTCTTTATTTTAAGATAGGACATGATGCCTTTCTTTTGAGATAGGATAAGTATTGTTTCAAGTTGTTTAGTTTCTTTTTATTTTGAAGCGGCATTGTGCTACTAAGTGTAGCCAGTGTATGCTTTAATATTCCTGGGCACTCTGTAAATCAGTGCTCAAGAGGATTGGTCTGGGATCATCGCCAAGAAAATCCATAATTGTGTCATTCTTTCCTTCCATATTGGGAAACAGTATGGTACCATTCCTTCACTCTCTCACTTTGATCAATTTTTTTTTTTTTTTCTGTGTGTATGCTTTGTTCGTGAGTGTATGTGTATGTATGTAGATGTGTTGTTTCGGTTCCTTCAGCTTGAAAGATCGACTTGAAGGCATTGATTGAGGAGTGCTTGCATAAGTTGAATGGACTGAGGAGGGTTGCAAAATGCTGATGTGTTTTTGTTTTGTTCATCTGTGCTTCATGCATAGATCATTATCATGCTGTGTGTGGATATCACTCAGTCAGTCATACTCCATCCACTTTTATCGGGATGACAAGGGGAAAGTGCCAGTGTGTATGTTGGAGATAATTGTCTCATAAGATGATGGTTGCCAGGAGTAAGATACATAATGAGTACATTTCAAGAAAGATAATCATTCCAGAGGATGCGTCCAAGAATTGCTATGTTTTCATGTTTATAGCTGTCTGCAGTTTCCCTGATCAGTGATGGGGGAAATGCTGACAGGGGGTGAGCAGTGTCTGTTCATGTTTATAGCTGTCTGCAGTTTCCCTGATCAGTGATGGGGGAAATGCTGACAGGGGGTGAGCGGTGTCTGTTCATGTTTATAGCTGTCAGCAGTTTCCCTGATCAGTGATGGGAGAAATGCTGACAGGGGGTGAGCGGTGTCTGTTCATGTTTATAGCTGTCTGCAGTTTCCCTGATCAGTGATGGGAGAAATGCTGACAGGGGGTGAGCAGTGTCTGTTCAAGTTTATAGGTATGCAGTTTCCCTGATCAGTGATGGGAGAAATGCTGACAGGGGGTGAGCAGTGTCTGTTCAAGTTTATAGGTGTCTGCAGTTTCCCTGATCAGTGATGGGAGAAATGCTGACAGGGGGTGAGCAGTGCCTGTTCATGTTCATGCTTGTCTTTCATATTTTTCTTTTGGGGTCCCCCATCCAGGCACTTCCCCCTTTTTTCTTTTTTTTTTGTTCTTTTGTTTTAGCCCCATGGACTTTTTCACTAGTGTTCCCTTTCTTTTTCACCTTCCTTTTGGAAATTTGGTTTGAATTGAGGGCAGCTTTGTGCAAACCTTTACCAAGTTGTTACCTAGTAATATTTTCTATAAAAATAAATAGTTAAAAAAAAAAAAAAAAACACACACCTGAACTTCAGATCTAGAAGCTCAAGATATTTCAAATCAAATAGGTAAAACTGACCCATATGATTGTTACTCTATTCTGATTAAGATTTTGTGCTTTTCTTTTCTCTATTTTTTTCCCTGCTAGTCTGTTCTGTCTTTGAATGTTTGTCGCCAATTTATACCATTTTGATGCAGTATCAGAAAGTAAAAGGAATCTTTGGGGAAGCTGTTAACTGTAGCAGCTCAGTGCTGAGTTTATTACAACTTGATTTGAGTTTGAACTGTTCAGGTGTTGACAGCTCCTGACTGGGCCAATTTGTTTTTGGATTGTCCATTTTGTTTTCCTTCATGTATGTTATGTTGGGCATTGTTGAGTCTTATCCGGAGGAATTACTTTATATATTGAAAGAGAGAGAAAGACACTTGTGTTTAAAATTCACCTGTCCCATTTACGTAATTTTTATGATTGACTGTAAGACATTTGTTTTGAAAACTTTTTTTTGTTACAGGGTCTGTCTGCTGGTATTGTGTGCATCTGGTTTGAGTGTTTTTGGTGGCTTGTGTTTCATTGTACGCTGAGCGTTTTTGGTGGCATGCATTTCATTGTATACTGAGCTAAATTTTGCCCATCATCTGTGCAATTTTTTATTTTATCAATGTTTTTACAGAATAAGAACTAATTCATTTCCAAACAACAAAAACCCTGCCAGGCTGGGTTCAAACGTTTAGTTACAGCGTTTAAAGAAAAGTTGGGGGGGGGGGTTGTTGTTTTTGTGTGTGGGTGTTTGGTTGGTATTAATCTTTGTTGTCTTGGATATTTTCTGTGTCAGGGAGGTTTCGGTTTTGTGAATTGTGATTACTGTTGTTTGTTGGACAACTTTCAGTTAGCATGCATGTGAGATCTCAGTAGAGAGTTTGTAGGTCATCCTGCTAGTCATGGTATACAAGTGTATTGAAAATTGAGGAATCGTTCAGGGAAGAAAAAAATGATGAAAGAAAGAGAAATGTGAGGTATGACTGAATGCATGCAGACATCACAAATGGCAAGCTAATAACATAATCATTTATGTAGGAGTCTGTGTGTGTGAGAGAGAGAGAAAGAGAGAACAGTATTGAAAGCATGTTAAAGGTATGCTGTTGGTTGTTCAGGTTGGTTAAGTTCTGAACAAAGTTGATGGACAAACAGCAAGGCTGCTGGGATGACAGTGGCATTCATAGGAAGATGGGATGGGTGGCGATTCGTTCGCATGATGTGAAAATACTCATCAGCTACAGTTTCCATCAGTTGGGGTGTTGGATCTATGACTAAGGGCAGTTTCTGTTGTCATTAACTTTCTTAGTTTCAG
Source organism: Conus canariensis (assembly GCA_033310375.1). Taxonomy (NCBI): domain Eukaryota; kingdom Metazoa; phylum Mollusca; class Gastropoda; order Neogastropoda; family Conidae; genus Conus; species Conus canariensis. The sequence continues at coordinate 72,370,333 of CM065726.1, read as the reverse complement.
CTCCAAAGTGGACAATACCCTTTTTGTAATGGTCAACATCTTGTGTATTACAGCAGAACAGTTGTTATTAAGCTACTAGGTCACATTGCTAAAGATGCTGTTTTGTGTTTCTAGACAAAATGTATTGAACCAGTGTTTGTTTCAAGCTGTGCCACTTCCTATGACATTTGAAAACATAAGTTAAAAGAGTGTCCTACATGTGTGGTTCTGATTTTTTGTCTTTCCAAACTCGGAGTCTGTTTAGCTTGCATCATTCATACGGAGTCTGTTTAGCTTGCATCATTCATACGGAGTCTGTTTAGCTTGCATCATTCATACGGAGTCTGTTTAGCTTGCATCATTCATACGTGTTCAGTAGTATCTCACTATCTGTGATAGACTGGATTAAAAAAAAAGAGAGAGAACCAGGATTTTTTTTTTCTCTATTTGCTGTGATCAACACCACCACAATGAAATCATGAACAATTGCAAATGAAATAATGATTCAAGATTGTGTTCAGAAATGTTTATATTATGAACATAATTTCTTGATCATTTTGCAACCTTCATTGAAAACAGTCTGTACTTTTCGTTGGTTAGCTGTAAAAATAAGCTGAGCATAGTTTCTCAATCATTTCCTGACATCTGTTGGAAGTAGTCTGTCATTTTCTATGGCTAGTGGTAAAAATTGGTTACCGCTTTGTTTTTTGCATTTATTTATCTGTCAACATTAGCCAACTTTCTGCATTCAGAGTTTTGTTAAATGAATGTTTGAGAAATTAATTTTTTTTTTAAAATGACATCCCTGAAGTGCTTCGTTTCAGAATATTAGGCCAAGTTTTTCCTGTTCTCAGTACAGTAAGGAACCTGGTGGTTGTGTTTCGGATGTGCCTTGTCTTGTTAGAATCTCATTTACTGTGTGCCAGAGAATATGGATAACATTGAAAATCTACTTGTTGATTGTTGATAACCTGAATGAGTCATTCATTCACTGTAGATAAAGTTATTTTCCTATACCAGTAAGTTACTAGAAGGAGTGGTTTGTTCAGTTCACAGAATGAAGAGGTCATTTTTGTCATGTTTTCTTATTACCTTTCTTGGGTTGAAAAAAGGAAAGAAAAAAAAGCTTTTTCATTATCTCAAATATGCGAAAATATTGTGAGAACAAATGTGTGTTTCATGGTTTTTGTACTATTGTAAAGCAATTCATCCAACACATCATATCACTATGAACACTCACACATACTACACACTCCTGAAGTAACATGGTACATGTTTGCATGCATCCACAATTGGTTCAAGTCATGATTGGTTGTTTTGTTGTTCTTGTTGTTTTCCCCAATTTCAGTTTTGTTCGGAGATAATGGTGACAGTAAGGACAAAGTCATTTGTCTGGTAGTGCGTGGGCTGTCAGGAGTGTTTTAGGACATGACGGTGCTGTTGCAATATCGAGCAAACTGTGCATGACGTAATGAGCATTAACACCGTGGGTATGCCCAATTCTGCTGATCACAGCAGGCTAAAATGTGCTCAGAGGCTGGTAGGAAAAGAAGTCCTTCAGCATGTATGTTGAGTGCGTGTTGTTCCTCAGGGTTCATGGTGATGTTATTTTCGACAACACGCGATAAAAAGAAAAAAAAAGTTTAAAAATGTGCAGTTGTTGAATTCTGTGCTGACAACAAAAAATATGGTCTGGAGGAGAGGTTTGGGATTTTTTTTTTTTTTTTTTTTTTAAGAGGAGAGATTTTTATGGAAATAAAGATTTCTTCATTGATTTGTGGAGTGTGTGAACTGTATCACAGTATGATTGTGAATGTACTAAGACTGGGTGTCCATCTCCCTCCTCTTTTATATGTGAGTGAAAAGAACAATATTAACAATATTTCTGTTGTATGTAGTCGTGAGTAAGCTGAATTCAGGATATGGATATGAACACAGCTAATCTTGTACACTGATTCTCAAATATTGAGTTAAGATGTGTGGCAAAACACAGCTGAATTACAGTCATGCACGATAAAGATGCTGACCTCAACAGAAAGTGCAAGTCCTGTCAGTTCGGTTAAGGATGAAGACAATTATTTTCTGAAGAAGTGAAGGGGTAAAATGAGTCGTCAGGCTGCCTACATTAAGTTTTGCAAGGTAATTACTGATTCTGGCACCCGGATTATGCATACATACCTAAACATAGTTGATTACAATTGCAACCCTTGCCGTCAAGCATGCATGCACACATGTATGTAGTTAATCGCTGTTACGACACTTGCTGTCAAGATGGAATAACTTGTAATCTCAAACCTGCTTTATTAAAGCTGTCTGGTTTTGGTTGCGGGGGATATGTTACATGCCTCAGAGCTGATAACCAGCAACGGCAATTCTCACGAGTTATGACAAATTCGCCTTCAACGCCAATTTGGCCCGGCTCTAGACAAGGAAGAAGAAAAAGATACTCTTGCCAGCATGCTAACGGTGCCATCGTAAGCATAAACATGTACCAGGTACTTGATAATGTGCATCTACGCGAAGATATATACCACACTATTTCCATTGTGTTTACTTGTTGTGAATGAAGACTGCTTTACAAAATCGACGTCAAGGTAATCTCTCGTTTCGCAATGTATACGCATTCTCTCCACTCAACCTGGTTATCTCTCTTGCGAAATGAACGACCTTGCTACGCCACTAGACTAGCGCCAGTGCCACCCCCCATCCCTCGGCACCACCCGACCCTTCTTTTCCTCTCCGCATTAATCTTGACCCCCCCCCCCCCCCCCCCCTCCGTACCTGGTACTCACCCTCAGCCCCCTCTCGCTCCCACCCAACCGCCGATCCTCTCCCGCGTCCCTCCCCCACAGCCTCGCTTCGTCAGCTCCTCTCGTCTTTCTCTCCCGCCAAGTTCTTAGCTGCGCACAAAGAGTCGGGGCGAACAGCCCCACACCCCGCGCCAGGGGCCGTTTGGAAGGTGGAAGAGCTCGACAGATGTTTGACTAACGGCACTCTGCCATGTGTCAAAGGAGAGGGGGAGAAGAAAAAAAAAAAGAAAAGAAACTTCCTGCACCCCCCTCCCACTCCCCTCCCTCCTTGACAGATATGTGTGTATTGGCACATGTCCAAACCAACTGCAGTGGCAGCATTCCGTTTGGTTTGCGAGGAAGGGATAAGAATGGTGATGGGGAAAAGGTGGTTGGGGGGGGGGGGGGGGGCGACCTGGAGGATCTCGAGGTGAATGGACCCGAGTGCTTGTGTTAAAAAGAAGGTATGGCCTTGGTGACAGAGGCTTTATGCGGTATTCCTGTGTAATAACCAAGAACTCTCTCCCTCTCTCTCTCTCTCTCTCTCTCTCGGGGGGAGGGGGGGGGGGGCGGCGACCTGGAGGATCTCGAGGTGAATGGACCCGAGTGCTTGTGTTAAAAAGAAGGTATGGCCTTGGTGATGGCCTTGGCTTTATGCGGTATTCCTGTGTAATAACCAAGAACTCTCTCTCTCTCTCTCTCTCTCTCTCTCTCTCTCTCTCTCCCCACACACACACACACACACACATACACGCACAAGTGCGCACGTACGCACATGCACAAGCGCGCGCACATACGCTAAAAGAGAGTCGTCGACGCAAATCCGCTATTCAATTGTCTGGACACGTACAACACAGGGACACCCACCCACCCCTCTCTGCACTCTCCGCCCACGCTCTCCCCCCCCCCCCCCCCCCCCCCCCTACACACACACACACATGCGCGCGCGTGCGCACACTTTTCAAAACAAATGAGTGCACACACATTAGGCACCTGTGTACCGCGCCCGTTCCCACCCCATGTACTCCCCCCCCCCCCCCCCCCCCCTCTGTCCCTTCTCCCCGCCATTGTCATTGTCACCCTTAACTTCAAAAATGTGTAGTCCGAACACACACACACAATTTTCCTTCACTTATGTAACAAGTGAAAATCAAAGGTAAAACAAGACTGAAAAATACAGCTTCCGCAACGTTTTCGTCTCGTTCATTCCTTTCTTTCTTTTAAGGGGTGTGTGTTGTTGTTCCCATGCACCTTGGTCTCCAACAAAGTACATGCAAACGAGTTCATCCTGCTCATTAGATTGTATTTCTTACAGCGGCGTTCATAGGCAATAAGTTCTCTGGGGAAATAGCACGAGGGAGGGGGTTGAGAGGGGAGGGGATGACATAATACTCAAAAAAGCTATGGTACTCTAGAGAGAGCAGATCTTGGCCAAGATTCACCACGCCGCCTCAGCAGCATCTTTCTTCGCCAGTTAGCCTTAACAATCCGTCTGCAGAGCCGGCCGAGCAGGACGAAGGGGTGGTGGAAAATCATCACCCTCCCTCTCCCCTTCCTGGTTGGCAAAACTTACATTTTTGGTATGTTGACCCCTTCCCTTCACTGGAGAGAGGCCCCCCCCCCCCTCCCTCCCTCCCTCCCTCCTCTTCTCCCCTTCCCTATGTTTGAACCCACACCGCTTTTTTATGGAACTAATCAGGTTTCCCCACTCCAGCGCCACCCCCACATGCACCCCAGCTTTTTATAAAATTTTGGAAGATGATTCCCTCTCTGCCCGAATCCCCTCCCCATCCCCTCCCCCACCCCATCCCTCCGCTTTTACCAAATTTTAGAAGAGTGGACCAACGCACATCCCCACTCCCCCCCCCCCCCCTCCACCCCGCCCCTCCTATTTTCACAAAATGTACCTCCGCTGTGGAAGGACCCCCTAAGCCATCCTAGGAAAGCTTTCTCTCGTGTCACTGATCAGGTCTTGGTCTGCTCAGTCATCTGTAAGCGCTCCAACAAAAAACAAACAAAAAACCCATACAAAACGTCCGAAGGTGTGGGTAGGATCCTGGGAAGTACCGTCCTCAACTGCTGAACAAACCAGCTGGGAGCAATCCTGCACTACCCTCAGAAGCCTGCGCCTTGTCCACATAGGGTGCAGGCACCCACAGGGCATTCCATTAAGACGTCAAGGGACATAATCGCTCCCTGGCAGATGCCAGTATTGTAATGGCCACTGGATGTGACACGACAGAACCTTTACTACAGCGTTCCTACAGGTGTCCAGCCCTTATTTCATGACTGCAGCGTCCACTGGCGAAAAACGCCACCGTCAAGCAACTGACGTGTGCATTCCGCAGCCTCACTCGATGCTGTTCCACTGACAGTTGAAGACAACTCCAGACATGGCCAAGCTTTCGCCATGAGATCTCCTCTGAAGAGAACCCCAGATTGCAGACTTTCTCGCTGTCAACAGGACTTTCCCTGCAGTCAGTGGGTCTATCCTCACCATCACTGGGCCTTTCTCGCTGTCAACAGGACTTTCCCTGCAGTCAGTGGGTCTGTCCTCACCATCACTGGGCCTTTCTCGCTGTCAACAGGACTTTCCCTGCAGTCAGTGGGTCTGTCCTCACCATCACTGGGCCTTTCTCGCTGTCAACAGGACTTTCCCTGCAGTCAGTGGGTCTTCCTCACCATCATTGGGCCTTTCCTCAGAGTTGGCCAAAAGGCAGTCAGGAAAAATTTTGCCTGAAGGTGCAAGTGGGACCCAGTGAGTACTGTCCTCAACTGCCGACATATAAGAGAACCCCTGAGTGAATGCACAAAAGCACATCAGCTGTTTAAAAGGCAGTGTGAACCTGCAAAGAGGAAGGAATGTGTTCGTGACAAAGGTGGGAGGAGGCGAGGCGGGGAGGGGGGGGGGGGGGCGAAGACAGTGGTGGAGGATTGATGGGTGAAGAGAGACAGGGAAAGATGATGAATTGATAGCTTACGTACAAAATGGATGAGAGAGAGAGGTGGGGGAAGGGACGTAACTCAAGCCGGAATTCAGGTTACTCTTTTGTACCAATGCCAGTGAGAACTTAAGGATGCAACTCACTCTTTGTACACATTCTTTACGTTTAGGCAGTGGGAACGATATGGACACAGGAAATCTTAAATAAGGCAAGTGTGACGAGAGTTGGGGTGGGTAGGTGTGGTCCTCTACAGGAAGGACTCATGTTGTTTTCCCTATCAGAGTTATAGAGTAGTTGAGTGTTAAAGTTTCACTTCCACCCTCTTTTACTAGTTCTGGAAGGAGCAACTTTCCGGAACTAGTCATCAAAATATTTTTTTATTTTTCTCGGGACTGTTAAAAATACTCAAGAGTAGTGGCTCAGAAATAATTCTCCTTAGGCTTGCACGCTTTAAAAAGTGCTTGTAGCTCCGAGTGACAGAATTAGAGATCAGTTCAACCGTTCAATATTAAATGAACAATGTGTACTTCTACACATCAACTTTACTTCTTTCTACAAGGGTAAAATATACAAATCAATATCAGTCATATCAATCTTTGTTTGGGCTGACATTTTCCCACACTATCTCATCATTAAGAGAGGGGAAGTTCTGGATGAGTTGGGTTGGAGTCCACTTGGAATATCAGAACTTATTTGGTGTCGGAGAGGAGTGTGGATCTCTCTCCAGTTGCTGGTGACTGGTCCACCTTATCTATAGGCAGGCTGATCTGTTTTGGCTGCTGTGCTGGGCCAATGGCAGGCAGACCCGGGCCAGGGATGTGAACCCAGGATCTGTTCACAAAACAGAACCTGGTTTGTAGTTAAGTAGCTGAGAGTCTGGCTTGTCGAGTTCTCACACTTGCCCTCTGGCTTTCAGTCATAATTATCAGTCTCCACTTTAGTTCTTCACTCTGATTTTGAGTGGATTTTTAACAAGTGGTATAGAAGACAGTAATAAAATGTTTAACAATTGAAAGCAAACAACCCTTCAATTTTTGCTTCTAAAACTAAGCTGAAGTAACTTGGAATACACTTAGCCCAAGCACAGCTGTTGATTAGACTTAGAGTCACCTACTTCAAAGCATTAAGACAACCAACAGTATTCATAAATCAATTTAACAGTTTTCACCCTGTAAAGGCATACTG
>CM065726.1:72339421-72344421 GCA_033310375.1 Conus canariensis | reverse complement strand
AGATTTGTCTCTCTCTTTTTAATCACCATGACAGGACAGATTTTTGTTCCGAGATTACAAAACAGATGATACAAAAAGATACTAAAGAAGAACAAAAGGATGGTAACAGATGATACAAAAATATAATAAATAAGAACAAAACCATGATAGGGGGAGAAATCCCGCTGAACGTTTCATAGTTAGAAATCAATAATCAGTAGATAATAAGTAAAGAAGGCAACTTAAAGCACCATTAGTACGGAGTTATGGGCGTCTAATTATTTCACATGACAGCAAAAGTTGGCTCCCTTCTTTATTATGATCTGTTTGCATGTGACGCTTCCTTTCGCATCATTTACATCATGGTTACTTGTCAATGTTTATGTTTATATAAGTATTCTGTGTGACAGATTTCAAGATCAGTCTGAAATAAGTAATAACTTACGTTTCCGCGTTTCTGCAGTTGTTGATTGTGTAAGCTGTGTTGATTGTGTCAGCTGTGTTGATTGTGTCAGCTGTGTTGATTGTGTCAACTCTGTTGATTGCGTCAGCTCTGTTGATTGTTTCAGCTGTGTTGATTGTGTCAGCTCTGTTGATTGTGTCAGCTGTGTTGATTGTGTCAGCTCTGCGGTGTTGATTGTGTCAGCTGTGTTGATTGTGTCAGCTGTGTTGATTGTGTCAGCTCTGTTGTTGATTGTGTCAGCTCTGTTGTTGATTGTGTCAGCTCTGTTGATTGAGTCAGCTCTGTTGTTGATTGTGTCAGCTCTGTTGATTGTGTCAGCTGTGTTGATTGTGTCAGCTCTGTTGATTGTGTCAGCTTTGTTGATTGTGTCAGCTCTGTTGATTGTGTCAGCTCTGTTGATTGTGTCAGCTCTGTTGATTGTGACAGCTCGAGCAGATCGAGGGACAAGTTAGAGACTGAGTTTTATTTATCGGTTTGGGAACAACTTGTACTTACGATGCACCTCCCCCCCCCCCGCGCCCCCCCCCCCCGCCCCCCACTCTATTCCCCACCTCACCCAAACTCTCGGCTAAAAGTAAATAATGCCAATTTCACCTTGCATCTGTAAATAATGTCAATTTCACCTTGCATCTGATTAAAAAAAAGTGAAGAAATGGTTATATTGTGGTTATAAATCTTGTTCTAACTATAGAGCTTTCATGATCGCACAAATTCGTTTTATGGTATTGTTGCTGTAACTGATGTTGCTGTTGTTATCGTCGTTGTTGTTACAGTTGGTATCTTGCATCATACGCATTATAATGAATTAACCATTCTTTTTATGTCGGCTCATTTGTAGTAGGTTTTTTTTTTCCAAACTGTTGGACTAGAGTTACAGTGTCCACAGCTGAATTCTGTAAAGAGTGGCATGCATTTCTCTTGTCTTATATGAACCACATATGTAAAGAGTGGCATGCATTTCTCTGTCTTATATGAACCACATATGTAAAGAGTGGCATGCATTTCTCTTGTCTTATATGAACCACATATGTAAAGAGTGGCATGCATTTCTCTGTCTTATATGAACCAAATATGTAAAGAGTGGCATGCATTTCTCTGTCTTATATGAACCAAATATATAAAGAGTGGCATGCATTTCTCTGTCTTATATGAACCACATATGTAAAGAGTGGCATGCATTTCTCTGTCTTATATGAACCACATACGTAAAGAGTGGCATGCATTTCTCTGTCTTATATGAACCACATATGTAAAGAATGGCATGCATTTCTCTGTCTTATATGAACCACATATGTTATAAATGTTCCTTTGATTCAGTGACGTCTCAGGGTTAATCGTTTCAAAGCGCGGTGTGACAGAGAATGGTCGAACTTTGGCCCTTCGCCCTCTAGGGAACTTAATCCATTAAGGACCTTTTCCCAGCGCACTCCACTCCGGGCTGTCGTTTCTGCCTCTGTCCTGTGGGTTCCCTTTCTCTTCAGATCTGCTTCAGAGTCGAATCCCCTTCTTCTTCTTCTTCTTTCTTCTTCTTCTTCTTCTTCTTCTTCTTCTTCTTCTTCTTCTTCTACGTTCCTAGCCATGTGCTGTGGGCAGAGGTATCCCGCCGGCCTCAGCGTCATCGCCGGTCCTCACGTCTCCTCCTCAGGGTCACGACACTGGGCCACGTGTCCTGTCGAAGGGTGTCAAAGGGGACATGCTTGAAGAATGTGGGCTGTCGAAGGGTGTCAAAGGGGACATGCTTGAAGAATGTGGGCTGTCGAAGGGTGTCAAAGGGGGACATGCTTGAAGAATGTGGGCTGTCGAAGGGTGTCAAAGGGGGACATGAAGAATGTGGGCTGTCGAAGGGTGTCAAAGGGGGACATGCTTGAAGAATGTGGGCTGTCTAAGGGTGTCAAAGGGGGACATGCATGAAGAATGTGGGCTGTCTAAGGGTGTCAAAGGGGGACATGCTTGAAGAATGTGGGCTGTCTAAGGGTGTCAAAGGGGACATGCATGAAGAATGTGGGCTGTCGAAGGGTGTCAAAGGGGGACATGCATGAAGAATGTGGGCTGTCTAAGGGTGTCAAAGGGGGACATGCTTGAAGAATGTGGGCTGTCTAAGGGTGTCAAGGGGGGACATACTTGAAGAATGTGGGCTGTCTAAGGTGTCAAAGGGGGACATGCATGAAGAATGTGGGCTGTCTAAGGTGTCAAAGGGGGACATGCTTGAAGAATGTGGGCTGTCGAAGGGTGTCAAAGGGGGACATGAAGAATGTGGGCTGTCGAAGGGTGTCAAAGGGGGACATGCTTGAAGAATGTGGGCTGTCTAAGGGTGTCAAGGGGGGACATACTTGAAGAATGTGGGCTGTCGAAGGGTGTCAAAGGGGGACATGCTTGAAGAATGTGGCTGTCGAAGGGTGTCAAAGGGGGGACATGAAGAATGTGGGCTGTCGAAGGGTGTCAAAGGGGGACATGCTTGAAGAATGTGGGCTGTCTAAGGGTGTCAAAGGGGGACATGCATGAAGAATGTGGGCTGTCGAAGGGTGTCAAAGGGGGACATGAAGAATGTGGGCTGTCTAAGGGTGTCAAAGGGGGACATGCATGAAGAATGTGGGCTGTCGAAGGGTGTCAAAGGGGGACATGAAGAATGTGGGCTGTCTAAGGGTGTCAAAGGGGACATGCTTGAAGAATGTGGGCTGTCTAAGGGTGTCAAGGGGGACATACTTGAAGAATGTGGGCTGTCTAAGGGTGTCAAAGGGGGACATGCATGAAGAATGTGGGCTGTCTAAGGTGTCAAAGGGGGACATGCTTGAAGAATGTGGGCTGTCTAAGGGTGTCAAGGGGGACATACTTGAAGAATGTGGGCTGTCTAAGGGTGTCAAAGGGGGACATGCATGAAGAATGTGGGCTGTCTAAGGGTGTCAAAGGGGGACATGCTTGAAGAATGTGGGCTGTCTAAGGTGTCAAAGGGGACATGCTTGAAGAATGTGGGCTGTCGAAGGGTGTCAAAGGGGGACATGCTTGAAGAATGTGGGCTGTCTAAGGGTGTCAAGGGGGACATACTTGAAGAATGTGGGCTGTCGAAGGGTGTCAAAGGGGGACATGCATGAAGAATGTGGGCTGTCGAAGGGTGTCAAAGGGGGACATGCTTGAAGAATGTGGGCTGTCTAAGGGTGTCAAGGGGGGACATACTTGAAGAATGTGGGCTGTCTAATGGTGTCAAAGGGGGACATACTTGAAGAATGTGGGCTGTCTAATGGTGTCAAAGGGGGACATGCTTGAAGAATGTGGGCTGTCGAAGGGTGTCAAAGGGGACATGCTTGAAGAATGTGGGCTGTCTAAGGGTGTCAAAGGGGACATGCATGAAGAATGTGGGCTGTCGAAGGGTGTCAAAGGGGGACATGAAGAATGTGGGCTGTCTAAGGGTGTCAAAGGGGGACATGCATGAAGAATGTGGGCTGTCGAAGGGTGTCAAAGGGGGGACATGAAGAATGTGGGCTGTCTAAGGGTGTCAAAGGGGGACATGCTTGAAGAATGTGGGCTGTCTAAGGGTGTCAAGGGGGACATACTTGAAGAATGTGGGCTGTCTAAGGGTGTCAAAGGGGGACATGCATGAAGAATGTGGGCTGTCTAAGGGTGTCAAAGGGGGACATGCTTGAAGAATGTGGGCTGTCTAAGGGTGTCAAGGGGGACATACTTGAAGAATGTGAGCTATCTAAGGGTGTCAAAGGGGACATGCTTGAAGAATGTGGGCTGTCTAAGGGTGTCAAAGGGGACATGCTTGAAGAATGTGGGCTGTCTAAGGGTGTCAAAGGAAGACATGCTTGAAGAATGTGGGCTGTCTAAGGGTGTCAAAGGGGGACATGCTTGAAGAATGTGGGCTGTCTAAGGGTGTCAAAGGGGGACATGCTTGAAGAATGTGGGCAGTCGAAGGGTGTCAAAGGGGGACATGCTTGAAGAATGTGGGCTGTCGAAGGGTGTCAAAGGGGGGACATGAAGAATGTGGGCTGTCTAAGGGTGTCAAAGGGGGGACATGAAGAATGTGGGCTGTCGAAGGGTGTCAAAGGGGGACATGAAGAATGTGGGCTGTCGAAGGTGTCAAAGGGGGGACATGAAGAATGTGGGCTGTCTAAGGGTGTCAAAGGGGGACATGCATGAAGAATGTGGGCTGTCTAAGGGTGTCAAAGGGGGACATGAAGAATGTGAGCTGTCTAAGGGTGTCAAAGGGGGACATGCATGAAGAATGTGGGCTGTCTAAGGGTGTCAAAGGGGGGACATGAAGAATGTGGGCTGTCTAAGGGTGTCAAAGGGGGACATACTTGAAGAATGTGGGCTGTCTAAGGGTGTCAAAGGGGGACATGAAGAATGTGGGCTGTCTAAGGGTGTCAAAGGGGGACATGAAGAATGTGGGCTGTCGAAGGTGTCAAAGGGGGACATGCATGAAGAATATGGGCTGTCTAAGGGTGTCAAAGGGGGACATGCATGAAGAATGTGGGCTGTCGAAGGTGTCAAAGGGGGGACATGAAGAATGTGGGCTGTCGAAGGGTGTCAAAGGGGGACATGCTTGAAGAATGTGGGC
>CM065726.1:72306921-72326921 GCA_033310375.1 Conus canariensis | reverse complement strand
TGGCACTGACTGACTTGGCCAGCACTAACTGAAATTAAGCATTAGATCCACGCTGAACTAGTTTCAAAGCACTTTTAAGTAATGAGCAATTGATTTCATGCATGATATATAATTTTCGTATGAATGAAACGAAGAAAACGAGCAGTATTTTCACAATAAAATATCAGTAGCAGTATTTTTACATTAAAATATCAGTAGCAGTATTTTTACATTACAATATCAGTCAGGCACTGGCTGGCACAAATTCCACAAATGACAGATCCCTATTAGTTGTATCCAGTTTATCAGCTTCAATGTAATAGTTATTGATTTATCAGGTACAGGGCATAAGAATAAGTGTTGTGGCACTAACTGACCCAACATTAGCCAAGTGCTTTGGGAAGCAGCACAAAACTCATCACTCACTCACACACACACACACACACACACACACACACACACACAACACACACACACACACACACACACACAAGGCAAGGGTTAATTTTTCAGGTGAAACAGTCTTTTATACCGCAGGATTGATAAAGACCATGCTCAACTTGTGGTCCCGGCTCCACATCATAACCGAGTACTGGAAGTGGGACATACACTGCACTCCAAAGGCCATATGGGAATAGGGCCTACCACACAATGGGTGACAAATCAGTACTATTGGCCAGTGATAGCAGAGGACATCAAGTAATATGTCAATTCCTGTCCCCTGCGCCGAAACCATCACCTAGTCAGTGGGCCGACTCTTCCACAGGCCCCCCTGACAAACCAGCCACAGGCTGACAGAAGGCAAATACTACATTCGAAGGCTCCATTGGTGCCTTGGTGAACCCAAAGCTAGTGCCAAAATTATGAGATACCAGGATTGGTGTGGGCTGTCAGTTGGAAGTTTCTCTCAAGAAGAGAATGTCAATATCTATACTCTATTCCCCACATCTTATTTTGCACGAAAACCCCCCTTTTCACAAACAAATCTAAAGCTAGTGCCAAAATTATGAGATACCAGGATTGGTGTGGGCTGTCAGTTGGAAGTTTCTCTCAAGAAGAGAATGTCAATATCTATACTCTATTCCCCACATCTTATTTTGCACGAAAACCCCCCTTTTCACAAACAAATCTCGTCCATCTCATGCTACTTTTTGCCAAAATTGACACCTTTTTACAATCAAAATTAACATGCAAAAACCTCCAAAATTGACGTAATCGTTATTTTAAAATGGGGGGCTTACGTGCAAAACAAAAAAATGGGTAATATAGAGCCTAGATATTGACATTCTCTCTTCTCTTCTGATTAATCTTCTATCTCAAGCACCACTAACAAATCAGAGCAAACAACCGGCCTTCCATCTTGGTTAGTTATTTTTACACACACTGAATTTATAGACCCCTCAACTAATTCTTTAAACCGGCTGTCTTTACCAAATGTGCTTAACTGATAATCGCAAAACCCCGCCTTAATTGATGGCAGTACTCCTAGAACTGTAGATGGATTGCCATCAAATAAATTAGTACTTGTTTTTAACTCCCGTAAATGGACATACAACATCGGGTTAACGAGAAAATCACATGGTTCATTACCTTCAAATTGATAGATGTTTTCTCTTGTACTAAATTTATAAGATCTGCTAGTACTGTGGAAACCCAAGATTCGCGCAAGGCCTTTAGGAAAAGTGTATTCTCTTTTTTCTTCTAGTGGAAAATGCATTGTAATTCTGAGGTTTGCTTGGTTAATTTTTAGCAATATGCCTAATTCGATAAATACTTCTTTTAAAGAACAAAAGCTGTAATAGCCTTCTGGTATTTTTTCATGAGTTATTTGATTGCCCTCTTCATTACTAATATTAATCCAGTTATTCTGAGCTTCTTCAGATATATTAAACCACTTAACTTTAAAACCAATTTTTCTAAGAGCAACCCTACTATTACCGCGCCTATTGTTAATTGGATACTTTAAGAACACACTTGTGTTTTGCTTGGTTATATAAAGGAACATCCTTTTTAAATCCTTTTTAAAAAATCTATTTAAAAATGGAACCTTTTAAATATAATGAAAGTGCTACTTACGATGTAGGGGGGGTTTATGAGCCCAAATCTTTGGACTTTAGTAGCCTAACCATCACAGTGGATGAATCATATGGCTTTCTAGTCAGGCTTGTAAACCCACTAACTAGATATTTAAATCCTCCAATAAAGAGTGATAGAGTGCCATCAGCATGGTCAACTCACCCCATGGCTTTTTACCAGAATCAGTTAAATTTTGCAGTTTACTGCTCAACCACTGGCTGCGGTGTTTCATATACAAACCATTTAAACCACCCCAACCTCTTAGTAAGGTCAGTATATAACTTTCATGTTTATTATCAGTATAGACGCATACTAACTGAACTACAAGTACGCCTCCCCAATGACAACGCATTTAATCCATTTCTCAGCCCAATGGACAATAATGCATATGAAAGAATCTGCAACGAATTTAACATTAACCCTTCAAATAACTTTAGACAAAAGTTAGACCGCAATCACGGGTTGGGCACATTGTATTTGTGGGGTCAGCGTAGAGAATATAATTTTGACTACTGGCCCGGCCACACCTCTTTTAAGTCAAACTCCCAAGTTAGATTGGGATCAATAGAACAAAAACACCCCAATGCTTGGGCAACATTTATCTTAGATAAAAGTGAAGGCCTAACAATGCCAGGAGTGCAAAGACTTAATGACACCATACGGACGTACGTTTGGTGTCTATTAGGAGCGCAAGCACAGACCAAGTCTAGCATAGTGGATCAATCTACAGGTTTTGACGCCAGAAAACAATTTCTAGCCAATTTAGAAGATGCTATTAACTCTGCCGTTGATTTGCCTTCCAGCATACAAAGGTACCAAAACGTTCTTTCACATGCTAGGTCAAAGGTTGACTTTGTTGTGGGTCATGGATTATACATGCTGCCTTCTGACCTTAGACTGCAGATTGGCATCATACAGAATTATAATAATGAAATTCTCATAGCCGGAGACGATCAAAATTTAGGACACAATCAAGGCTTAAACACAAGGCCCGCACCAGCCATTTTGAAAAAAGTATCCAGCCCAGAACCTGCAGAAAGCGACCCCCCACCAGTTATAAGCAGCCCACAGCCAGAAAGCAGTCCACCGCCTGTTGATGTACCTCACCCCGACAGACACACTAGCGAAAAGACGGCCCTTGTTGTGTTTTTAACTTTTACTGGACTGGCCATACTTTATTTTACTAAAAATTAAACCGGCAGCCAGCACCCCAAAGTCCACAGATGGTCAGCCATATAACCAACCACTTTGCCTATTGTAGACAAAACCCAACTAACAACACCGCCTATTATGCCAGGCAGTGCACCAAGCGCTTTGGCAGCTAACTTCTTTAATAAGTTTGCCAGATGGTGCAATTGTTTTCTAATCCAACTTTTACCAGGTTGAGGCGTTGGAGGCGCTACTGACCCTGTTGGCGCACTGCCGGTTAATGCATAAACCAGTGTAGAGATAGCAAACCCAACGGCCGTTAATATACTAACTATTGTAATCCCCTGCTCTCTGAACAGAGTCCTTATTCTTTCTGCTAGCGTACTATTTTCATAAATCATTTTGTTTATAGTTTCTCTGATTCTGCTTATTTGGGCTGCTATTTTTTCTCTGTTAATATACAACGCTGCTAACACGTTTGCCTTTTCTTTCATTAAATCCTGTATTTTCGCCGGTATTCTAGCCTTTTCTTCCGGCTCTAAATTGTTATCATCTGCATCAGCCAGCTTATTTTTTTCTTCGTCTATCTCTCTCTTTATCTCATTAAATTTTGCCAAGTTGTTTTTTAGTTCTTCATTCGTAGTTGTTAAAGCAGACTTAATATTCAAGAGTTCACGCAGAGCAGTTCTAATATCCCTGAGTTCACTCGTAGACAATGGAGGATCAACAATTGTTTTTAAAGCTGTTTCTTCTTCAGGACTCAGCTCACCTTCTCTTTGCCTAGGCGAACCACCAATTGGCCCCTCAATAAAACTCGTCTCATCAATAAAACTCGTCTCATCAATAAAACTCGCCTCAAATTCTGTTATTACTTTATCTGTTTTTTGACCTACCTCTGGAATAGTGGCGATTTCTATTTCAGATCGTGTTGGCAACAACCGCCCCATTTTATGTAAAAGTCTAACAGCATCAGACCTTAGATTTGTAATGTTTAATCGTTCTGCATCAGCAGCAGGGAGGTCTCGTCTAATTGTACTTAGACTTAAAAACTTGGTCGCGTTTGGCTTTGTAGTAACTCTTACGTGGCCTCCTTTACTAGTCCTAATATACAAATGGCCGCCATCTTCTTCAAAATCGTTAAGATCAAGTATTTCTGGCAGCTCCCGTTCTATACTTTTATAGAATGATTCAATTCGTCGTTGCAATAGTTCGTGACGCTGTCTAGGGAGTGAAGAGCCTACTCCTAAAAGTTCTTGACGAGCACTAAGGAGTGAAGAACCTACATCTTGAGGTTGTCTAGGGAGTAAAGGACGTGCTTCTGCCCCCTCAAGTTCATCTTGTATTGAACGACCTGGTTCTATTTCATCTTCTTCTTCAATAGGACTAATCGCGTCAAAATCTTCATCAGCCATATTCATATATTTATTATTTTTTGTTTTATAAAAAATGAATCCATACGGCTGCGACCTTGATCCATTCAGAAAAGCGAAGGAACCCCATGGCATAAAAGGCATAAGACAGACTGTGTGGGTTGTAAATAATCCATCAACAATTGAGCCAAATGAAATGTTAACAGTAAGATTTAGTGACCTCGGGCCTGACGATGTTATAATGCCGGGCACTGCCAGGCTGTCATTCAAAATAGATATTGAGTCGGCGGATCCTAATGCCACTGTCGTTGCTAACCTGGGCAGGGCCATCATTAAAAATATGGTAATTAAACTGGAGGGTAGAGAAGTCTTCTCACTGAGTAGCGCAGACATTTTTAATCTCTATTCTGATCTGTGGCTGCCTAGAACAGAAAGAAAAGACAAAATCTTTCAGGGAATCCAGAGTCCAAACGGCATTAAGCACAGGCTTAATGCTGCAGATGCAAAGGAAGACGAGGGAGACCAGGCAATAGCGCGAGCATTTAAGAACAGATTTTGCATCCCTCTAGATTTTGAACTGTTAAAAACCCATCAGCCATATTACCAAGGTGCACTAAGAGACAAACTTACTTACGAACTGACATTCAGTGACAGCGGGTCTGTTATTCTATCAGATGACCCAACAGCTAGATACACTGTCAGCAACATCTCTCTTAATTTTGACGTTGTTACTAACCCTGAACTAGCTAGAATAATCTTAAACCAGTATAAAAGTAGGGCGGTTGTTTACTTTGAAAGAGTTTTACACCACAGTCTAGCGATTAAAAACAAGCAAGACACCGTCTGGGAAATAGCTATAAGCAATTCTTTAAGGTCCCTAAAGGGGGTTCTCTTGCTATTTACTGAACCCTCAGCTCCTTTTCAGAGAGAATCTGAGGTGTTTTACAACCCAAAAATTGAGCAGTTGTCTTGCACAGTAGATGGTAAGCCTTTTCAGCTGTATTCAGCCGGACTTTTACCTGACCAACACTTTGATGAAATAAGAAAATTGTTTGCTGGAGGCAGACAGACAAGCCCCACAGCCGATCATGTGTGTAAAAAACTTCACCTTCACGATGTAAGACTTGAAGATTATCTAACAGACAAATATGGACTATGGCTGGATTTTAGATCCACGTATGACAACAGACTGCACGGGAGTGGAAGAAGGGTAGGGTCAGATGGCATACTCATACAGATTAATAAGGAAGAGGAGGAGAATGGCCAGATACAAATGCACGTTTTTGTGGTTTATGACGCCCAGCTGAACATTGAAGAAAATAGACTGAAAGAAATAGCCTATTAAAACAGATGGATAGTTTGAACTTTTTGCCCAAAGACCCGCACTGTTCGCTTATTTGTGGGATTACTGGGTGTGGGAAAACTGTCTTCGTGCTTGATTTGTTACAAACAGTCTACAGATTTCATTACGAGCACATTGTTATATTCTGCACAACCATTAAGCACAACAAGTCTTACAAAGAAAGGCAGTTTGTTTGGACAGACGAGAATATATTCTTAGTTGATCCTACTGACAAGCTAAGCGACTGTTTAGAACATTACTATTGGCTATTTGAGGGAACCGAAACGCTGTTTATTATTGATGACTGTTCAGCCGAACAAGACATTGTTAAAAAAAGAAGGACTCTGTCTAAGCTAGCCTTTAGTGGAAGACACGCATTAGTTTCTGTTTGGCTCTTAACTCAAAAATACAATGCTGTCTTAAAAGACTTTAGATCGCAGTTAAAATCAGTCATCTTATTCTATACTAAGGACTGGGACAGTTTTGAAGAATGTTTAAGTGAAAACTATATAATCAGGGACAGGGATGAACTAAAAAAAATAAAAGAGCAGCTAGAAAAATCTAAGCACGCTAAACTATGCTTACGGACTGACCCGCCAGTTCAATACGTTTGCTTATTATAGATTGCACATTATAGATTGTTTATAATAAATTGTTCATTATAGATTGCTCATTATAGATTGCTCATTATAGATTGCTCATTATAGATTGTTTATAACAATTTGTTTATAATAAATTGTTTATATTAAAAAGAATGTCTCGAGGACCTGAATCAAAAGCAGAGTTAGCTCCTAAATGCGTTGCAGTAGAGATAAAAGATCTAGCAGATACAACTGACTTTGATCTGATAGGAGTGCCAGGAAATGTTTATGGATTTGAATACACCGACGATGGTGTTTACAAACGAATAGAAATTGAAGATAAAAAACGGCAGCAATATCCTACCCTGGAAGAGATAAGAAATCTAAGGGCAAACGATTTTGGCAAACACGAATACAAACTTCATAAACGAGAGAATGCCTGGGCGTTGCTTCCTGACATTAACTGGGATTTAAAGTTTGAACTACGAAGCCCCCATGTATACTTTGATAAGAAATACAATTTTAGAAAAGCTTTGAATGAAGGATGCCTTCTTGCTAGCCTAGTCCCAGGATTACAACAGAAAAAGCAGATTGAAATAACCAGGCAGGGCTCTGTATATATGCTGCGAGAAAGAAGTCCTTAGCTGAAGTGGGGGGTGACACCGTCGGCTTAGAGTTTAACCCAAAACTAGAATCACTGCCTAGAAAAATGACGATGCTTTTTCGCTTATTTATTACTCCAAGGGAGTCTGATCCTAGTTTGCCAGAGCATACGTTAATCAGAGGTGTACAAATAAAGTCTGAAAACTTGGATGGGCCTCTTAGGCTTGTTATTGCTATTACTAAAAACGGGGATGAAATAAACACTTCTGTATCTTCTGACAAAGTCACTGTGATGGTTGACAAAGACAAACTAACAGTGCTTGATTTTATTTTTTATTAAGTATGTTGATTTTATTGCGTTTTACTCTGTTGATGAAGTGCTGCCAGAAGGGTTAATAAGAAAATATGTACAAGATTAATCTTAATTAAAAAATTAATCTTAATTAAAAATGGATGATCAGGCTCAAAAGTTTAGGTTAGAGCAAATAACTGAACTTCAAGAAGAAATAGAAAGTGACTTGAATAAGTATAGGGTTACTAGAAAGAAATATGCTAAAGTTTTAAATACTCTTTCTTATATAATCACCGGCTCATCAGCTGTAGCGAGCGTAAGTGCTGGGTCCGGCGTTGCTCTTTTTGCTACTGGGGCCGGAGCGCCAGCCTCTTTAGCATTAGGGAGCCTTGGTTTGGGTTTAGGTGCTATGTCTATGATTGTGAGTGCTGTTTTAAAAAAATTAACGCCTAAACTACAAAAGCACACTGCCATTGTGGCCCTAGCATCAGCAAAACTTTGTTCATTAAGACTGAGAATAAGCAAAGCATTGCAGGACGAAAACATTACAGCTGAAGAATTTGAGCATCTTATGGCTGATGGTGAGGATTACAGGCGACAAAAAACTGAACTTCAAAAGGAGTGGAGAAAGACTTTTACTTCGCAACAGGTAGACACTGAGACAATCAAACAGAACATTGAAAAGCAAGCAAACAATCAGTTAAACCCAAAAATAGACTAAAAATAAGATGTGAACTAAAATAAATAAATAAATCATAAGTTTAACAAACAAAAAAATAAATAAATCATAAGTTTAACAAAAAAAATAAATACTATTTTATTTTATTTATTTTTTTTTTTTAACTAATCGGCACCGTGTTTGGTGGGACAACTTGCAACTCTTCGCGAACAAACGATCTTTTAGGGGCAGGCTTTTTAGACGCAGAAGAAAGAGTCTCTCTTAAATAATACACGGGAGGGGCTGTTTTCATAATTCTTTCAACTTCATATACGTCTACGCTCCATATGGGGTCTGTGGCTCTAATTCTAACATTGCCCTCTGCTTCTCCAGGCGCATACAAGTATCTTACTTTTAGTCCAAAAGGCAAGAGTTTTTGATTACCTTGGATGTCTTCAGTAATGCTAATTTTTTTTAATTTGATCGCGTTCACTGGCTTAAGACCCGTTGCTTTAAATTCTTCATTGTTCATGGCGTGTAAGACTGCTGGCAATCTCCTAACCCATTCTGTGTTGCGCGTCCTGTCCATAAGATCTCTGTGGTATTGATAGATAAACAGACGCTCAGCTAGATTCTTATTAAAGTTTTCTACTAGAGCTTGGGAGCGATGGTTGCCTGGGATCCCTCTCTTAACTGTAACCCGATGTCTTAAAAACAACTGGTTTACGGCTCCTTTAAACTCTTTCCCATCATCAACCTGGATCAACCTAGGATACTTTAATGGACCTCGCATGTATATTTGTTGTAAAGCCACAGCCACAGCAGTTGAGCTTTTATCCGTTAAAGGCTCAGCATCTTTATACCTTGAAGCCATGTCAACAACTGTAAGAGCATACTTAAACTTTTTTCTTCTAACTTTGTCATGCGGAAGATACAACAAGTCCATCTGGTGGGTGTCATTAGGAACTGAGTTAACAAATCGAGGCCTTATTATTCTTTTTGGGGCAGGCAGATATATTTGCCAGATCGCTTGTTTTGAAAGCCAGTCTTTTGCTTCTGATTCAGACACCCTAGCAGCTTTACTCAGTTTATCAATAGCGGCCTTTCCTTTCCAATACCCTCCAGGAGAATAATATATTTTGTACTTCGTATCGTCCATAAGAGACTGTTTTTATTACATTTTTAACTATTGTTTTTAGATTGAATATGCAAGAAGAAAGATTGCCCCCATAGCACCTATAATAAAGCCTATTTCTGCCATTTTCTGATCCTCAGATGGTTCATAAAAGTTAGACAGTTCTGGCGGTGCCGATGTTAGAAACTTCTTTCCTGTCACTAAGTAATATTCATTCATTGCATCATCAACGTCTGTAAATGTGTGCTCTGCATGTCCCTGTTCTCTTAACTTTTTATTAATAAAGTCTAAGTGAGCAATCCTCCTTTTCTCGTAAGCGTCTCTTGCCTTAGCTAAATCTTCCATTGCCTTGTTATGGCGTTCTCTCTCTTCATCAGACCGCAATTTACTAAACATATAATTACTGCCGGAGAAAGCCAATGCATTAACAATAGCTCCTCCCACCATCAGAACTATTCCAGACATCTTTTTTTTTATAAATGAATGAATCTTTTTTTATAAATCAATATTTTTTAGAATGAATTTTTTTTTTTTTTTTATAAATCAATCTGCCTAAATGCATTAATCTTTCTATGCATTGATGTTTTCTGGGATAATCCCCTGTGTAACAAGAAAGTCTTTTGAGCCAATCCCCGCCGTTATTACAGCTATAACCTTAACAACATCCTCAATGTCTAACCTTCCTAGATCGGCCGGCCTCATTTTAAACATGTTTTTTGCTAACATGCTATATCCTATACTAAGGCCGCCGATTACAGCAGAGTGGTAAATCATATTGATGATCTTTGCAGTGCTCATATTTTTTATTAACTAAAAAAATAATTAAAATAATCATAATATGAAAGACTGTCTATGTGCTTTTTAATCAGATAATCTTTTGTTGCCAGAGCTAAAAATAAGGTTGTAACTAGTTTCGGCGAATCTTCTATCTTTCCTATGTTGGGCGGTTTTATTCTTAACAAACATTTTGCTAGGGTTGAATAAACTATAACACCAACAATAGGCACTGCATAATTAACCAACGTTATACTCATGGTTTTATTTTTTATTTATTTAATTTTTAGATTTAAAAATGATGGCCAAACACAGCGAATCTGATCTAATGATTTTAGTAGAAAATTGTAATGAACTATTTGACGAAACGATGAAAGTGTTAAACATTGATTTTAGTAAATCTGGGTTTGAGAATGATGTAAACAATTTAATCAAAAATCATAGTGAACTATTTGACAAAGCAATCAAAGAGTTAAACATTGGCTGTAGTGATTCAAAAAAAGCTAAAGTATTGGCAGGCATTCTTGTAAGATTAGGGTGTCTTGAAGTATTGCAACGCTTGGGTGAAGAATAAAAGCGCGTTTACTTACATTTATTTTTTTTTTAATTTACGTAAATATTGTGGGTTAAAAATGAACCCCACAAGTAAATCCGAGGTTGGAAAACTATATACGTGGGAGGAGATATTTGACGGTAATGAACAATTAAGCGATACGTTCATTGAATTAGACATGGACACGGTCATAGACATGGACATTATTAACCCTACAAACGTTCAGAAAAATGTAACACATGCTATTTCTAAAATTCCAGAGTTTCTTCAAATTAACCCGCCAGTAAAAGTCATGTTGGTTGTTCTAATTAATTATATAACCCCCGATGATAGTAGTATGCAAGTCTGGGTTTCAACTAGACAGAAAAAAGTAATCAGCTATCGCAACTTTACACCTGACTGGGCTGATTACATGCTTACACAGTTTAACCATGCGATTGAAGAAGCGAAACAGCGCGGCTCCGGTTGGTCTGAAGGAACAGTCCTCGAAATCAAATTAAGACAAACAAAGTTCTATGATATAGTCGGCAATTCTTACATCCTTCTCCCGAGAGAGTTAGTTCTTAAACGAGCAGTCTTAAATATACATAATTCGGATAACTTATGTTTCATGTGGTGTATTTTGGCGCATTTACACCCTGTTAAAAAGCACCCAGACAGAGTTTCCAATTACAGGCAGTATATAAATGAGCTAAACTTAAATAACATAACCTTTCCAGTGAGCATAGAAAGTATCGACCAGTTTGAAGAGCAAAACAAACCGATAACCATAAACGTATACACATGGTCTGTAGTAGACAATCTAGTCCCTCTAAGAATCTCTCCCAATGCTCCCCCTTTAGGCGAATCACTTGAGAACCATGTAGACTTGATTCTGTTTACAGACGGTTCCAAGAGCCACTATGTATTAATTAGAACAATGAGCAGACTTCTGGCGTATACCACAAAGGATCCTGCTAAACAGGGGCTTTGTAGAAGATGTTTGGTTAGAATTCCATCTATACAGGCGGCTGACAAACATAAGAAACATTGTAAAAGTTTTGAAGACTGTAAAACCGAAATTATTGCGCCCCCGCCCGGGTCTAAAGTCAGGTTTAAGAATGTACGAAAAATGCAAATGAGCCCATACGTAGTCTATGCTGACTTTGAAGCAATCTTGCCACAGTACTACGGCCCTCAAGAACGGACACAACAAAAAACAACCATATTGTCCCGTCATCAGATCTGTTCTTATGCATTTGTCGTTGTTAGGTCAGATGGCGGACACACACAGCCGGAGATTTACAGAGGCCCCAACGCAGCCGGTCGATTTTTGGAGCAGATGAAACACCTTCGCAATCAATTTTCCAATCAGCTGAACCTTTCAGGCATTAAGATGACCCCCGAAGATGAAGAACGTTATAAATCAGCTACCCACTGCTGGATATGCAACAGAGAATTATCAGGCGATGCTGTAAGGGACCATGATCACATTACTGGCAAATTCAGAGGGGCAGCGCATAATAGCTGCAATCTTCAACTTAAGGTTGACCCCAAGACATGGAAACTGCCAATCTTCTTTCATAACTTGCGGGGCTATGATTCTCACTTTATCATGCAAGCAGTAACTTCTAAATATAAGAGGGTTAGCTGTATTGCACAATCATCAGAAAAGTACATGACCTTTACTCTTGACTGTTTGTCCTTTTATGACTCTGCCCAGCATCTGATGGAGAGCTTAGACAAATTAGCAGAATCTCTACAAGACTATCCAATCACTAAAAAATATTTCGACCCATCTTTAGTCCGTAAAGGCGTCTATCCTTATGAATACATGGACTCGTGGGAGAGGTTTGACGAGCCGGCGCTGCCAGCAAAGGAAGACTTTTACAGCCGTCTTAGAAGAAAGGACATATCTGACGCCGACTATGAATACGCGCAAAAAGCCTGGACGGAATTACACTGCAAAACGATGGGCGATTATCACGATCAGTATTTATTGGCCGACGTGTGTTTATTAGCTGACGTCTTTCAGAATTACAGATCCACTTGCATGAAACACTACGGTCTGGATTCGTCACAGTACATCTCTTCCCCGGGGTTGTCTTGGGATGCATTCTTGAAGTATACAAACGTCGAGATTGACTTAATATCGGATCTGGATACACTTCAGATGATTGAGGGCGGGCTGAGAGAAGGCATTAGCATGGCCTGTCATCCTTACCGCAGAGCCAACAACAAGTATTTAGACGATTATGATCCAACTAAACCATCCAACTATCTGATGTACTTAGACGCCAACAATCTGTATGGGTGGGCCATGAGCCAGGCACTGCCATTAAGAAACTTTGAAATGATAAACGGGCCTCATGAGGTTGATCGGGTGGTAGGACTATTGTCGCAGCTTACACCCGATAATCCAATAGGACTAATCTTAGAGGTAGACTTAGATTATCCCGCAGAGTTGCATGACCTTCATAACGATTTCCCCTTAGCCGCAGAAAGATTAAAGATGAGTCCCACCGAGCCGCCCAAACTCGTGCCTAACCTCTTTAACAAAACTAAATATGTCTGCCATTACAGGCTGTTACAATTTTACTTAAGACACGGGTTAAAGCTGACAGCTGTTCACAGAATAATTACCTTTGACCAAGAGCCTTTCATGAGACCATACATCATGAAGAACACTGATCTTAGGACTGCGGCCACTGACGCTTCAGAAAAAGACTTCTTTAAGTTGATGAACAACAGTTGTTTTGGCAAAACCATGGAGAACGTACACAATCGTAAAGATGTAAGATTAGTTACAAACAAAAAACAAGCAATTAAGCTGACCTCTAAACCTAACTATCAAGACTTTAGAATATTTAGCGACAGCCTGGTTGGCATTATGATGAAGAAACTGAGTGTGAAGTTGGACAAGCCGGTGTTTATCGGATTCGCCGTGCTAGAGCTGTCTAAGCTGTTAATGCTTGAATTTCTATACGACTACTTTAAGCCGCTGTACCCAGAATCAAATGTCCTTTACACAGACACTGATAGTTTTATTATGGACATCCCAACTGAAGACTTCTACAAAGACATGGAAATAGAAGTGGCTAAAGGAGCTGACGGATGGTACGACACATGCGACTATCCAAAAGATTCGCCTTTACATTCAACCATGAACAAGAAAGTGATTGGAAAGATGAAGGATGAATTTAATGGGATGGTTATACAAGAATATGTTGGCCTGCGGTCAAAGATGTATAGCGTTGCTACCCAGACTTCTGTAACAAAGAAAGCTAAGGGCATAGATAAAGAAGTTGTAAAAAAAGAAATAAGTCACAACAACTACAAGCAGGCTCTCTTTGAACGCGAAGTATTTTATCACACAAATGTTAATCTGCACTCTACTCTTCATCAAGTAAACACAACTGCTGTTAATAAGAAGTCACTAGTTTCTAACAATAACAAGCGAACTTACGTTAGCCCGAGTTTTCATACGCTATAGGCCCCCGGAGAACTGACTTGTCCGACTTAACTTAAGATCTTAACTAGTACTTAACTTAAGATCTTAACTAGTACTTAACTTAAGATCTTAACTAGTACTTAACTTAAGATCTTAACTAGTACTTAACATGACTTGCACTTAACTTGCACTTAACTTGCACTTAACTTGTTATAACTGACTTAACCAGTACTTAGCTTGTACTTAGCCAGTACTTAACAACACATTTAAAACAAACTAATTTATTAAAAATGGGTCTACAGCAGGAGGTTGTACTTTTTTTGCAGAAGCTGGTTCTTTTACTGTTTTTGTGGGGGATTTGTGACTTTGTTGCTAAGTATGGCTTTAGGCGCTTGTATGCCAAAACCCCTCCACCAACAACAATACTCCCCAGTACATAACAATACATCTTATAGTTTGATTGTGTTGTTGTTGGTGGCGGTGCTGGTGCTGGTGCTGTTGTTGTATTACTATCTAATAATTTTTGTTTTGCTGCTTGGTTTGCTTTTTGCAGTCTGTTCCATTCAGCTAGTTTACGGCCGGCCTCAACACGCCCAGCACTTTTAGCTTTAGTAACACTACTCACCTGCGGGACACTCAGTTGTGGATTCACTTGTGGGGCACTCGCCTGTAAATCCACTTGTGGGGCATTCTGCTCCTGTGGAGTCTTCTTCTCTGCTCGCTCATTTTTTTTTAGTCTGATTAAAATTAATATGATTAAAATTAATGTGATTAAAAGTAATTAATCCCATGATGAATGGACATAGCAATGTCCCAAATCTATAATACATGTCACATGCAAGAGATTCTAGGGACTTGGTTAAAACCGGATCTTGTGTTAAGTCATATTTTAAATCTTCTTCTGAATCAATCGGCGCTATCTTGCCTACTAACTTAGCATATAAACTAATCATTGTCTGCCCCACCGATCTAACCATTTTTGATCCTAGCTGTGCTTCGTACCTAGCGTAATACTTCTCAACGTCTGATGTAGACAATTGCTGAATCTGTTCAATACTTAGTTCAGTGCCTAAATACTGCCTGGTTTTTCCACATGCAGCCAGAGAGTATAATCTTTCTTTATGACAGAGGTCTGCTGCCTCCTCACACTTTAATAGCTCGTCGCAATCCATTTTTAAAAGCAATAAAAAAAAAAAAAAATTGTAAATTCAGCTGTTATTTATTATTCATAGTCTTTTACTAATCTTAAAAACTGTTTAGGTTTAAAGGTAACAGTTACTCCTTCAGGGTTAGTAGAAGCGGTCAGATTAAAATCTTCAGGAGCTATTTGATCAATTAAAATAGCAAACAACTTTATAACTGGATGGGGCCAAGAATGCGGTAGTTCACTGATGGCGTTCCTTACGCTTTCTCGCATATCTACGCGCTCAAAAAGCTCCGTAATTAATTCTTCAAACTCTTCTCTATCAACCCCCCAGCTCCTTTCCTGCAACTCCCAATCTCTAAATATATCAATAAGCTCTGCAACTACTCCGGGCTTCATTTTTTAAACCAGATTATAAACACCAATTAAAAAAAATTAAGCAAGCCATTCTTCTTGTTTGCGCAAGAATCAAAAGAGAGAAAGGGTAAATAGTGATTCTGTTGGTAGTAAACTGGGTCAAACAGCCCTGTGTGATCGCTTGACCTACAAAGCTCAGCAGTAAACTAGGTCAAACGACCCTGTGTGATCACTTGGCCTAGGTCAAACGACCCTATGTGATCACTTGACCTACAAAGTGGTGCAGTAAACTAGGTCAAACGACCCTATGTGATCACTTGACCTACAAAGTGGTGCAGTAAACTAGGTCAAACGACCCTATGTGATCACTTGACCTACAAAGTGGTGCAGTAAACTAGGTCAAACGACCCTATGTGATCACTTGACCTACAAAGTGGTGCAGTAAACTAGGTCAAACGACCCTATGTGATCACTTGACCGAGTTGATTGAGGTGCTTTGCTTAGCTAGGAGAGAATGTCAATATCTAGGCTCTATATTACCCATTTTTTTGTTTTGCACGTAAGCCCCCCATTTTAAAATAACGATTACGTCAATTTTGGAGGTTTTTGCATGTTAATTTTGATTGTAAAAAGGTGTCAATTTTGGCAAAAAGTAGCATGAGATGGACGAGATTTGTTTGTGAAAAGGGGGGTTTTCGTGCAAAATAAGATGTGGGGAATAGAGTATAGATATTGACATTCTCTCAAGAGAAAATCTTTTGGTGAGGGGGGAGGGGAGGGGGGCGGGCTATGTCACATCGAAATTGACAACCACCACACCATCCACTCCTACACCACCTTCCTGTACAAATGTACACCCCCCCAACTTTTTTCTGCCCCTCCTTCCCCCTTCTTTCTTTCTCTCTCCCTTTGTCTCTCAAACAGCAATAATGCTTACACTGCCATCACCCCCCTCACACCTCCTGCAGTCTGTTCAAAGTCGCCCATCTCCCCCCTCCCCCTTCTTCCCTTTCCTCTCCTCTCGCTTACCTCATGAGCAGTGATCATGTCTGGTTGGGACAAAGGATCATGCTCTTTCCTTTCTTTCCCTTGGGACAAAGGATCATGCTCTTTCCTTTCTTTCCCTTGGGACAAAGGATCATGCTCTTTCCTTTCTTTCCCTTTTACCACCACCATGGCTGTTACACTCTCTGCCTGAGCATGACGCAGTTATGGTAAACAGCGCTTTGTCAATCAGCATGAAGGCGCACTAACAAGAACCCCAACTGTAAGAAAAAGTGTTCTCCAATCTTGTACCCCTCTCCTCCCACTGTAAGTGGTGAGGGATGACGAAATCCACTCCCCCTTTTCCCCTTTTCTTTGTCATTAGTGACACAAAACAAACTGCCAGAGGAAATGGGCGAGATAGCTTGGCCTACGAAAAGGGGAAACTCACTGTGAACAATCACTGCACTCCTCAGATGGGTAATTGATCACCACAGTGTAGCCACAAAGACAACAAGGGTAAATCAGAGAAGGGACCGATCATCTCCACATCCTCTGAATCTCCCGTGTTCAAAGTTTCACTGTTTCCCAGAAGAACTGTAAGTTGAAATTACGTTTCTAGATTTTGAGACTATGTATTGCTTGTATGTATGCCATGTGGTTTGACAGTATAATTTTATGCCCGTACTTGGTGACATGTATCAAGATGATAAAGGAATATTCTATTGTAATAGTTAGTTTGCCACAACTTGGTAAAAGTATTAAGATACTTGATTTGTGTTCTTTGTCAGCCATCTGACTTTTGCCAGTATTCAGTACTATCTGTTAAGATGATAACTGAATGATAAATTCTGACAAGAAAAGCAGTATGCCTATACTAGGTGAAAACTGTTAATTTATTAATACTGTTGATTGTCGGAAGGCTTTGAAGTGTGTGAATCTAAGTCTACACCATATGTTACTGCAATTTAATTTATAAGAAAAATTGAAGAGTTATTTGACTTCCATTGTTTAGCGTTGCATAACTGTCTCCTACCTTTCATTTAAACTCCACTCAAAATCGGAATAAGAATGGAGATTAATAATTATGGCAAGTATTTTTAGGCTAGTCTAATTCTTTGTTGGCTGAGATCTCACATATTTACTGAAAGCCAGAGGGCAAGTGTGAGAACTCGACAAGCCAGACTCACAGCTACTTAACTACAGACCACGTTCTGTCTTGTGACCAGATCCTCAGACCCTGGGCATGCCTAGTAGGGGACAAACACCGCAGCCCAGCACATGAACAGCTGGTCTAACGAGAAGTGGATCAGTCACCAGCGATTAGAGAGAGAGAGAGAGAGAGAGAGAGAGAGAGAGAGAGAGAGAGATCAACAATCCTCTCCAACATCAGATAGAGCCTTCATGCTGATGAACAAAACTACGTTGTGCACACCTGGGAGACATGGTAGACATGGACACCCTGGAATCTACGTAAATCACGTGAAGATCGCACGGCAGCCAACACTGCTCATTCGTATCAAGCTGGAGCAAGTAAGGAACGGTGAGGGAGAGGTTGACAGCTCCTGTGAAGAAGAGATGATGGTAGCTGGGGAACTCTTCACCTGGAGTTTTAACATATTTACAAGATGCGCCCTCCATTCAGAGAAGCAGACCCCTTTATAGTTACTCAAATTCTCTGCTCCTCTGTAGTCACTGGTGTATGTCTTAGGGTAGTTGGTTTGCTACAAGAGACAGCCAGACCGACAGAGGGAGGAAGGAAGAGGAGGATGGGGTTGAGGGGGCGAAGGTAGACATTACAAAATGACTTAAACTGATACCTTTATTGTAGTTTGCAAGACAGACTGAGAGAAAGAGAGAAAGAGAGAGAGAAAGAGAGAGAGATGACCCAGGATGACCCAGGATGACCCAGGATGACCCAGGATGACCGAAGCTGTCTATTTCTTCCAGTGTCTGCCCATTCACGTGATGTTACCTGCTTCATGTTATCTCTGAGTCGATCATTTCCGTCAGTTCTTAATATTGTCTCCAGTCTGGCATTGAATTCCTGAGTTATCTCTGAGTCGATCATTTCCGTCAGTTCTTGATATTGTCTCCAGTCTGGCATTGAATTCCTGAGTTATCTCTGAGTCGATCATTTCCGTCAGTTCTTGATATTGTCTCCAGTCTGGCATTGAATTCCTGAGTTATCTCTGAGTCGATCATTTCCGTCAGTTCTTGATATTGTCTCCAGTCTGGCATTGAATTCCTGAGTTATCTCTGAGTCGATCATTTCCGTCAGTTCTTGATATTGTCTCCAATCTGGCATTGAATTCCTGAGTTATCTCTGAGTCGATCATTTCCGTCAGTTCTTGATATTGTCTCCAATCTGGCATTGAATTCCTGAGTTATCTCTGAGTCGATCATTTCCGTCAGTTCTTGATATTTTCTCCAATCTGGCATTGAATTCCTGAGTTATCTCTGAGTCGATCATTTCCGTCAGTTCTTGATATTTTCTCCAGTCTGGCATTGAATTCCTGAGTTATCTCTGAGTCGATCATTTCCGTCAGTTCTTGATATTTTCTCCAATCTGGCATTGAATTCCTGAGTTATCTCTGAGTCGATCATTTCCGTAAGTTCTTGATATTGTCTCCAGTCTGGCATTGAATTCCTGAGTTATCTCTGAGTCGATCATTTCCGTAAGTTCTTGATATTGTCTCCAATCTGGCATTGAATTCCTGAGTTATCTCTGAGTCGATCATTTCCGTAAGTTCTTGATATTGTCTCCAGTCTGGCATTGAATTCCTGAGTTATCTCTGAGTCGATCATTTCCGTAAGTTCTTGATATTGTCTCCAGTCTGGCATTGAATTCCTGAGTTATCTCTGAGTCGATCATTTCCGTAAGTTCTTGATATTGTCTCCAGTCTGGCATTGAATTCCTGAGTTATCTCTGAGTCGATCATTTCCGTCAGTTCTTGATATTGTCTCCAGTCTGGCATTGAATTCCTGAGTTATCTCTGAGTCGATCATTTCCGTCAGTTCTTGATATTGTCTCCAGTCTGGCATTGAATTCCTGAGTTATCTCTGAGTCGATCATTTCCGTCAGTTCTTGATATTGTCTCCAGTCTGGCATTGAATTCCTGAGTTATCTCTGAGTCGATCATTTCCGTCAGTTCTTGATATTGTCTCCAGTCTGGCATTGAATTCCTGAGTTATCTCTGAGTCGATCATTTCCGTAAGTTCTTGATATTGTCTCCAGTCTGGCATTGAATTCCTGAGTTATCTCTGAGTCGATCATTTCCGTAAGTTCTTGATATTGTCTCCAGTCTGGCATTGAATTCCTGAGTTATCTCTGAGTCGATCATTTCCGTAAGTTCTTGATATTTCTCCAGTCTGGCATTGAATTCCTGAGTTATCTCTGAGTCGATCATTTCCGTAGTTCTTGATATTTTCTCCAGTCTGGCATTGAATTCCTGAGTTATCTCTGAGTCGATCATTTCCGTAAGTTCTTGATATTGTCTCCAGTCTGGCATTGAATTCCTGAGTTATCTCTGAGTCGATCATTTCCGTAAGTTCTTGATATTTCTCCAGTCT
>CM065726.1:72301921-72304421 GCA_033310375.1 Conus canariensis | reverse complement strand
ATAGCAAACAAAAAACAAAAACAAAAAACCATGAACGTTGACCCATACATCCGGTTGTTCTCCAAACTAAAACAGTAAAGTAGTAAACACACATTCAAAATCCAGACAACTTCAACACACACACACACACACACACACACACACACACACACACACACACACACACACACACACACACACATTTTGGCTCTCGACTGACATCAGTGACTGTGCATTATTTTGATATGAACTTTTCCACCCGAGAGCTGTGTGTAACCTCCTGATCCGGACGAACAGCGAGGCCAGCGGAAAATCGGGAAAGTAGGTTAGGTGTGAAGTGCGAGGCTGTGGCGAACCGATCTGTGTGTGGCACGTTTACCGCCAGTGACGTCAGCACGGAGCCCAGGGAGCGGCAGCAGCTGTCTGGGGTTTTACCACAACGAACGCGCAAATAGGCGTGAGAAACTGGAATTGCTTCAACTTTTAAAAACTCGCAAATCTGAGAAGAGAGAGAGAGAGAAGAGAGAGAGAGAGAGAGAGAGATTTATAATAGTGAATGTGTCAATGTGGACCTACTCGAAGGCTCGCTCACGCAGGTATTCCTATGTCAGTATACAAGAAAGTTCATTAACACTCATGCATGCACACGAGCTGCGCCTATTATACACTGCGTTAGACACACACACACACACACACACACACACACACACACACACACACACACACACACACACACACATACACACACACACACACACACACGTACACACAGACACACACACACACACACACACACACACACACACACACACACACACTGTATTCAAATAACAACACAGTAGTGCTGGGTTTCTTTCGGAGGCTTCAGTTAACCATACAGTAATCACACACACCGAAACCAAATGGAAGGGTGGACAGAATGGGAAGCGGGGGGAAAAAAGCGATACAGATGTACGAGTATTCTCCTCCTCCTCCTCCTCGTCTTCTTCTTCTTCTTTTTCTTCTACATGTGGACGAGGACGCACAGACTGTGGGAGTGCTGGAAGTAAGCCATAATGCAAACCGGCGCCCCAAACAGTGCCGAATGACCTTAATTTAATGCAAACCAAACAACCGAATTTTCAACACTGTACCAGCCGCCGTGGCGAAGTGGTTAGCGTCGCGGACTCCCGGCTGGGAAGTCGTGGGTTCGAATCCCATCAGAGTCATGTGGGTTTTTCTGCCCCGACCGGCTCCTACCCAGAGTTGAGTTTGCTGCGGACTCAGTTGGGAAGACTGGGACCACACAGTCGAGTTTCATCCACTTAATGGATGCGTTTCTGAGAGTGTTGCTCAAATTTCCTGACCAACACTGCAGGTGCCTGTATCTCTCGGGCCTGGTTGACGCCGGGATATATTATGAAAGGAAGCATAGAGTACAGCCCTGTCATGTAGTCTCAGACCGAAATGGAAATCCGTAGCATCATCTTAATCATCCTCATTCTCATCGATCAGCATAAAAAAAAATGTCTCAAATTCTGTGGCCCTTCATGCCCTGCTGTCATGGTGACTTCAGTTTCAATGTCCTCTCCACGTCTGTGGCCTTGGTTTGGTTCCGTCGGGGTCACCGGTATCGGTGAGTCCATGGGGGCTGTCGTTGGACGGACGTGGTGGCGCCCTCCGGAGGGAGAGCTCGCTCACGCCGGCTCCGCGACTAAGCAATTATTGTCGTCAGTAGGGGGCTTAGTAGGTGGTGTCCTGCGTATGTTAGATCAGAACAGGCGCCACTGAACACCACCGAAGTGACCCGGCAGCAGTGCAGTGTCTCCTCCGGTGGGTTGCCTCTTGACGACTTGACATTGACTGCTCCCTGTGGATTGCCGGTGCCGGGGCTGCGGCGGGGCCGACCGGGCTGTGGCTGTGGACGGGATGTCGGAATGAGCGGCGTGGGTGCATTGCCTCTGAGGTGGGGCAGAGGTTGGGACAGAAAAAAAAGGCAAGAGAACAATCTCCCCCCCCCCACCCCCCACCCCATCTTCTTCCCGTAACAAAAGAAAGGCAAGAGAACTAACCCCCCCCCCCCCCTCCTCCCATCCTCTTAAAAAAAGGGGGAATTTTTTTTTTTTTTTAAATAATAAAAAAGAGAATTTTCCACACTGTCGCATTCAGACGTTATAGATAACAGACATGAAAACACACACAACAATGTTCCTCTAATGGCTGTCAGCGGCTGAAGAGCTCTGTTCCCTTCTGAGAGCCCTAAGGGAGTATTCTTTGGAGCATTTTGACATTTCCTGCTGACGGCTATGGGATGAGAATTCTTTGGTGCATCTTTGCTATTCCCCGCTGACAGCTATGAGGGTGTATTTTGGTGCATTTTGCCATTCCCCGCTGACAGCTAGGAGGGTGTATTTTCGTGCATCTTGCCATTCCCGCTGACAGCTAGGAGGGTGTATTTTGCTGCATTTTACCATATCCGCTGACAGCTAGGAGGGTGTATTTTGGTGCATTTTGCCATTCCCAGCTGACAGCTAGAAGGGCG
>CM065726.1:72291921-72294421 GCA_033310375.1 Conus canariensis | reverse complement strand
ATGCCCTACTCTTCTGCGAAAGGTGAGAAGGGATGTAACATGCGAGCAGGCTGTGTTTATGTATGTGCAGTCACGCACAGGAACTGGGTTTGAACTCTGAACCAGAGGACTGGGAGGGGACTGGAGGCTGTGTAGATGTTAACTCTCAATCAGAGGACTGGAGGGGACTGGAGGCTGTATAGATGTTAACTCATGCAGAGGACTGGGGGGGAGGGGGGGGGGGACTGGAGGCTGTATAGATGTTAACTCTCAATCAGAGGACTGGGAGGGGACTGGAGGCTGTATAGATGTTAACTCATGCAGAGGACTGGAGGGGACTGGAGGCTGTGTAGATGTTAACTCTCAATCAGAGGACTGGAGGGGACTGGAGGCTGTGTAGATGTTAACTCATGCAGAGGACTGGAGGACTGTGGGAGATGTTAACTCTGAAGGGAAAATCTCTTCCTGCCTGGCTGGCCCAAGTCAGAATCGAACCTCAATCTTCGGAATAAGAGTCAGACGCCTTACCCCCAGGACCAACCAGGCCCTTCATTACCTTTTTGAAGGTGGGGGGAAGGGGGGAGGGTGGAGTGGCGGAGTGGTGGGAGGTTGTTCCTACCACATGTGTTGTTCAGTCGGATGACATTTTCCTGGCCTTTTCGACACCTGAACTACGTTTTCCTACCCTTTGACTATACATATTACAACGCGTGTTGCTAAGACTGACAGAACGGTTGTAAGCGATGGAGGTGGGCGAATCTTAACGAACGGTTGTAAGCGATGGAGGTGGGCGAATCTTAACGAACGGTTGTAAGCGATGGAGGTGGGCGAATCTTAACGAACGGTTGTAAGCGATGGAGGTGGGCGAATCTTGATCAAGCTGAAGGATGGAACCAGTTAGCAATGCTGTCCCCACAGGAAATTACTCCACTAACTACAAGACATACGCGGAAAGTCTTGCGATGGCTGCGATTTTACAAACAGAGAGAGGTAAAGAAATTCATGTCAAGAGTATTCATCTTCTCCAGTGCATTCTCAGTCCTTCAGTCACTCGTAAGCCTCAAAATAAGGAACTGAATACTTTGACCACTGCTATGTCTACTGTACAACTATCCTAGGACCACAATCCAGTGGATCCCTTCTCGTTGGATCCCTGGGAAAAAAAAGTAGAAGGCAAACCATAGAAGGACGCTAGAGAAAGATTACTTTGTGCCGAAAAGGTCTGATCACCCCACCCCCCCCCCCCCCCCCCCCCCCCCGCACAATCCAGCCATTTTGGACAGAAAAAGGTCTGATCACCCCGTACAATCCAGCCATTTTGGACAGAAAGTCAGATCACCCCCCGCACAATCCAGCCATTTTGGACAGAAAGAGGTCAGATCACCCCCCGGCACAATCCAGCCATTTTGGACAGAAAGAGGTCTGATCACCCCCCGCACAATCCAGCCATTTTGGACAGAAAGAGGTCTGATCAACCCGCACAATCCAGCCATTTGGACAGAAAAAGGTCAGATCACTCCACGCACAATCCAGCCATTTTGGACAGAAAAAGGTAAGATCACTCCACGCACAATCCAGCCATTTTGGACAGAAAAAGGTCTGATCACCCCCCGCACAATCCAGCCATTTTGGACAGAAAAAGGTCAGATCACTCCACGCACAATCCAGCCATTTTGGACAGAAAAAGGTCAGATCACCCCCCGCACAATCCAGCCATTTTGGACAGAAAAAGGTCAGATCACCCCCCGCACAATCCAGCCATTTTGGACAGAAAGAGGTCTGATCACCCCACACAATCCAGCCATTTTGGACAGAAAAAGGTCTGATCACCCCCCGCACAATCCAGCCATTCTGGACAGAAAAAGGTCAGACCACCCCCTGCACAATCCAGCCAAAGGTTTCATTATCCTACATAGTCATGTCACATTGTGCAGATAAAGGCTTCATTATCCTCCCCAGCTATATCACTTTGTGCAGATAAAGGTTTCATTATCCTACTCAGTTATGTCACTTTGTGCAGATAAAGGTTTCATTATCTTACATAGTCATGTCACTTTGTGCAGATGAAGGTTTCATTATCCTACATAGTCATGTCACTTTGTGCAGATAAAGGCTTCATTATCCTACCCAGCTATATCACTTTGTGCAGATAAAGGTTTCATTATCCTACTCAGTTATGTCACTTTGTGCAGATAAAGGTTTCATTATCTTACATAGTCATGTCACTTTGTGCAGATGAAGGTTTCATTATCTTACATAGTCACGTCACTTTGTGCAGATAAAGGTTTCATTATCCTACATAGTCATGTCACTTTGTGCAGATAAAGGTTTCATTATCCTACATAGTCATGTCACTTTGTGCAGATAAAGGTTTCATTATCCTACATAGTCACGTCACTTTGTGCAGATAAAGGTTTCATTATCTTACATAGTCACGTCACTTTGTGCAGATAAAGGTTTCATTATCCTACATAGTCATGTCACTTTGTGCAGATAAAGGTTTCATTATCCTACATAGTCA
>CM065726.1:72241921-72284421 GCA_033310375.1 Conus canariensis | reverse complement strand
TATCTATCTGATCGAACCCAGCTTGTCTCTATTAATGGTTTCTCCTCTCAACCAGCTATCCTCCAGTACGGAGTTCCCCAGGGATCCGTCTTGGGGCCCCCTCCTTTTCGTACTTTACACCCACCCTTTCTCCGACATTGTTGCCCATCATTGCCTGTCTCACCACTGCTTTTGAAATGACAATCAAATTTGCATATCCAGCGATATATCTCAGCTGCATTCTGCAATCCAACTCACACAGTCGTGTATCATTGTCGCGCGCATATTGTGTGTGTGTGTGTGTGTGTGGTGTGTGTGTGTGTGTGTGTGTGTGTGTGTGTGTGCGCGCGCGCGCGCGCGCGCGCTCGTGCGTGCTGTCGTGTGCGTTGTTGTGAGACTCTGTGTGTGTGTGTGTGTGTGTGTGTGTGTGTGTGTGTGTGTGTGCGCGCGCGCGCGCGCGCGTGAGTGTGAGTGTGTGTCAATATGCACTCTTGTTTGTAGGTGCATGGTACTTATTGCAATATTTATATGGTACTTATTGCAATATTTATCTTCTTATTGGTTTCATTTATGTTTTCTTTAATCTTTGCTGTATTTGTAAGCGCTTAGGGCTTAATATTTAAGATTAAGCGCCATAAATAATCATTCATTTATTAAAAGATAAGCACACAAACAAACCAACCGGCAAGCATAAGAAAAAAGAAGGACGTCACTCTGACAATAACAGTAATTAAGGCATAATGATCAGAAAAAATGGCGATCATAAAAAAAATCATAATGTGAAATACAGAGAGAGAGAGAGAGAGAGAGAGAGAGAGAGAGAGAGAGAGAGAGATTTATTCATATAGGCCTTAGCCCCTTATGAAGGGGTGAGTGAGCATAATACATAAATTGAGATAAATACTCATGATTGTCAAACATTCCAAACATAAATCATTTAGAACATCAAGAAGTAACTGTTTCTCTAAATCTAAACGCCTTATACAAAAACAATGAGAAATTTCGAACAACTTCTGGTGAGGTTGACGACATCAGTATAGTCAATTTAAATAGAGAAGGCTGTCTATAAAATTTTGGCTGAATGCATTCGGTTCTAATGTTCTTTAGGGCTGGACAGCAAAGAACAAAATGGATTTCATTTTCTGGAGACTCTTTACAAAGCGGACACAAGACATTGTCATCAACAACGGTTTTGTATCTAAACTTGTGAACTGCCAATTCTGATATTCCAAACCTAAATTTGGTCATGATATATTTCAAGTGCCTGTCCATTAAGAGAGAGAGAGAGAGAGAGAGAGAGAGAGAGAGAGAGAGAGACAGACAGACAGACAGACAGACAGAGAAAGACAGACAGACAGACAGAGAAAGAGCAAACTAAGAGAGAGAGAGAGAGAGAGAGAGAGAGAGAGAGAGAGAGACAGACAGACAGACAGACAGACAGACAGAGAAAGAGCAAACTAAGAGAGAGAGAGAGAGAGAGAGAGAGAGAGAGAGAGTCATTCTTTATTAACAAGGAGAACGGGGTAAGCACAGTTGCACCTTTTTTCGTCCAGTCCTCGACTCTGAGGGGAGGTTAAACTGAATCAAATACGAACATCATAACATACAAAATAAAATGGAATATGCACGAGAATACATCTCTGCACATCAGTTTGCACATAACCACAGTAAACCGCCGTTTTATCGCAATCCTTCTTGATGCCCGCGGGATTTGTCGCAAATGTGACAAATCGGCGGGTTGCGACAAATCAGCGGTCTACAACAACCCTCTTGTCACAATGTCTAACAAAAAACGTCTTTGTTGAGAGAGAGAGAGAGAGAGAGAGAGTGAGAGAGACACACACGACAAGGCTAGAATGTTTTTACGTCGCACATGCATATCATGTCACAATCGTACGTTACACAGCCTGTTCAAAGAAAAGAATGCAGATCTAAATCTAGAACGCAACGAAAATCTTCTAAAAGAAATGTGATCGAATATGAATACTTGTTACATTTAGTTGTATCTTCCACTTCTTTTCCTGTCGTCTTCACCATGTCACCCACTGTAAGCAATAGCACTCGCTTGTTCAGTGGACAATGTGTTGATAACATCTTATGTCGAAGCGAATGTTTTACGGATCTACTAAAACGTGTGAATTGTGTGTCTTAGTAGCCAACACACAGACTACAATTTGAGCCAGATCTATAGGCCCCTACTGGACACACATGCAATGTGTATTTGATTGTGGAGAAGAAAAAAAAAAACTGTACCGAACGCACACGTTTCGTCGAAGACAAAAGAGGAAACTGTCTTTAATATGTATAAAGAAAAAGCGCTGAAGAAGAAACACCGTTCTCCCGGTGGAGGTAGGCATCATTTTTCCAGAAAGTGATAGACAAGTGTTATCGTTCAGCAGACATAAAGCACAGTGACCTCAAAGACAATTGTTATCGTTCAGCAGACATAAAGCACAGTGACCTCAAAGACAATTGTTATCGTTCAGCAGACATAAAGCACAGTGACCTCAAAGACAATTGTTATCGTTCAGCAGACATAAAGCACAGTGACCTCAAAGACAATTGTTATCGTTCAGCAGACATAAAGCACAGTGACCTCAAGGGAGGCTCCTCTATGTGGAAGACAGAGCAGAAGAGAATGGTCAGGAATAGTTTCCAGGAAATGGACCTGATTCCGTCCTCCGGAGCTGAAGAATGTCCATCACCATGACTGGAGGAGAAGATGATCATCCGTCACCATGACTGGAGGAGAGGATGATCATCCGTCACCATGACTGGAGGAGAGGATGATCATCCGTCACCATGACTGGAGGAGAGGATGATCATCCGTCACCATGACTGGAAGAGAGGATGATCATCCGTCACCATGACTGGAGGAGAGGATGATCATCCGTCACCATGACTGGAGAAGATCGTCCATCATGACTGGAGAAGAAGATCGTCCATCATGACTGGAGAAGAGAAAGATCGTCCATCATGACGACTGGAGAAGAGGAAGATCGTCCATCATGACTGGAGAAGATCGTCCATCATGACTGGAGAAGAAGAAGATCGTCCATCATGACGACTGGAGAAGAAGATCGTCCATCATGACTGGAGAAGATCGTCCATCATGACTGGAGAAGAAGATCGTCCATCATGACGACTGGAGAAGAAGAAGATCGTCCATCATGACTGGAGAAGAAGATCGTCCATCATGACTGGAGAAGATCGTCCATCATGACTGGAGAAGATCGTCCATCATGACTGGAGAAGAGGAAGATCGTCCATCATGACGACTGGAGAAGAAGATCGTCCATCATGACTGGAGAAGATCGTCCATCATGACTGGAGAAGAGGAAGATCGTCCATCATGACTGGAGAAGAGGAAGATCGTCCATCATGACTGGAGAAGAAGATCGTCCATCATGACTGGAGAAGAAGATCGTCCATCATGACTGGAGAAGAGGAAGATCGTCCATCATGACTGGAGAAGAGGAAGATCGTCCATCATGACTGGAGAAGAGGAAGATCGTCCATCATGACTGGAGAAGAGGAAGATCGTCCATCATGACTGGAGAAGAAGATCGTCCATCATGACTGAAAGAAGATCGTCCATCATGACTGGAGAAGATCGTCCATCATGACTGGAGAAGAGGAAGATCGTCCTCAGACTGGAGAGAGGAAGATCGTCTATTGTGACTGGAGAAGAGGAAGATCGTCCATCATGACTGGAGAAGAAGATCGTCCATCATGACTAGAGAAGAAGATCGTCCATCATGACTGGAGAAGAAGATCGTCCATCATGACTGGAGAAGAGGAAGATCGTCCATCATGACGTGGAGAAGAGGAAGATCGTCCATCATGATGACTGGAGAAGAGGAAGATCGTCCATCATGACTGGAGAAGAAGATCGTCCATCATGACTGGAGAAGATCGTCCATCATGACTGGAGAAGAAGATCGTCCATCATGACTGGAGAAGATCGTCCATCATGATGACTGGAGAAGAAGATCGTCCATCATTATGACTGGAGAAGAAGATCGTCCATCATGACGACTGGAGAAGAAGACCGTCCATCATGACTGGAGAAGAAGATCGTCCATCATGACTGGAGAAGAAGAAGATCGTCCATCATGACTGGAGAAGATCGTCCATCATGATGACTGGAGAAGAAGATCGTCCATCATGATTGGAGAAGAAGATCGTCCATCATGATGACTGGAGAAGAAGATCGTCCATCATGACTGGAGAAGAAGATCGTCCATCATGACTGGAGAAGATCGTCCATCATGACTGGAGAAGATCGTCCATCATGACTGGAGAAGATCGTCCATCATGACTGGAGAAGAAGATCGTCCATCATGATGACTGGAGAAGAAGATCGTCCATCATGACTGGAGAAGAAGATCGTCCATCATGACTGGAGAAGAGGAAGATCGTCCATCATGACTGGAGAAGAAGATCGTCCATCATGACTGGAGAAGATCGTCCATCATGACTGGAGAAGAAGATCGTCCATCATGACTGGAGAAGATCGTCCATCATGATGACTGGAGAAGAAGATCGTCCATCATGATGACTGGAGAAGAAGATCGTCCATCATGATGACTGGAGAAGAAGATCGTCCATCATGACTGGAGAAGAAGATCGTCCATCATGACTGGAGAAGAAGATCGTCCATCATGACTGGAGAAGAAGATCGTCCATGACGACGACGGGCCGAAGAAGAGGGAAGTCGGTCATTATGATAACGATAGGAAAACGGAACCGAGGAATGCCATCACGACAAGGGTGACTGGAGAGAACACCATCATGGCAGCAACCCCAAAGTGTCACCCCGTCACCCGTCACCTGCACACTATACCATTGACTTCCCTCGGACCATGCACATCAACCGAATCCCTGCACACCTGGCATCCACCTCCAAGTCGGCACCAACTTCACAGTAACCACAACACAACCTAATCCACAGTTAACCACAACACAACACACTTGTCCACAGTTAACCACAACACAACATCATCCACAGTTAACCACAACACAACATCATCCACAGTTAACCACAACACAACCTTATCACAGTTAACCACAACACAACGCATCCACAGTTAACCACAACACAACATCCACAGTTAACCACAACACAACTCATCCACAGTTAACCACAACATCAACCTATCACAGTTAACCACAACACAACATCATCCACAGTTAACCACAACACAACCTTATCACAGTTAACCACAAACACAACCATTATCCACAGTTAACCACAAACACAACTTATCCACAGTTAACCACAACACAACCTTATCCACAGTTAACCAAACAACTATCCACAGTTACCACAAAACTCACAGTTAACCACAACACAACAGCATCCACAGTTAACCACAACACAACATCATCCACAGTTAACCACTAACACAACCTTTCCACAGTTAACCACAACACACCTATCCACAGTTAACACAAACACAACCATTCCACAGTTAACCACAACACACACCTTATCCACAGTTAACCACAACACAACATCATCCACAGTTAACCAACACAACTATCCCAGTTAACACAACATCCACAGTTAACCACAACACAACCATATCCACAGTTAACCACAAACACACCTTATCCACAGTTAACCACAGACAAACATATCCACAGTTAACCACAACACAACCTTATCCACATTAACCACAACACAACCGTATCCACAGTTAACCACAACACAGATCATCCACAGTTAACCACACACAACATCATCCACAGTTTACCACAACACAACCTTCCACAGTTAACCACAACACACCTTGTCCACAGTTAACCACAACACAACTTACCACAGTTAACCACAACACAACCTTATCCACAGTTAACCACAACACAACCTTATCCACAGTTAACCACAACACAACCTTTCCACAGTTAACCACAACACAACCTTTCCACAGTTAACCACAAACACAACCTTATCCACAGTTACCACAACACAACCTATCCACAGTTAACCACAAACACACTATCCCAGTTAACCACAACACAACTTATCCACAGTTACCACAACACAACCTTATCAACAGTTAACCACAACACAACATTCATCCACAGTTAACCACAACACAACATATCCACAGTTTACCACAACACAACATCATCCACAGTTTAACCACAACACAACATCATCCACAGTTAACCACAACACAACACTTATCCACAGTTTACCACAACACAACATCATCCACAGTTTACCACAACACAACATCATCCACAGTTAACCACACACAACATCATCCACAGTTAACCACAACACAACATCTTCCACAGTTAACCACAACACACCTTGTCCACAGTTAACCACAACAGAACATCATCCACAGTTAACCACAACACAACTATCCACAGTTAACCACAACACAAGCATCATCCACAGTTAACCACACACAACCTTATCCAGTTAACCACAACAAACATCATCCACAGTTAACCACAACACAACCTTATCCAGTTACCACAACACAACATTCATCCACAGTTAACCACAACACACATCATCCACAGTTAACCACAGACAACTATCCACAGTTAACCACAACAAACATCATCCA
Organism: Conus canariensis; assembly: GCA_033310375.1. Taxonomy (NCBI): domain Eukaryota; kingdom Metazoa; phylum Mollusca; class Gastropoda; order Neogastropoda; family Conidae; genus Conus; species Conus canariensis. Next base: position 72,277,852 of record CM065726.1, on the reverse strand, counting down.
CAGTTAACCACAACAACAACTATCCACAGTTTAACCACAACACAACTTATCCAACAGTTAACCACAACACAACCTTATCCACAGTTAACCACAACACAACGTATCCACAGTTAACCACAGCACAACTTATCCACAGTTAACCATACACAACATCATCCACAGTTAACCACAAACACACTGATCCACAGTTAACCACAACACAACCGATCCACAGTTAACCACAACACAACCGATCCACAGTTAACCACAACACAACATCATCCACAGTTAACCACAACACAACCTTATCCACAGTTAACCACAGCACAACCGTATCAACAGTTAACCACAACACAACCTTATCCACAGTTAACCACAACACAACCGTATCCACAGTTAACCACAACACAACCTTAGCCACAGTTAACCACAGCACAACCTTAGCCACAGTTAACCACAAACAACCTTAGCCACAGTTAACCACAACACAACCTTATACACAGTTAACCATAACACAACATCATCCACAGTTAACCACAACACAACCTTATCCACAGTTAACCACAACACAACATCATCCAGAGTTAACCACAACACAAGCTTATCCACAGTTAACCGCAACAAAACCTTATCCACAGTTAACCACAATACAGGCTTATCCACAGTTAACCGCAACACAACCTTGTCCACAGTTAACCAGAGCACAACCTTATCCACAGTTAACCACAACACAACCGTATCCACAGTTAACTACAACACAACCTTATCAGCCGAAAACACCAACTGATGCCATTACAATCGCGATCCGAAATTAATTGCATTCAGTTGGAACGGTATGATTAGATAGGAAACACTTCAAATCGATTAAACGATCACTTAAAGATTCAATTAAACTGTCAGATAATGATTCCGTCAACTATTATCCTATACATGAGATTCATTCGCGCTATGTTGCTATGTGCAAATTAATGTATGTATCTACAGGCCCAGAAAAAGTGTGACGGTGACTCAGCTCCATTTCTGGGCTTTCTCACCACACTACATGATCATCGTGTTGTGCCCGAACCAACTGCACACACCAAAGGGCCATCAGTTATTCACAACATCTTACGGGTCAGTATGGGGACATGTAGAACCAAAGGTCTATCAGTTATTCACAACACCTTACAGGTCAGTATGGGGACATGCAGAACCAAAGGTCTATCAGTTATTCACAACACCTTACAGGGTCAGTATGGGGACATGTAGAACCAAAGGTCTATCAGTTATTCACAACACCTTACAGGTCAGTATGGGGACATGTAGAACCAAAGGTCTATCAGTTATTCGCAACACCTTCAGTCAGTATGGGGACATGTAGAACCAAAGGTCTATCAGTTATTCCAACACCTTACAGGTCAGTATGGGGACATGTAGAACCAAAGGTCTATCAGTTATTCACAACACCTTACAGGTCAGTATGGGGACATGTAGAACCAAAGGTCTATCAGTTATTCCACAAGGTCTATCAGTTATTCGACACCTTACGGGTCAGTATGGGGACATGTAGAACCAAAGGTCTATCAGTTATTCACAGCACCTTACGGTCAGTATGGGGACATGTAGAACCAAAGGTCTATCAGTTACTCACAACACCTTACGGGTCAGTATGGGGACATGTAGAACCAAAGGTCTATCAGTTATTCACAACACCTTACAGGTCAGTATGGGGACATGTAGAACCAAAGGTCTTTCAGTTATTCACAACACCTTACGGGTCAGTATGGGGACATGTAGAACCAAAGGTCTATCAGTTATTCACAACACCTTACGGGTCAGTATGGGGACATGTAGAACCAAAGGTCTTTCAGTTATTCACAACACCTTACGGGTCAGTATGGGGACATGTAGAACCAAAGGGCTATCAGTTATTTACAACACCTTACAGATCAGTATGGGGACATGTAGAACCAAAGGTCTATCAGTTATTCACAACACCTTACAGGTCAGTATGGGGACATGTAGAACCAAAGGTCTTTCAGTTATTCGCAACACCAAAGGTCTATCAGTTATTCGCAACACCTTACGGGTCAATCTGGGGACATGTAGAACCAAAGGTCTATCAGTTATTCGCAACACCTTACGGTCAACCTGGGGACATGTAGAACCAAAGGGCTATCAGTTATTCGCAACACCTTACGGGTCAGTATGGGGACATGTAGAACCAAAGGTCTGTCAGTTATTCACAACACCTTACGGGTCAGTATGGGGACATGTAGAACCAAAGGTCTGTCAGTTATTCACAACACCTTACGGGTCAATCTGGGGACATGTAGAACCAAAGGTCTATCAGTTATTCACAACACCTTACGGGTCAGTATGGGGACATGTAGAACCAAAGGACTATCAGTTATTCACACCTTACGGGTCAATCTGGGGACATGTAGAACCAAAGGTCTATCAGTTATTCACAACACCTTACGGGTCAGTATGGGGACATGTAGAACCAAAGGACTATCAGTTATTCACACCTTACGGGTCAATCTGGGGACATGTAGAACCTATAGTGTATACTAAGAATTAGTACAGGAATATGTGCGCCTATCCCGGGCCTGAGCACTGACAAAACGGCATGCACCTAAAACCGATGAATTGTATGTTGAATGTTGAGTGCCTACATGCTTGCAATCAGATTGTTTACTTGTTATATTATTCTAAATGTTTGTCTAGGACACAACAACAAAAAATTCTTCCAAATGTTTGTCTAGGACACAATAAAAAAAAAATTCATGTCCATACTAGAGTAAGCTTGTGAAATTGTAAAGTAAATTATCTGTCGCAAACATCATTTGAAGGGAGGGAAGAGGGGGGGAGGAAGCTGAAACTACCTAATTTTAAGGTTACCACAAGATTGAAGCTAACAGATCCATAAGATTGACTTCGACGGATCCTCAACATTGAAACTGACGGATCCACAAGAATCTGACGGAATCAGACCTGGATGCTGACGGGATCCTGTGTCGAACTCCGAACTCAGACTTAGGACTAGAAGCAGATCCCAAGGAGCCTTCAGTGCCGAAAGATAAGGCTTGCGCTCAAAAAGAAAAAAAAAAGAGAAGTCTCTGCTCAGATTTATAGAAACAGATATGTACGTAAAACATATCTGTTCTTTTCATAATGAATCTATCATTTTGCCACAAATAGACTCGTCTGGTCTGTTGTAAACAGGGACCAGTGCTGCCAGATAACCGCGCTACCACGTGACACCTTTCTACAATGAAATAGAGCCAGCGCTACAGTACGTTAAAGAAGACACCATCTCCACTATTAAACCAGCAGCGCTTGAGTTACAGCCTGTTAAAAATATATATATCCTCCCCACAGTTAGACAAACAATGCCAAATCTACAGTCTTTTGAAAAAGATACTCACTATCAGACAAACAGTAACAGAGCTACGGTTAGTCAAGGAAGATATCTTCTCCATTATCAAACGTACAAGGCCAGGAGTACAGGCTGTTAAAGAAGATGCCATCTGCACTGCCAGACACAGTGCTAGATCTACAGTTTGTTAAACACGACACCCTCCACACAGAATCAGACAAACCACTGCCATAACTACATAAAGAAGACACCCTCTCCACAAATCAAACAGTGCCAGGGCTACAGTTTGTTTAAGATATATTCTCCACCATCATATAAACACTGTCAGAGCTCGTCAAACAGTGCCAGAACCACAAATTGTGTTAAAGAAGATACCCTTTCCATAATCAAACATTTGCTAAAGATATAGTGCAGTAAAGAAACACTCTTTCTACATTGAAGTCAAACACTGCTGGAGTCACAGTAAGCTAAAGAAGCTTTCATTACTTCAATCAGACCAGAAAAAAAAACTATGCAAGTTTTGCATTGTGTGGTCTCAAAACACAGCAGCTCTTCCCATTTCGTTTGCAAACGATTTTGTCTTCAGCAGTTCGATAATTTTTCGAATTCTTTACACACAGACGCACTGACAACCAGAGACTGACAGACGGACAGAAAGACTGATTAACAGACTGACCAATAGACACACCGTCAGAGGGACTGACAGACAAACAGACAGACAGACGGATAGAGAGACAGGACGAAATATAAATATTTGGTTTCACGGGGTTTAATTGATTGATCTATCGATTGATTGACTCTTCAATCGATTGATTTATTAATCGGTTGGTTGATTGGATGATTGATTGATTGATTGACAGACAGGACCAAATTCAATGATCCAGTTCCACGAGATGCAAGAGAATAGAAAGGAGAATTGGTATCCCCAGGGCTCACATCCACTAATCAGAAGACGTCTTCATCTTTTGTGCATGGGGACAAAATAAAGCAAAATAAAATAAAATAATGACTGCACTTAATACGGACAGATTTCCTTTTTACCCGTAGCCCTTGAACACAACACATATTTTGTTCATATCGAAGAACCGAAAGAAGCTGAATCATATACTAGATTGTGTAAACGTCTATTTTTTTCAATCACTGTCTCTCGTGTGTATAAGCGCTAGACACGGTCACGTGATACCACCTACTCCGTTAACAATGTTCTGACTGGGACGTAGAGACCTTGGCGTTCACCCGTTGACAACGTTGTGTTATCTGACCCGTCAATGGAAGGCAACAAACGCATGTCAATACAGGAGCAGTGCGTTGCGACCTGAGAGGTTCTAAAGACAAACAACTGGAACCACATGGGGTCAAAGACAGTAGTTGAATGGTGCCAGGATTGGACACGCCCTTCATTGTGTGTGCGGGAATGTGGCCGGAATGGTTTCTCTTGGCTGTGGACAATCTCAGCGTTTGGAAATAAAGGAGGAGGCGGATGGGAGAGGGGTGGGGTGGGGGTTGTTGTAAGGGATGATAATGATATGAATAAAAACTGTGGTAATACTGATGGCGCGCACCTCCCGATGAAAATAAGGACATTGCTAAGAAGAATTCATAGTTGAGTAAGTACGTGAATAAAATAAGAGAGAACAGGAGCCTTCCCTTCCCTTCTTCCCCATTTACACACACACACACACACACACACACACACACACACACACACACACACACACACACACACACACATATATATATATATATATATATATATATATATATATATATAAATATATAAATGAAATAGGAACCCATTTGTTCCAAGGTTCACCTGCAGCACAGGACATCAGCAGAGGTTCGTCAGTGAGGCTCCCCCCTCCCAGTGCTCCATGAAGTGTTCACAGCCGCATGGGTCTCGCCCTTCCTCTCCATGAAGTGTTCACAGCCGCATGGGTCTCGCCCTTCCTCGGCATGCATGAAATAAGAACGGTTATTCAATTGTTTAGTTAGTTATTAACTGTCATGCATCAAATAAGAACGGTTATTCAATTGTTTAGTTAGTTATTAACTTTCATGCATGAAATAAGGACGGTTATTCTGTGGTTTAGTTAGTTATTAACTTTCATGCATGAAATAAGGTTATTCAGTTGTCTAGTTAGTTTGTAACTTTCTTTTTGTTCCTTTCTTCTTTGTTTCTTGTTTTCTATTTTGATTTTTTTTTCCGCTTGTGGTACATTGACCTGGAGCGTTTCTACGGCAAATCACTCGCCTCAAAAGATCATCACAGTTTTCTTTCCTTCACGGAAACAGTGTTATTTACATAAAGTAATCATCATTACGTCACATCATTAACTGTATGTGGCGGAAAATGGTGCTTATACCGTTGAAACAAAAGCACTGTACATTGAGTCAGAAGAGACAAAACAATAATTATGACCTTATGACCACAATAAGTTGCGTGCATGTAGTGACCGTTGTAATCATGGCTGCTGTTTCCGTCCATTAGACCCGCGCCACCTTTGCAGTCAGCACGACGTGTTAGTGTATGCGAGTCCTGTTCATTATTACTGTTTTCAAAGTGATAACGAAAAGGCAATACACTGAGCGGAAACACCAATAGAAAAAAACACGAAGCGACAGCATTCATAATTTCACGTAAAAACAGTACGTTCTTTTTTATGTTCATGAACAGTGCTGGTCGTCGAAACAAAACAATAACGATGGGCATTTGATGCTAGTAATGACCTATACGAGGCAGACCTTTTGTGGATGGCTTCACACACTCCAAGTGCTCGAAAACAGTTGGCACGTGCCGACACAGATTAGATCAATGACGTGCAATTAATCTTGATCGCTTTAACTGACAATCTACACCATGAAGGATGAAATGAAAGTCTTGGCTCTGAGCCATAGAAGTTAGGTTTGAATGCACTGGGAACTTGGCTCTGAGCCATAGAAGTTAGGTTTGAATGCACTGGAACTTGGCTCTGAGCCATAGAAGTTAGGTTTGAATGCACTGGGAACTTGGCTCTGAGCCATAGAAGTTAGGTTTGAATGCACTGGGAACTTGGCTCTGAGCCATAGAAGTTAGGTTTGAATGCACTGGGAACTTGGCTCTGAGCCATAGAAGTTAGGTTTGAATGCACTGGGAACTTGGCTCTGAGCCATAGAAGTTAGGTTTGAATGCACTGGGAACTTGGCTCTGAGCATAGAAGTTAGGTTTGAATGCACTGAGAAGAAAAATTTCTCGATGGGGCACAATGGTCCTGATGTCGAACATGAGAGGCACTAGTTCAAGGTTCGAATCCCGCAGAAGGAATAATTTGTTTCTCTCTCTCTCTCTCTCTCTCTCTCTCTCTCTCTCTCTCTCTCTCTCTCTCTCTCTCTCTCTCAATACCTAAACTTGAAGCGATGGTAAAAAGGGATATGAGTTTTTGTTTATTATTTAGAATCATTTTTGAAAAGTTGAATAAGATGAATAATCTCTGTGTCTTACATGCTTTTGAGACTCGCAACAGAACCAGCAGTATCCGGTAGATTCTAAGATGGAGCTTGTGCTTCTGCACAACTGAAGAATCCGCTGAGCCTTGCTGCCACGTGATCATCAAACCGCTGACGCTGAGACGATTGAAATATCCCCACAACTATCCACTGAAGTGCAGTGATGACCTCTAAGAAACACCAAGCGGCATCTGTCACAGCGTCACCTCGTCTGTTCACCTTTGTTAAAGAATTTAATTACAGATACCCAGTTGATGAATATAAGAAGTAATCACCATCAGGTCGTCGTTCGGCAACCCACCCGATGAGACCAACAGTTGCGGATGTCTGTCACCCAATTAGACCCTGCAGTGGCACATGTCTGTCACCCAATCAGACCCTGCAGTGACAGATGTCTGTCACCCGATCAGACCCTGCAGTGGCAGATGTCTGTCACCCGATGAGACCCTGCAGTGGCAGATGTCTGTCACCCGATGAGACCCTGCAGTGGCAGATGTCTGTCACCCGATGAGACCCTGCAGTGGCAGATGTCTGTCACCTGATGAGACCCTGCAGTGGCAGATGTCGGTCACCTGATGAGACCCTGCAGTGGCAGATGTCGGTCACCTGATGAGACCCTGCAGTGGCAGATGTCGGTCACCTGATGAGACCCTGCAGTGGCAGATGTCGGTCACCTGATGAGACCCTGCAGTGGCAGATGTCGGTCACCTGATGAGACCCTGCAGTGGCAGATGTCGGTCACCTGATGAGACCCTGCAGTGGCAGATGTCTGTCACCCGATGAGACCCTGCAGTGGCAGATGTCGGTCACCCGATGAGACCCTGCAGTGGCAGATGTCGGTCACCCGATGAGACCCTGCAGTGGCAGATGTCTGTCACCCGATGAGACCCTGCAGTGGCAGATGTCGGTCACCCGATGAGACCCTGCAGTGGCAGATGTCTGTCACCCGATGAGACCCTGCAGTGGCAGATGTCTGTCACCCGATGAGACCCTGCAGTGGCAGATGTCTGTCACCCAATCAGACCCTGCAGTGGCAGATGTCTGTCACCCGATGAGACCCTGCAGTGGCAGATGTCTGTCACCCGATGAGACCCTGCAGTGGCAGATGTCTGTCACCCGACCAGACACTGCAGTGGCAGATGTCTGTTACCTGTCTTGAACTGTTGACCTCTCTCTGCTGACTTTCAGTCAGTGTTGAATGACCCCTGTTTTGTTTTTTGTTGTTGTTGTTGTTGTTGTTGTTGTTGTTGTTGTTGTTGTTGTTGTTTTTATTGTAGACCCTACTCGGAGCGATGACTAGATGTTTAGAAAAAAACGCACATCAGTAGTTCTCCATTATCTTCGGAAATCAAGAAAAAAAGTTCGCTTCCCCCAGGTGTAAACATTATTTAGTTTGTTTTTCCCGATGAGATGCTTTCGTGCCAAGTTTCTCACGGTCTTTCTGGAGCTGTCTGTAAGTATCTGGGAACTACAGCAAAGACACATTCAGAGGGGCATGACATAAGGACAGCTGAATTCAGTCCTCGGAGTCCACCTTGTATCCAGCATGGAAAGAGATATAAGAGGGAGTACTTGTAGTGTATTCCTTGAAGTGATTATCCAGTTACACTTTTGAAAATGTGTTTTATCCTCACCGACTTAAAATACCTGACGTAAAGTTTATTTTCATGTTTTCTTGACAAAACGCCCCCTCGTCACTCCCCTCCCCCACACCACCAACTCTCCCCCTTCCCCTCTCTTCCAGCTATTTGGTGCTCATACAGATTTGCGGGTGGTCTCATTTCTTTGGTGTAAGGTGGACAGTTCTGCTGCATTAGTGATGAGTGGCCCAGTGCATCTCTGGGAAATTCCTTCTGCAGTTTTGCAGCCAATATTGAATAACAATGACTGTCACTTGTTTTTGAGCAACCACACGCTGTACTCCACCCTAGTGGGAGAACTAGAGTGGTTGAAGCAGCAAGTTTTTGAAATTCCCTTCGTTAATACTTCAGCATTTCCTCATTGTGAAGTTCAGTATCAACAGCTTTCTTTTCTGGTTCCATTGATTCCTTAAGATTAGCTGGCTGCTTTTACTCCCGCTGGGATGCAGTTGGTGGTGGAACTGGGGATTAACACCACCAGGGACTAGGAGGAGCATCTTCACCTTGTCTAGCCAAAGTTCCGTTGCTCACACAGAAGGCATTCACCACTTCCTGTTGATCCTAACAGATCTCTGAATGCTCCAGTTCACAGGCTGGCTAGGTGTCATCCACACTTTGCCGCTGGTTGTGTCAAACTGTCGAGTTTGAAGCACACACAAGGTGGTTGTCGCACAGGCGATGCCTATGACAGGCAGTCAGCTGACCTCACCCAACTGCTGAGAATAGTAAGATGACATACGTGGTAACTCGAGAGGGCAGCCCAGCCAACTGAACAATTCTTTCATGGCACGGTGATTATAGCGCCCAGAAGTGGTGAGAGTGATTATAGCGCCCAGAAGTGGGGAGAGTGATTATAGCGTCCAACGTGGTGAGAGTGATTATAGCACTCAGAAGTGGGGAGAGTGATTATAGCACCCAGAGGTGGGGAGAGGGATTATAGCACCCAGAAGTGGGGAGAGTGATTATAGCACCCAGAAGCGGGGAGAGTGATTATAGCACCCAGAAGTGGGGAGAGTGATGATAGCGCCCAGAAGTGGGGAGAGTGATGATAGCACCCAGAAGTGGGGAGAGTGATTATAGCACCCAGAAGTGGGGAGAGTAATTATAGCACCCAGAAGTGGGGAGAGTAATTATAGCACCCAGAAGTGGGGAGAGTAATTATAGCGTCCAGAAGTGGGGACAGTGATGATAGCGTCCAGTGGGGAGAGTGATGATAGCGTCCAGAAGTGGGGAGAGTGATTATAGCGCCCAGTGGGGAGAGTGATGATAGCACCCAGAAGTGGGGAGAGTGATGATAGCGCCCAGAAGTGGGGAGAGTGATGATAGCGCCCAGAAGTGGGGAGAGTGATTATAGCGCCCGGAAGAGGTGAGCGGCCAAGCAAAAGGGGCTCGAAGAACAGCGGATAGTGGGGAAGCAGCATGAGATACTTTTCCATCCTCCTCTATCTCTTTGGTTCTAGTTTGTCTTCCAGTAGGCGCATCTGTTTGACGTCTGAACGCTCGCTCAGGTATGCAGCATCATGCTGAACAGACAGTTATGGTTGCTGGACACTTCTTGCACGTGCATCATGTGTTGCTATCATGACTTGTCGGGTAAGTTGATTTGGAAATGGGTCCGAAATCCGTGATTTTCATCGATGTTGTCCTCAAGCTTGAACAGGGATCTGATAAGCAGTCAGACCGATGACCCAGGATCATAGTGAAAGGTTTTGATGTGTGTGTGTGTGTGTGTGTGTGTGTGTGTGTGTGTGTGTGTGTGTGTGTGTGTGTGTGTTGTGTGTGTGAGCACGCGCACTCGTGCGCGCAAATGTAAAGAGTCTAGAAGCCGCGGAGACTGGCGCGAGATTCCAGGGAGAGGGGACAGGGAGAATTGTTCCATTCTTTTATAGTCTGAAGGAGATGGGTCGTGTCCTTCAAGAAAGATGGTAACGGTTGCACTAGAGGTTATAGAATTGACATAAATATTGTTATTCAAGTGCTGATTATTTCGTACTGATTCAGTCAAAGAACTAGACTGGCGAAATTTAATTAAAAAAAAATATTGTTGTAAGCGTGGCACTTCCAGTGGGTAGTATGATACTGCCGCCATGTAAACATTCACGATCAGCATTTGTTTCCTCTCCGTCACGCAGCAGCCAGTCACCTGGCTGGCTTGCACTCCACCCGCCAGGTCAGGTAGTCACACGATTTACGATTCACTCAAGCAAGGGGCAACTGAAGCGGCCTTGGCGCGCGCGCGCGCGCGCGCGCGCGCGTGTGTGTGTGTGTGTATGTGTGTGCGCGCGCGCGCGTGCGTGCGTGCCTGCGTGAGTGTGTGTGTGTGTGTGTGTGTGTGCGTGCGTGCGTGCGTGCGTGCGTGCGTGCGTGTGTGTGTGTGTGCGTGCGTGTGTGTGTGCGTGCGTGTGTGTATGTGTGTGTGTGTGTGTGTGTATGTGTGTGTGTGTGTGTGTGTGTGTGTGTGTGTGTGTAGACAGTGCAAAGGCTGGCTGTACGACAGACAGTGCAGGGAGTGGAAGCAGCACGGAAGAAGATGAGATGCAGCGAGAAGGTCGGGAAGGGCCAGGGAGGGACAGGGAAGGGGATTGGTGGGTGCTGAGAGTGGGGACTTGGAGTGTTTTCAGCTGGTGATTCAGCTCTATGCTTTGAGATTGTGGTCAGCCAAAAACGCTCTCTCTGACTCTGTCTCTGTCTCTGTCTCTGTCTCTGTCTCTCTCTCTCTCTCTCTCTCTCTCTCTCTCTCTCTCTCTCTGCCCCTCCACCCCCTCTTTATCTCTCTCTCTCTCCCCTCACGATTCTGTGTGTGTGTGTGTGTGTGTGTGTGTGTGTGTGTGTGTGTGTGTGTGGACCCATGTGCTTACGAACCAAGCACAAAACCACAAACCATGTCCGCCCTGCCATGTTAAAACCTTACACAAGGGCTGACACTCGCAGCATTCGCCGAGAAATTCATGAACATTCTCTCTCTCTCTCTCTCTCTCTCTCTTGTGTGTGTGTGTGTGGTGTGTGTGTGTGTGTGTGTGTGTGTGTGTGTGTGTGTGTAGAGAGAGAGAGAGAAGGAGCCTTATTGGCAATAAGTACGTTAAAAAAGTTAAATCCGCTGGTCCGGATGAAATTATTAGCGAGTTGCTTAAAAAAAAATGCTGGTGATTGAGTTATTGACTTCTTTGTTAACTGTTTAGCACTTTTTTAAAAGGGGAATATTCCCAGATAACTGGACAGAAACTATTGTCTTATCCTTAAAAAAGGTAATGTAGACGATCCCGGTAACCACAGAGGGGTATCACTATCTGATACAAGCGGTAAACTTTACTGTTCTATGGCAAACAATAGTATTCAAGAATGGATTGAACTGCATAATATCACAGAGGAATATCAAGCGGGGTAAAAGGGGATATTCTACCATTCATCACATGTACATATTATTAGCTTTAATACAAAAACAGTTTTGCTTTAGCCGTAAACTCTTGTTGCCTTTATTGACTTTGAGAAAGCTTTTGATTCCACAGAAAGGAACCTACTGTGGCCTATTCTGGTAAAAAAAAAAAAAAAAAAAAAAAGGTATTAAAGTGGAAACTCTTTCGGTGTATTCATAGCATGTACACTACTGTCAGAGCTAGAATTCGATCTGGTGCAAAATTGACGGACTAAATAAACTGTACCTGTGGGTCTAGTTGCAAAGCGAGAGGACTGCAGGCGGAAATCTAAACAAATCTTAAATAAATGTTAGCGAACCGCCCAGAGAACGTGGACAAACGAGTCACAAGACGAAACACAACTAGTTTCGACCTCTTAGGTCTTCATCAGGTGAGACATTAACGAATAAAACAATGAAAATTCACTTAGCTTTGATCGCTTCAGATCACTTGGTAGGGTTCAGCGCAAGGAAGAAGGCGTTGAATGAGAACGAGGCTGTTGGAAGGGAAATAGTGAGCGAGTCAAAGTCGTAATGAAGATAATAATATTACTGATAGGAATACTAATAATGGTCAAAATACTGAGAAAAAAAAAAAAAAAAAAAAAGGGACAAGATTACTACCAATCTGTGTCAATAAGTATGGGTATGGGAGAAAGGAGAGTGGGTTAGAGGATTCTTAAACAGCAGGGTTGCCGTGGCAACAGTCCCAGAGGCGAAGGCGATGGTGATGTCAATGCCAGTGGTAGTATCAATACTAGCAATAGTATTACTGAATGATACTGCACAGAAATATATTTAGAAAATACAATTTTTATAATAATCAAATAAATAAATAAATGAAACATTAAAAATAATAATAAATTAAAAAATCAGTAAATAATAATAATTAAAAAAAATAATTAAAAAAAAAATAATAATAATAATAATAATAATGATAATAAATGCATAAATAAGATAGCTATAAGTTGTGTGAGGTGAATAGTGGGAGATAAGGTAGTATGTGTGTGTGTGGTGGGAGGATATTATGGGCTGAGATAGAAGTGGTGGGTTGGTACATGTTACTTTAAGGTGTAGATGCTATGAGGGTGGAGGGAAGAAGGGGATGGGTTTACGTACTAACTGGGGGAGGGGGAGGGGCAACATATTCACCCCTATACACAATCTCTCTCTCTCTCTCTCTCTCTCTCTCCCCCCCCCCCCCCCTTTCACGACCAACGATAAAGGAGCCAGCATTTTATTTATTATGTGTGTGTGTATGTGTGAGTGTGAGTGTGTGTGTGTGTGTGTGTGTGTGTGTGTGTGTGTGTGTGTGTGTGTGTGTGTGTGTGTGTGTGTGTGTGTGTTCCATTTGTAATATCAGCCTTATTCATTGGTTACCCCCACCTCCACCCCCAGCAACCGCCATATCCACCAACACCCCTACACACATCATTACTAGGGCAGGGGGAGGGGGAGTAAGTCGATTGATGTAGCAAATGGAGAGACTCAGAGAGTGTAGGAAAAGGGAAGATGATGATAGCTGCAACCTATGTCTGAGGTAAACAGAGGGAGGTAGGGTGGTATGGGTGTGTGTAGGTGGGGGATATTTCAGGCTGGAGCTGCAGAGATGGAATGGTACATACTACTTTTGGACGTTGATGCCATGAGGGTGGACGGTGCCCAGTTTGGCAATGAGATGAGATTCCTGCATAAGGCGTTCCAAGCTGTCACTCTTAGATTGCCAAAGTGCCAAGACTTTGACATGGTTGATGTTGTGTTGGGCATGGTTGAAGTGTAGAGCGACTGGTTTGGGCCGATGGTGGCGGATGTCGGCCAGGTGTTCAGAGATGCGCGTCTCAAGTGTGCGAGATGTCTCACCTACATAGATCTTACCGCACAGCTGACAGTGGATGGCATACACAATGTTGTGGCTCTGGCAGGAGAAAGTGCGTTTAATAGTGAAAGAGCCTGTGGGGCCATGTAGGATGAAGTCTAACTGGCACATAGTAGAAAACCAGTTAGACTTCAGGATCCTGTTAGACTTCAGGATCCTGCCAGATGGGCAGATTGTGAGTGCCAGTTAGACTTCAGGATCCTGCAGATGGGCAGATTGTGAGGATTCTCTTCCATCCTCACAATCTGCCCATCTGCAGGATCCTGAAGTCTAACTGGCACATAGTAGAAAACCATAAACCTGCCTTTGAGACCACACCAATGATCACTTTCAAACGTGACAAAAACCTCAACGACCTACTGGTGCGCTCTAAGCTGAACAAAATCTCAACACCTAAGCCACCAGGTACTTTCCCCTGCTCAAAACCCAACTGCAAAATCTGCTCTCTCACCAAACCAGACACCATCCTACATGGCCCCACAGGCTCTTTCACTATTAAACGCACTTTCTCCTGCCAGAGCCACAACATTGTGTATGCCATCCACTGTCAGCTGTGCGGTAAGATCTATGTAGGTGAGACATCTCGCACACTTGAGACGCGCATCTCTGAACACCTGGCCGACATCCGCCACCATCGGCCCAAACCAGTCGCTCTACACTTCAACCATGCCCAACACAACATCAACCATGTCAAAGTCTTGGCACTTTGGCAATCTAAGAGTGACAGCTTGGAACGCCTTATGCAGGAATCTCATCTCATTGCCAAACTGGGCACCGTCCACCCTCATGGCATCAACGTCCAAAAGTAGTATGTACCATTCCATCTCTGCAGCTCCAGCCTGAAATATCCCCCACCTACACACACCCATACCACCCTACCTCCCTCTGTTTACCTCAGACATAGGTTGCAGCTATCATCATCTTCCCTTTTCCTACACTCTCTGAGTCTCTCCATTTGCTACATCAATCGACTTACTCCCCCCTCCCCCTGCCCTAGTAATGATGTGTGTAGGGGTGTTGGTGGATATGGCGGTTGCTGGGGGTGGAGGTGGGGGTAACCAATGAATAAGGCTGATATTACAAATGGAACACACACACACACACACACACACACACACACACACACACACACACACACACACACACACACTCACACTCACACTCACACATACACACACACATAATAAATAGAATGCTGGCTCCTTTATCGTTGGTCGTGAAAGGGGGGGGGGGAGGGAGAGAGAGAGAGAGAGAGAGATTGTGTATAGGTGTGAATATGTTGCCCCTCCCCCTCCCCCAGTTAGTACGTAAACCCATCCCCTTCTTCCCTCCACCTCATAGCATCTACACCTTAAAGTAACATGTACCAACCCACCACTTCTATCTCAGCCCATAATATCCTCCCACCACACACACACATACTACCTTATCTCCCACTATTCACCTCACACAACTTATAGCTATCTTATTTATGCATTTATTATCATTATTTTTTTTTATTATATTATTTTTTTATATTTTTAATTATTTACTGATTTTTTAATTATTATTATTTTAATGTTTCATTTATTTATTATTTGATTATTATAAAAATTGTATTTTCTAAATATATTTCTGTGCAGTATCATTCAGTAATACTATTGCTAGTATTGATACTACCACTGGCATTGACATCACCATCGCCTTCGCCTCTGGGACTGTTGCCACGGCAACCCTGCTGTTTAAGAATCCTCTAACCCACTCTCCTTTCTCCCATACCCATACTTATTGACACAGATTGGTAGCAATCTTGTCCCTTTTTTTTTTTTTTTTTTTTTTTTCTCAGTATTTTGACCATTATTAGTATTCCTATCAGTAATATTATTATCTTCATTACGACTTTGACTCGCTCACTATTTCCCTTCCAACAGCCTCGTTCTCATTCAACGCCTTCTTCCTTGCGCTGAACCCTACCAAGTGATCTGAAGCGATCAAAGCTAAGTGAATTTTCATTGTTTTATTCGTTAATGTCTCACCTGATGAAGACCTAAGAGGTCGAAACTAGTTGTGTTTCGTCTTGTGACTCGTTTGTCCACGTTCTCTGGGCGGTTCGCTAACATTTATTTAAGATTTGTACCTGTGGGGTAAAACAAGGGGATGTTACTAGTCCGGTGTTGTTCTCTTTATTTAGAAATAAAATAATTAGCAATAAAAGTAATTAGAAATGGGAGACATGGTGCAACATTTACGCATGGTTATTTTGAACTATTTATATTACTTTGGCAGATGACGCAGTTCTTCTGTCGGAAACAATAGTTGGGCTACAGACACAACTAAATAATCTACATAGGGCAGCAACAACGTTCCAACTAAATGTGAATATAATATAAGTAATATAGTTGTATTTAGAAAAGGTGGTTACTTGGCAGCTAGTGAACACTGGACTTACAATGGAATCATCATGCCTGTTGTTACTGTTTATGAATGTCTAAGCATCTATTATTCAACACGGTTGAGATTTAGTTTCCTGTCAGAACCTTGCTTGCAGAGCGAAGCATGCGTTTTTATGTTTATTGCAAAAAAATCGTAAGTTAAAATGCAATTCTCTTGCTGTATATTTCAAACTATTTGATGCGCAAATACAACCGATTGTTCAGTATGGTGCTGAATTGAGGGGGGGGGGGGTGGAGGGTGTGTGTGTGCTAAGTAATGCTACACACTTCTGTGAAAAAGTAAATCTCTTTGCTCTTAAAAAGTTTTACTGGGGTCCAAATATAAACACCGAATGGTCTAGTGTATGGAGAGATAAATAGATAACCTATTCACATAAATTCTGCTGTTGAGTGTATGCACTACTGGTTAAAGTTGACAAGAATGGATGAGTCAAGATTACCGCCAAAAGCATATAGAATAATATTTAAGTTAGACTCTCGTGATAAGACAAACTGGGCGTCTGACATTTGCAGTAAGTTATACATGTTTGATTTGGGATATGTATGGTTAAACCAAGGTGTTGAGGGAGTGGGACAGTTTCTCGCAGACTTTAAAGAAAGACTAATATTTTGCAGATGGCAAGAATGGGATTTTCATGTCAAGAACAGTGACAGATTTAGTGTATATAAGACTTTTTGCACAATAGCAGTCGATAAAATTGCATTTTACGTTGAATCTACACAGACATTTCCAGATTATTACAAGAAGATTCAGTCTGGGTATTTCAGATATTGCTGTACATGGATATTGATACAAACAACATACCCCTGTTGATTTAATTTGTCCATTGCGTAAAGAAGAGAAAGAAGACAAAGTGCATTTTGTTCTGTGCTGTCCTTTACTAAACGAAATAAGGGAACGTTACATACATTTAAGATACTATAAATTTCCAAGTCTTTTCAGATTAAGTTTACTTCTAGCATCCAATAATGAACGAACAACTAGAAATCTGTCCATTTACCTATATAAAGCATGTAAGTTACGATCTGTTCTTGTTTCTTAATGTATGGTTTTGAATCAGTTTTGACCGTTTACAATATTGAATGATTTCCAGATGCACCCCTTCATGAGGGGCAACGGCCTATTTGTGAATAGAATATCCGTATCCGTATCTGTGTGTGTGTGTGTGTGTGTGTGTGTGTGTGTGTGTGTGTGTGTGTGTGTGTGTGTGTGTGTGTGTATGTGTGTGTGTGTGTACACAGACGTGCCTGGTTAGGCGCAGTGGCAGAGCTCTGAGTCCACACAGATGGCGCTGTCGTTAAGAAACAGGAAAAGGAATATTAGATAGGCCTTCTTTCCCTGCTGTCTCATAACTCATTTATTAATGACGCCAGAATGCAAATGTAGAGTCACACCACACACACACACACACACACACACACACATACACACACACACACACACACACACACACATGTACGCACACTCTCACAACACACACACACACACACACACACACACACACACACACACACACACACACACACACACACACACACACATCACAGGTGTGTGCTGCAGACACAGTGATGACCATCAAAATATTGGCCTCAATCCAACCAGCTTTTCTTCTTCTTCTTCTTCTCTAATCTTTTTCTAGGGACACAAGCGGGTAGCCTCCTTTGCGCCTCTCTTGGTTTTGGACAGTTCCCCCACGGCTGAAAATAGCCGTGCGCGTTAACCTCTTTTTCTTAAGCTCTAGCTCTCCCCTCTCCCCTTCCTCCCCTCTCCCCTTCCTCCCCTCGTCCCCTATCCTTCACCTGCTTTCCGTCCTTCCTCTCCACCCCTCAGCCCCCCTTCCCCCCCCCCCCCCCCCCCCCCCCCCCCCCCCCCCCCCCCCCCCCCCCCCATCCTACCCAGCTCGAACCCTTCTTTTTTCGCATGTCTACCCAAATTCTTTCTTTCTCCCCATATCACGCCTCCTCTCCTCCCAGTCTCTCTCGCTCCCACCTCCTCCTCCGCCTCTCTGTATTTCTTTCTGTCTCTGTCTCTGTTTGTTTGTCTCTGTAAGCAACTCTGTCTCTACCTGTTTTTTTTTTTTTAATCTGTCTGTCTGTCTGTCTGTCTGTCTCTCTCTCTCTCTCTCTCTCCTCTCTCTCTCTCTCTCTCTCTCGCACACACACACACACACACACACACACACACACACACACACACACACACACACACACATACACGTGCGCGCGCGCGCTCCTAAGTCACATTATTGTTCTTTCTTATACTTGTTTTTGCCACATCGGATTTGTTTTACTTGCTCGTGCCAGTTATGACAGGCGATGAGTCATCAGTTTTGTTCTGTCACTTGTTTGTGCCACTGTTCAAACGGGCGGCGAGTCATCAGTTTGTATCGTTTTTCTGTTAGCTCGTGCCACCCGTATAGCAGGCACTGAGTCATCAGTTTTTGTTCTGCTTGCGTGTGCCGTTGTTATAACAGGCGACGATGCATCTTTAAAAACAAAAATCTATTTGCCTGTGCCGACGTTATAACAGGCGACAATGCATCTTAAGAATGTTTTTAAAAATTCTATTTGTATGTGCCGACGTTTTAACAGGCGACGATGCATCTTAAAAAAAAGGGTTTTTTTTTAAATTCTATTTGCCTGTGCCGACGTTATAACAGGCGACGAGTTTTCAGTTTTGTTCTTTTACTTGCTTGTACCTTTCTGGCGACAGTTAATGACTCATTGCTTTTTGTGATCTACTCCCCCCCTCCCCAACCCCCCTCCTCCTCCCTTTTTATTTTTTTAAACTGATAAAACAGGCGATGAGTTACCGTTGTTGAACTTCGACTTGCTTGTGCTGCCACGGTAAAAAGCGAGAAGTGGTTTGTTTTGTTCTACCACGGTAAAAAGCGAGAAGTGGTTTGTTTTGTTCTACCATGGTAAGAAGCGGGAAGTCGTCTGTTTTGTTCTTCTACGTGCAGGTATACACAGGTGATCAGTTATCACCGGCCTTGTTGTCTCTCCTTTTGCACCTCTGCCATCACAGGTGATCAGTTATCACCGGCCTTGTTGTCTCTCCTTTTGCACCTCTGCCATCACAGGCGATCAGTTATCACTGGCCTTGTTGTCTCTCCTTTTGCACCTCTGCCATCACAGGCGATCAGTTATCACCGGCCTTGTTGTCTCTCCTTTTGCACCTCTGCCATCACAGGCGATCAGTTATCACTGGCCTTGTTGTCTCTCCTTTTGCACCTCTGCCATCACAGGCGGTGAGATGTTTGTTCTTCTAAAACCTTGTGCCAAAGTTACAACAGGAGAATAATCCTTCTTCTCCTACTTGCTTGTGCCACTGATATAACAGGAAAGGAGTCACTAGTGTTATTCTCCTGCTGTCCAGTGCCACTGTCATGCCAGTCCATACAGTGATCACGTTCGTCCTGTACTTGATTTTGTCACCGCTATAACGTCATCAGTGTCGCTCTACTTGTTAGTGCCACTGTTACAGCGAGCGATGAACCTTCACTTTCTTTTCTGTTACATGCTTGTGCCGTTGACATAACAGGCAACAAGTTACAACTTTTGTTCTACTTGCTTATGGTCAGGCGATGAGTCATTAATCAACGATTGTTAGTTTAAAAAAAAACAAAACTAGAAGCCAAACAGGAAAAACCGACAACAAAGCTGGAAAAGCCGATTATCCAAACTAGATAGCTTGACGCGGCAACAGCCCTGATGGACAAACTGATAACTAATTAATGTTGTTAAGCGAAGCTTAGAGTCGGTGTTTGCACCATGGCAATGGCGATATTTCCTGGATACACGTCAATCGCCAATTTTCTGAGGATTGTTTCCTTATTTTTGTGTAGGTGTGTGTTCGCGTAGGTGTCTAACTGGTGTCCATCAGTCGCTTGCTAATCGGGCTTTTCCTTATAATCGGCAGTGCTATTTTGATGCTGACTTGCAGAACAATCGGCAGTGCTATTTTGATGCTGACTTGCAGAACAATCGGCAGTGCTATTTTGATGCTGACTTGCAGAACAATCGGCAGTGCTATTTTGATGCTGACTTGCAGAACGTCCTCTGATTGTTTTCTCACTTCTCGCTGTGTTGTTTGCTTTGTGTGTTTTCTCCTTGTCATTGTCGTGTGTGTTTCATCCTTGTCATTGTCGATGTGTGTTTCATCCTTGTCATTGTCGATGTGTGTTTCATCCTTGTCATTGTCGATGTGTGTTTAATCCTTGTCATTGTCGATGTTTCTTTAATCCTTGTCATTGTCGATGTGTGTTTAATCCTTGTCATTGTCGATGTGTGTTTAATCCTTGTCATTGTCGATGTGTGTTTAATCCTTGTCATTGTCGACTTGGTCGTGATGATCGCCTTCTGCGTCATGGTGTTATTGATGCTGTCTTTCACACACACACACACACACACACACACACACACACACACACACACACACACACACACACACAGAAAGAGCGAGATTGCACAGATAACATTGAGGGGCCTGACACATTGCACAGATAACATTGAGGGGGCTGACACATTGCAGAGATAACAGTGAGGGGTCAGACACATTGCAGAGATAACAGTGAGGGGCCAGACACATTGCACAGATAACAGTGAGGGGCCAGACACATTGCACAGATAACAGTGAGGGGCCTGACAAATTGCACAGATAACAGTGAGGGGCCTGACACATTGCACAGATAACAGTTAGGGGCCTGACAAATTGCACAGATAACAGTGAGGGGCCTGACACATTGCAGAGATAACAGTGAGGGGCCAGACACATTGCACAGATAACAGTGAGGGGTCAGACACATTGCAGAGATAACAGTGAGGGGCCTGACACATTGCACAGATAACAGTGAGGGGCTAGACACATTGCACAGATAACAGTGAGGGGGCTGACACATTGCAGAGATACAGAGTGAGGGGCCTGACACATTGCAGAGATAACAGTGAGGGGCCTGACACATTGCACAGATAACAGTGAGGGGCGACACATTGCACAGTATAACAGTTGGGGCCTGACACATTGCAGAGATAACAGTGAGGGGCCTGACACATTGCAAGATAACAGTGAGAGGCCGACACATTGCACAGATAACAGTGAGGGGCCAGACACATTGCACAATACAGAGACTAACATGCAAGATCGTGGGGGCCTGACACATTGCACAGATAACAGTGAGGGGCCAGACACATTGCACAGATAACAGTGAGGGCCTGACACATTGCAGAGATAACAGTGAGGGGGCCAGACACATTGCACAGATAACAGTGAGGGGCCAGACACATTGCAGAGATAACAGTGGAGGGCCAGACACATTGCACAGATAACAGTGAGAGGCCGACACATTGCACAGATAACAGTGAGGGCCTGACACATTGCGAAGACTAACAGTGAGAGGGGCCAGACACATTGCACAGATAACAGTGAGAGGCCTGACACATTGCAGAGATAACAGTGAGGGACCAGACACATTGCACAGATAACAGTGAGGGACCTGACACATTCACAAATAACAGTGAGAGGCCTGACACATTGCACAGATAACAGTGAGGGCCGACACATTGCACAGATAACAGTGAGGGCCTGACACATTGCAGAGATAACAGTGAGAGGCCTGACACATTGCAAGAGATAACAGTGAGGGCCAGACACATTGCAGAGATAACAGTGAGGGGCCAGACACATTGCAGAAACATGAGGAACAGCAGATACAGTGAGGGCCTGACACATTGCACAGATAACAGTGAGGGGCCTGACACATTGCACAGATAACAGTGAGGGGCCTGACACATTGCACAGATAACAGTGAGGGACCTAACACATTGCAGAGATAACAGTGAGGGGCCATGACTGAAAAGAGCCACCATTGACGGGATAACAGTGAGGGCCAGACACATTGCAGAGATAACAGTGAGGGGACCTGACACATTGCAGAGATAACAGTGAGGGGACCAGACACATTGCACAGATAACAGTGAGGGACCAGACACATTGCAGTAACAGTGAGTACACATGCAGAGATAAGTGAGGGCTGACTCAAGATAACATGATGCACACAGTAGATAACAGTGAGGGACCAGACACATTGCAGAATAACAGTGAGGGACCAGACACATTGCACAGATAACAGTGAGGGGCCAGACACATTGCACAGATAACAGTGAGGGGCTGACACATTGCAGAGATAACAGTGAGGGGTCTGACACATTGCTACAAGCAAACACAGGTAGGAGGGGCCTGACACATTGCAAACATGAGACCTAGACAAGCAGAGATAACAGTGAGGGCCTGACACTGCAAAACATTGCACTGAAGCAAATAACAGTGAGGGCCAGACACATTGCAGCAGATAACAGTGAGGGCCAGACACATTGCACAGATAACAGTGAGGGCCTGACAAATTGCACAGATAACAGTGAGGGGCTGACACATTGCAAATAACGTGAGGGACCGACACATTGCACAGATAACAGTGAGGGACCGACACATTGCAGAGATAACAGTGAGGGCCTGACACATTGCAGAGATAACAGTGAGGGGCCTGACACATTGCAGAGATAACAGTGAGGGCCTGACACATTGCAGAGATAACAGTGAGGGACCAGACACATTGCAGAGATAACAGTGAGGGGCCAGACACATTGCAAGATAACAGTGAGGGGCCAGACACATTGCAGAGATAACAGTGAGGGACCAGACACATTGCAGAGATAACAGTGAGGGACCAGACACATTGCAGAGATAACAGTGAGGGGCCGACACATTGCAAGATAACAGTGAGGGCGACACATTGCAGAGATAACAGTGAGGGACCAGACACATTGCAGAGATAACAGTGAGGGCCAGACACATTGCAGAGATAACAGTGAGGGACCAGACACATTGCAGAGATAACAGTGAGGGCCTGACACATTGCAGAGATAACAGTGAGGGCTGACACATTGCAAGATAACAGTGAGGGGCTGACACATTGCAGAGATAACAGTGAGGGACCAGACACATTGCAAGATAACAGTGAGGGGCCGACACATTGCAGAGATAACAGTGAGGGGCACACATTGCAGAGATAACAGTGAGGGCCAGACACATTGCAGAATAACAGTGAGGGTCTGACACATTGCAGAGATAACAGTGAGGGTCAGACACATTGCACAGATAACAGTGAGGGCCAGACACATTGCAGAGATAACAGTGAGGGACCAACACATTGCAGAGAAACAGTGAGGGGCCTGACACATTGCAGAGATAACAGTGAGGGCAACACATTGCAGAGATAACAGTGAGGGACCAGACACATTGCAAGATAACAGTGAGGGCCAGACACATTGCAAGATAACAGTGAAGGCCAGACACATTGCAGAGATAACAGTGAGGGCCAGACACATTGCACAGATAACAGTGAGGGACCGACACATTGCAGAGATAACAGTGAGGGACCAGACACATTGCACAGATAACAGTGAGGGGCCAGACACATTGCACAGATAACAGTGAGGGCCGACAAATTGCACAGATAACAGTGAGGGGCCAGACACATTGCACAGATAACATGAGGGACCAGACACATTGCAAGATAACAGTGAGGGACCGACACATTGCACAGATAACAGTGAGGGCCAGACACATTGCAAGATAACAGTGAGGGGGCCTGACAATTGCACAGATAACAGTGAGGGCCTGACACATTGCACAGATAACAGTTAGGGGCCTGACAATTGCACAGATAACAGTGAGGGGCCTGACACATTGCAGAGATAACAGTGAGGGGCCAGACACATTGCACAGATAACAGTGAGGGTCAGACACATTGCAGAGATAACAGTTAGGGCCTGACAAATTGCACAGATAACAGTGAGGGCCGACACATTGCACAGATAACAGTGAGGGGCTGACACATTGCAAGATAACAGTGAGGGGTCAGACACATTGCAGCAGATAACAGTGAGGGCCTGACACATTGCACAGATAACAGTGAGGGGTCCAGACACATTGCACAGATAACAGTTGAGGGGCCAGACACATTGCAGAGATAACAGTGAGGGGCCAGACACATTGCAGAGATAACAGTGAGGGGCCAGACACATTGCACAGATAACAGTGAGGGGTCAGACACATTGCACAGATAACAGTGAGGGGCCTGACACATTGCAGAGATCACAGTGAGGGGCCAGACACATTGCACAGATAACAGTGAGGGCCGACACATTGCAGCAGATAACAGTGAGTGGGGCCAGACACATTGCACAGATAACAGTGAGGGGCCAGACACATTGCAGAGATAACAGTGAGGGCCAGACACATTGCACAGATAACAGTGAGAGGCCGACACATTGCACAGATAACAGTGAGGGGCCTGACACATTGCAGAAACAGTGAGGGGCCAGACACATTGCACAGATAACAGTGAGAGGCCGACAGATTGCACAGATAACAGTGAGGGACCAGACACATTGCACAGATAACAGTGAGGGGCTGACACATTCACAATAACAGTGAGGGGCCTGACACATTGCACAGATAACAGTGAGGGCCTGAACACATTGCAGCAGATAACAGTGAGGGGCCACACATTGCAGAGATAACAGTGAGGGCCTGACACATTGCACAGATAACAGTGAGAGGCCAGACACATTGCAGAGATAACAGTGAGGGACCAACACAT
Source organism: Conus canariensis (assembly GCA_033310375.1). Lineage (NCBI taxonomy): Eukaryota > Metazoa > Mollusca > Gastropoda > Neogastropoda > Conidae > Conus > Conus canariensis. The sequence continues at coordinate 72,253,006 of CM065726.1, read as the reverse complement.
TGCAGAGATAACAGTGAGGGCCAGACACATTGCAGAGATAACAGTGAGGGGCTTGACACATTGCACAGATAACAGTGAGGGCCAGACACATTGCAGAGTAACAGTGAGGGACCTGACACATTGCAGGATAACATGAGGGGCTTGACACATTGCACAGATAACAGTGAGGACCAGACACATTGCAGAGATAACAGTGAGGGACCAGACACATTGCAGAGATAACAGTGAGGGACCAGACACATTGCACAGATAACAGTGAGGGACCAGACACATTGCACAGATAACAGTGAGGGACCAGACACATTGCACAGATAACAGTGAGGGCCAGACACATTGCAAGATAACAGTTAGGGGCCTGACAAATTGCAGAGATAACAGTGAGGGGCCTGACACATTGCAGAGATAACAGTGAGAGGCCTGACACATTGCAGAGATAACAGTGAGGTGCCTGACACATTGCAGAGATCACAGTGAGGGGCCTGACACATTGCAGAGATAACAGTGAGGGGCCTGACACATTGCACAGATAACAGTGAGGGGCCAGACACATTGCACAGATAACAGTGAGGGGCCAGACACATTGCACAGATAACAGTGAGAGGCCAGTCACATTGCAGAGACTTTTCCAGACATTTCCTGGCACCGCACACGACTGGCTGCCTGCCTCTGTGACAGCGAGGGACGAGGGCAGTTTATTTCATGGTTGGAAGAAGAGGGAAGGGTGTGGGTGAAGGGTAGTGTTGACAGAGATGCGGGGTGGGGAGTAGGGAGAGGGGGCCAGAGTTGAGGGCAGTGGAGCAGGGACAGGGACAGGGACAGGGACACACACACACACACACACACACACACACACACGCACGCACGCACGCACGCACGCACGCACGCACGCACACACACACACACACACACACACACACGCACGCACACACGCACGCACACACACACACACACACACACACGCACGCACACACGCACACACACACACCACACACACGCGCGCGCGCGCGCGCGCGCGCGCGCGCACGCACGCACTCACGCGCACACACAAACATGTGCTTGGGCTCCGACCCCCCCACTCCACTTCCTCTCTAACCCCCCTCCCCTCCTTCCTTCTCTGCACGGGTCTACCGAGCTTACGCTCAGTTCCTGTGCCTGCTGGATCTAATACAACATTACTTTTATTCATGTTCACCCAAGAGAGAGAGAGAGAGAGAGAGAGAGAGAGAGAGAGAGAGAGAGAGAGAGAGAGCTAGCAAGACAAAACAAACCAACAAAGGCTATCCAGAGAGAATCAGAGAGAGAGAGAGGGGGGGAAGGGAGAGAGAGAGAGAGAGAGAGAGAGAGAGAGAGAGAGAGAGAGAGAGAGGAACGGCATAAAATCTTAAGGCAGACAGACAGACAGACAGACAGGCAGGCAGTCAGATAACAAAATCTTGAGACAGGGTATGAATATCCTCGTTGCTAACTTTGTCAGACAAAAAGAGCATGACCTGTTTTGTATGTCGTGCTTGGTCAGATGTTTTTAAATAGTGATTGCACTTTCCTCTGCTATTAGAGCCTCAGTAAAGTCTTGCAACGTACTAATCCTACCACTTCTGTCGGCAGTAACACCTAGATGACTCTACGTGACTGGCTAGGATCAGCACACACACACACACACACACACACACACACACACACACACACACACACACACACACACACACACAACATACTCTGACTGACTGACTGAAACCATTTACTGTCAGATTAACATAGTGTTGTACTGACATTTACTAGCATATAAATGAATGAAAAATCAAAATAATACAAGTAACACACACACACACAACCACACACACACACACACACACACACACACACACACACACACACACACACACACACATGCTCTCACGCATGCACACACGTATGCACACACGCACGCGCGTGCGCACACACACACACACACACACACACACACACACACACACACACACACACACACCCACACACACACACACACACACACACGAGCACACACAAACACACGCGCGATTGCACGCACACACACACACACACACACACACACACACACACACACACACACATGCACACACACACATACACACACGCCCGCGCACGCATGCACGCCCGCACACGCGCACACACACACACACACCACACACACACACACGCACACACACACACACACACGCACGCACGCACGCACACACACACACACACACACACACACATACACACACACACGCACACACACAAACACACACAAACAAGCATTCACGTACACACACACACACACACACACACACACACACACACACACACACACACACATACACACACAAACACACACACACGCACGCATGCACGCACGCACGCACGCACGCACGCACGCACGCACGCACGTACACATACATGCGCGCGTGCGCGGACGCACACAGACACACACACAAACATACGCACACACACACACACACACACACAAACACACACCACACACACACACACACACACACACACACACACAAGTGCGCGCTCGCGTACACACACACACACACACACACACGCGCGCGCGCGCGCGCGCGCGCGCACGCATGCACTCCTGCACTCACACACACACACACACACACACACACACACACACGCACGCACGCACGCACGCACGACGTACGCACACACACGTATGCACGCACGCGCACGTACGCATGCACGCACACACCATTCCACTGGCATTAAACATTGCCCGCAAATTTCATCCTCCGCCTCCGCCATCCCTCTCCTCCCCCTACTCTCTCTCTCTCTCCCTCCCTCTCTCTCTCTCTCTCTCTCTCTCTCTCTCTTCTCTCTCTCTTTGTTCACCCTGCAATTCCTTCAGGACGCACGCAGTCTGGGGAGAAAAGAGGTGAGCCAAAACAGAAATGCGGTCAGCTGGCACTCTGGATTCCAGCCACAGGAACAACGTTTTCCTGCAGTCAAAACACGGCTGGCTGTGTTAGCATTCCATGCACACATACACACACTATTATTCTCAGTACTATTCACACTCAACACAAATAAACCCACACATCATAGAGGTCCACGGACACACACACACGCATATGGCTTTGCTGCCACACACTTCCACACAGATAAACATACAGTTGATACAGCTCACGCTCGCGCACGCGCGCACTCTAGCGTACACAGACACAACACACAGACACGAACACAGACACAGACACACACACACACACACACACACACACACACACACACATGCGCGCTGGCGCACACACGCACACATTCACGCACACACACACACACACACACACACACACACACACACACACACACACACACACACACACACACACGCACGCACACAAGTCAAGCAGAAATAACCACAACCGAGACAAGAACAAAACAACAGCAAAAGTGACAGCTAGAACAAGAAATTACAAAAGGTAAAGACACCGCTCAAGCAACTAGTGAACAGATTAATGAATAACAGATAAGTAAACAACCATGCGAACTGGCATACTACATCTCAGCGAAACTGTCACAGTATGTAGCTCTATGCAGCCAATGGCGTGGGAAGATTTTCAAGCTAGGAGGTAGGTGGATGTGTCTTGGAGTGTGTGTGTGTGTGTGTGTGGTGGGGGGGGGGGGGGGATGGGGGAGAGACGAATTAGGGGATGTAGTGGGTTTGGGCGGGTTGTGGGGGAGTGTGTGGTGTGTTGTGGTGTGTTGGGTGGTGGGTGTGGGTGTGTGTGTGTGTGTGTGTGATGTGTGTGTGTAGTGGTGTGGTGGTGTGTGTGTGTGAGTGTGAGTGTGTGTGTGTGTGTGTGTGAGTGTGTGTGTGGTGTGTGTGTGTTGAGGTAGAGAGTGTGTGTGTGTGTGTTGTCTGTGTGTGCGTGTGTGTCTGTCTGTGTGTGTATATGTGTGTATGCGCGTGCGTGTTGTGTGCGTGTGGTGTGTTGACTGTAGTAGTAGTAGTAGTGTAGTAGTAGGTAATGATCAGTTATCACGAATGCGTGTAGATGGCCTGTAAGTTTGAACGACGAAGTGTCAACAATATACGTGTTCATGCAGTGAGCGGGAAGGGGGTAGTGGGTTCGTGGTGTGGGAAGGGTTTAAATATACTTTAAAGGCGTGTGGCCAGGTGCCATAAGCTGTGTCAGTGCCCCATCAGAGGCGTGGGCCAAGGTGCCATCGAGGCGGTGGCAGGGTGCCATCAGAGGGTGTGGCAGGGTGTCCCATCAGAGGCGTGTGGCCAGGGTGCCCCATCAGAGGTATGTGGCCAGGGTGCCCCATCAGAGGCGTGTGGCCAGGGTGCCCCATCAGAGGGTGTGGCCAGGGTACCCCATCAGAGGCGTGTAGCCAGAGTGCCCCATCAGAGGTGTGTGGCCAGGGTGCTCCATCGAGGTGTGTGGCCAGGGTGCTCCATCAGAGGTGTGTGGCCAGGGTCCCCATCGGAGGTGCGTGGCCAGGGTGCTCCATCAGAGGTGTGTGGCCAGGGTGCCCCATCAGGTGTGTGGCCAGGGTAGCCTAACAGAGGTGTGTGGCCAGGGTGCCCCATCAGAGGTGTGTGGCCAGGGTGCTCCATCGAGGTGTGTGGCCAGGGTGCCCATCAGAGCTGTGTGGCCAGGGTCCCATCAGGGGTGTGTGGCCAGGGTGCCCCATCAGAGGTGTGTGGCCAGGGTGCCCTATCAGGAGGTGTGTGGCCAGGGTGCCCCAACAGAGGTGTGTGGCCAGGGTGCCCCATCAGAGGTGTGTGGCCAGGGTGCTCCATCAGAGGTGTGTGGCAGGGTGCCTCATCAGAGCTGTGTGGCCAGGGTGTCCCATCAGGGGTGTGTGGCCAGGGTGCCCCATCAGAGGTGTGTGGCCAGGGTGCCCTATCAGAGGTGTGTGGCCAGGGTGCCCCATCAGAGGTGTGTGGCCAGGGTGCCCCATCAGAGGTGTGTGGCCAGGGTGCTCCATCAGAGGTGTGTGGTCAGGGTGCCTCATCAGAGGTGTGTGGCCAGGGTGCCCCATCAGAGGTGTGTGGCCAGGGTGCCCCATCAGAGGTGTGTGGCCAGGGTGCCCCATCAGAGGTGTGTGGCCAGGGTGTCCCATCAGAGGTGTGTGGCCAGGGTGCCCCATCAGAGGTGTGTGGCCAGGATGCCCCATCAGAGGTGTGTGGCCAGGGTGCCCCATCAGAGGTGTGTGGCCAGGGTGTCCCATCAGGGGTGTGTGGCCAGGGTGTCCCGTCAGGGGTGTGTGGCCAGGGTGCCCCATCAGAGGTGTGTGGCCAGGGTGCCCCATCAGAGGTGTGTGGCCAGGGTGTCCATCAGAGGTTGTGGCCAGGGTGCCCCATCAGAGGTGTGTGGCCAGGGTGCCCCATCAGAGTGTGTGGCCAGGGTGCCCCATCAGAGGTGTGTGGCCAGGGTGCCCCATCAGAGGTGTGTGGCCAGGGTGTCCCATCAGGGGTGCGTGGCCAAGGTGCCCCATCAGAGGTGTGTGGCCAGGGTGTCCCGTCAGGGGTGTGTGGCCAGGGTGCCCCATCAGAGGTGTGTAGCCAGGGTACCCCATTAGAGGCGTGTGGCCAGGGTGCCCCATTAGAGGCGTGTGGCCAGGGTGCCCCATCAGAGGCTGCTCGGGTCCACATGGGGTGCAATGCCCCTGATCGGGGAGGCTGTGGGGAAAGGGGGCATGCACGCCCCCTCGCCCAATTTGTCCCCCCCCCCCCCCCCCCCCCCCCCCCCTCCTTTCCCGCCCCCTCTCCCCGACCTTGACGCTGATGGTAATGTTCATCTTTGAGGTGCAGTGGAGGCCTCTTCTGAAGGGTAACACACACTGTCTATTCATTAAATATGCAAGTATAAATCTACACTTTTTTTTTTTTAACGAAACCTGGGTGAGTAGGGAGGGTTCTCGGGACCTAAGATCGTCCGCCATTGCCCTTTGCCCCATCCCCCAACCTCCCCTCCTCTTCCTCTCCCCTTCCATGACACACAGACAGACGTGATCTGCTTCAAGTTAACATTGTTTTCTCATAAACCTGGCACATAGGTGAGTCAGTATGACATGTCGAAGTCTGTCCGAGGTCATTGGTGAAAACGGGTAGATCTTTAAGCTGCCAGAGAGAGCGCCAGTCTCTGAATGACATCAAGACACAGGGCGTGGGTGGGGGGGGGGGGGCTATTGCTAAATTAGGACTTTACCCTGTCGTTTCTGGGGTTGCTGTTGTCACAGACACTGTCAGAAACAGCCTGAACAGTTTATTCAGCTCAGCGAGGACTTCTTTGGTCGACATGTGACAAGCTAGAGAGGTGGGGGGCGGGGGGGGGAGGGGGGAGGGGGGGCAAAAAGATATCCCTCCTCCCCCTGATTTTTCCAAGGGGAGTAAGGGGTTAGGAGGGGGGGGGGGGGAGTCCTGTGCCTGTGACAGCCCATGCCTGCATTTGTATATGCAGCCTTGGATGATACACTCTCCTTGTGCAATGGATGTTCTTTAAACAGAGATAGAGCAAAACAAAACAAACAAAAACAAAACAAAACAAAAAAAGAAACAGAAACAGAAGAAGAATGCAAGTGAAGAAAAAAAAGACAAAAAGAGAGGAAAAAAGAGCTGAGGAGAGAAAAAAAAAAGACAGAAATGCAAAAGAGATGCAGACCTAGAAAAACAGAAAGGAAGAAGAAGAAGAAGAAGAAGAAGAAGAAGAAGAAGAAGAAGGACAGATTATATATATATATATATATATATATAGAGAGAGAGAGAGAGAGAGAGAGAGAGAGAGACAGACAGACAGACAGACAGACAGACAGAGACGGGGAGAGTTAAATAGCAAAATAAAGAAGGAAAGAATGAATGAATGAATGGAAAAAAAAAGAGAAAGAAACCGAGGGAAAAAAAGTAGAACTCTAGAAAAGAAATCGGACTGGGAAAAAATTCGCGCGGGAAAAATGTAAAGTCGATTGAGTAAAGAATAGAAATAACCTCCAGGCATGAAAACCACAAATACCAAGGGAGGGGAGAGAGCGGAGTCGGGGTGAGGAGGATGGGAAAGGTGGAGGGAGAGAGGAGGAGAAAAAAAAAAAGAAAAAGACCCGCACAAGTGGAAGCAGAACACGCTGCCATCACCAACAGTTCCAGCCCGTCCCGGTTTCCCTGGGTCTATATTGGTGGCTGCTTGATTGGCTGATTGTTTGTTGGCTGCTGTGTGTGTGTGTGTGTGTGTGTGTGTGTGTGTGTGTGTGTGTGTGTGTGTGTGTGTGTGTGTGTGTGTGTGTGTGTGTGTGTGTGTGTGAGAGAGAGAGAGAGAGAGAGAGAGAGATTCGGATTCGGATTCGGATTCGGAATTCAGAATCCCGTTTAATTTCATTTAGGCCAAGGCCCCTTATGTGAGAGAGAGAGAGAGAGAGAGAGAGAGGAGAGAGAGTGTGTGTGTGTGTGTGTGTGTGTGTGTGTGTGTGTGTGTGTGTGTGTGTGTGTGTGCGTGTGTGTGTGTGTGTGAGAGAGAGAGAGAGAGAAGTGTGTGTGTGTGTGTGTGCGTGTGTGTGTGTGTGTGTGTGAGAGAGAGAGAGAGTGTGTGTGTGTGTGGTGTGTGAAGAGAGAGAGAGAGAGAGAGAAAGAGTGTTTGTGTGTGTGTGTGAGAAAGAGAGAGAGAGAGAGAGAGAGAGTGTGTGTGTGTGTGTGTGTGTGTGTGTGTGTGTGTGTGTGTGTGTGTGTGTGTGTGTGTGTGTGTGTGCACGCGCGCATGTATTTAAATAACAGGCAGTCATGGGCAACAGGTAAACTTGTCAACAAATACATCTGTTCTCTGCACAATCCGCGAGAAAGAAAGACCGAAAGAAAGACAGAAAGAGAGAAAGAAAGACAGAAAGAGAGAAAGAAAGACAGAAAGAGAGAAAGAAAGACAGAAAGAAAAAGAGACAGAAAGACAGAAAGAGAGAAAGAAAGAGAGAAAGAAAAAGAGACAGAAAGACAGAAAGAAAGACAGAAAGAGAGACAGAAAGACAGAGAGAAAAAACGAAAGAAAGAAAGACAGACAGAAAGAGAGACATAAAGAAAGAGAGAAAGAAAGTGAGAAAAAAAAGAAAACAAAGAAGCAAAGAGGAAAATGGCATTGTCATGACTTTGGCTAATAGCAGTGGGCAACGCTTTGAACTGCTGATATTACACTGCACTGTTTGCGTTGAACAGTCTGTAATTGTTTAATATTGCATATCCCTTCACTGCCTTACACACACACACACACACACACACACACACACACACACACACACACACAACACACACACACAGAGTGAGAGAGAGAGAGAGAGAGAGGAGAGAGAATAGGGATTAGCGTTGGAGAGGGACGGAATGGGGTACCTATCGGAGAGGTGACGTGAGAGATGGGCGATGTGAGAGGTATGGCAGGGGGGGGGGGGGGGGAGGGGGGGGGTCTGATGTAGAAAGAGGGGAGGGGGGATGTCCAGATTAAAGAACGGTGAAATTAGAGAAAGGTGGACTTATAATGGAATGTTAATGCCTGTAGTGAATGTTATATAAATATTTAGGAATAGTTTTCTCAACAAAATTCAGCTTCACTTTTGCGTGCAAGGATCTTTCCAGTAGAGCCAAGGGTGCATTACTGTGCCTATTGTCAAAATGTTCACTTATTTGCGTTGAAAAAAAGGTTCTCAGAGTGAACATGCTGTCCTGTGACAAATTTCACAGTCACACCATCCACTCCTAAAACATCTTTCTGTACAAACATACAACCCCCCCCCCCTCCCTTTTTTCTCTCTCTCCCTCCTTCCCCCGTCTTTCTTTCTCTTTCCTTTTGTTTCACAAATGGCAATAATGCTTAAACTGCCGTCCCCCCCCCCCCTTTCTTTCCCTCTTAAATCCCTCACCCTCCTCACTCTTCCCACAGTCTGTTTAAAGTCGCCTGTTTCTCCCCCCCCCCCCCCCCCCTCCCTTTCCTCTCCCCTCGCTGATCTCAGGCACAGAGATCGTCTCTGGTTGAGACAAAGGATTGTGTTGTCTCCCTTCCTTCCCTTTTGGTAGGCGCCATGGCAACCATGGCTGTTGAGCGCTCAGCCCGGACATGACGCAATGATGTTAAACAGCGCTTTGTCAATGATGTTAAACAGTGCTTTGTCAATGATGTTAAACAGCGCTTTGTCAATGATGTTAAACAGCACTTTGTCAATGATGTTAAACAGTGCTTTGTCAATGATGTTAAACAGTGCTTTGTCAATTATGTTAAACAGCGCTTTGTCAATTATGTTAAACAGCGCTTTGTCAATTAGCATGAAGGCGCACTAAAAGCAACCCCAACTGCCAGGAAAGAGCGTTCTCGAATCTTCTACCCCCATCCTCTGTAAGTCATGGGGGATGACCAACCCCCCTCCCGTCCACTCCCTTCCCCTTTGCTCTGTCTTTAGTGAAACAAAGCCACCCGGAACCAGAACTAGATAGGTCGCTTTGCCTACAAAAGGAGAAACTCACTGTGAGCAGTCACTGCTATCCACAGATCAGCTGTATGACTGATCACCCACAGTGTAGCCACAAAGACAACAGGGGTAAATCAGAGAAGGGAACAATCATCTCCATATTTTTCTGAATCTTCTATGTTCTAAGGTTCACTGCTTCCCAGAGTAACTGTAAGTTGAAATTATGTTTCTAAATGTTGAGACTATGCATTGCTTGTATATATGCCATGTGGTTGACAGTGTAACTCTATGCTAATACTTGGTGACATCTATCAAGATGATGAAGGAGTATTCTATTGTAACAGTTTGTTTGCACAACTTGGTAAAATCTATTAAGATGCTTGATCACCATTCCTTGTTAACAATCTGATCAACATTCTTTGTTAACCATCTGACTTTTGCCAGCATTCAATACTACCTGTGAAGATGATAACTGAATGATAAATTCTGATCGGAAAAACTGTATGCCTGTACTATGTGAAAACTGTTAAGTTGATTTATGAATACCGTTGATCATCAGAATGCTTTGTAGTAGGCGACTTTAAGTCTAATCAACACGTGTACTTGGGCTAAATGTATTCCAAATTACTTCAACTGTATTTCAAAGAAAACAGTGAAGTGTTATTTGACTTCTATTGTTTAGCATTGTGTTACTGTCTCCCACCCCTTGTTTCACTCAAACTCTGAGTGAAACTGGAGACTGATACTTATGGCAGATATATTTACGCTAGTCTAATCCTTTGTTGGCTGAGATCATACACATTTACTGAAAGCCAGAGGGCAAGTGTGTGAACTCGACAAGCGAGCCTCTCAGCTACTTAACTACAAACCAGGTTCCGTCTTACAACCAGATCCTGGGACCCTGGGCATGCGTAGTAGGGGACAAACACTGCTGCCCAGGACATGATCAGCCAGTCTCCATAGAAGTGGATCAGTCACCAGCAACTAGAGAGAAATCAGCTATCCTCTCCAACATCAGATAAGTTCTGACATTCCAAGTGGACTCCAATTCAACTCATCCAGAAATCTCCCTCTCTTAATAATGACAAAAGAAATGGGAAACAAAAATCATCCTGAACTGACTTTGTGAAATTGATTTAAATATTTCACCCTTGCATAAGCACGTAAAGTTGATATGTGAAAGTACACTTAACTTGTGTCGGTTCTTTGTTGTTCATTCAGTATTGAACGTTGGAACTTATCTCTAATTCTGTCTCTCAGAACTACAAGCACTTTTAAGTGTACAAGCCTAAGGAGCATTATTCCTGAGCCACTCTTGAGTAGTTCTAACAGTTCCGAGAAAAATAAACATTTCTTTCGATGACTAGTACTGGAAAGTTGCTCCTTCCATAACTAGTAAGAGGGTGGGGTAAAACTTTAACATAACTCTATTAGAGAAAAAAATTCCAAGTCCTTTCCCTAGGGGACACACCAACCTTCTCCCAACTCTCGTCACACATGCGAACACCCAATGACTTGGTCTATGGCGAAGTAAACAGATATCCAATTTATCTTAATTCTGCAACAAAGTGTAAATGTTACTGGTTGAAAACAACACACACATGGAAATCGCGAGGTTGCCCAGGAAAGCACATACTATGCTATAAGATCTAGATGCAAGAAGGAAAAGAAACTGGA
>CM065726.1:72226921-72234421 GCA_033310375.1 Conus canariensis | reverse complement strand
ATTTTCAGAAAGATCGGCCCGGTAGTTTTGTCTGGAGCGAGTGGAACACATTTTGACCACGGACACACAGACACACAGACAGCATTTCTTCGTTCCCATTCTACAGTACTCCCTGTTCTATAAGAACTGGGAGTACAATAAAGGAGGCAAAACGGGATGAAGCAACAACGGTACTTGGTCACAACGACACGTGGTCACAACGACATTTTGTCACAACTACGCTTGGTCACATTGGCACTTGACACATTGGCATGTAGCTGTCTTTCTTTCCCACGCATGCACGGGCGTTACTCACACACCCGAATATTGACCCACGCGTGTAAGCTAGCGCGAGAAATGTTAATACGTATCTGTTAGTGAACCAGGGTGTGGGGGGAGGGGGGTGGGTGAAGTAGGAGGTCCATCTATTTAGAAGAGTCTAGAACTACACTTTGTCTAAACCCAACTGACTGCATATAGGAAATGGGAAAAGAGGTGTAAATATGCAGGCTAACCCAAATTTTCTTTTCAAGGCGGGTGTGCGTGTTGGGAAAAGGCAGAGGAAAACCCTGAATAAGCCTCTCTTGTTTGAAGGGTGGGGTGGGGTGGAAGAAGATTCCAAACAGTCCTAGACTGACCCTTCGGGGAGGGGGGGGGGGGGCGGGGTAAATCCAGGCTAGCCCAAACTTACCCCCGGGGGGGGGGGGGGGGTAAGTTCTAACTAGTCCTAGAATGACTTCCGGGGGTAAAAGCAGGCTAGCCCAGACTTACCCTGGGGTAAGTTCCAGAGGGGGGTAAGAACGGGCTGTTACACCGCGAGGAGGATGGAACAGGATGGTATATGACCATGTGAATATTGAACATTGGAAGAGTACCTGTGGGAACCAGCGAATGCTGCCTTGCAGACCTAACAAAACCGTCGTCTGGTTTTGCCAGCTTGGCACTGTCGCTGCCCTGATGGTCTCCCTTGGTTTTCGCCCCATGGGCGAACCTCATCAGTATACCACGGCCAGGGTGTTGTAATCTATTCGTGACATCCTACAGGCCTTCTTCCTTGCGCTGAACTCTGAAGCGATCTGAAGCGATCAAAGCTAAGTGAATTTTCATTATTTTATTCGTTTGTGACTCACCTGAAGAAGACCTAAGAGGTCGAAACGCGTTGTGTTTTGTCTTGTGACTCGTTTGTCCACGTTTCTCTGGGCGGTTCGCTAACATTTATTTAACATTTGAATAATTATAGGCTCAATAAATAAGTAGTGGGAAAGCAAAAACCAAACGCAGATGAACAGATCTAGTTGCAAAGTGAGACGACTGCAGGCGGAAATCTAAACAAATCTGAAATAAATGTTAGCGAACCGCCCAGAGAAACGTGGACAAACGAGTCACAAGACAAAACACAATGCGTTTCGACCTCTTAGGTCTTCTTCAGGTGAGAAACAAACGAATAAAATAATGAATTCTTCCGTCATCATCATAGTGGGTTAGTGAAGATTCCGGTTTATGATGAGAACAGGGGGGGGGGGGGGGGGGGGGGGGGGGGGGGGGTGAAAGGAAGTATGAGGACGAATCAAAGAGTACATATCATCCTCTTCAACGGCAGCATATCTATACATGGTATCATCGAATCCTGTCTTTCGAAGACAGAGACGTTTGTTTCCATTTTCGTCTCCTGGGCGATATTCATCAGCAGAACTTGCCCCGGTTGTGTCATGGTTCCCCTATGGTATCTGACTTAAACATACCACCCCTATTTGTGTCATGGTTCCCCTATGGTATCTGACTTAAACATACCACCCCTATTTGTGTCATGGTTCCCCTATGGTATCTGACTTAAACATACCACCCCTATTTTTGTGGTAAACCAAGCACCGCTTGGACACAACAAGATCCCATGGCTTAGTCTGGCATCTAGCCAATGGCAATACAGGGAAATGGGGACAAAGTGCCACGAACACATTAACCCCTCGGGGGGAAAAAATTAGGAACCGGACTTGACCGGAATGAATACGGCATTATCTGGATAACCTGGGGGGTGAAGTGACCACAACCGGGGCCAGCTCAGGTGCCAGGCTGACAGGGCTGGACAGCTCCGGTTTTGTCTGCCAACGGTTGGCGCCAGAAGGCGTGCCAGGGTGGTAAGAAGATTGCTTCCCCATCGGTGGCCGCGGTGCGGGGGGTAGGGGTGGGGTGGGGTGGGGGTCAAAGCGTGTAATGCTGTGTTGACGTTATATCAGGCAGATTCAAGGTTTCTCTCGGGTGTGTCATAGTTTGGTGTGGTTGTCGTTCTTTTCTTGTGTTATGGTTTGGTTTGGTGTGGTTGTTGTTCTTTTCTTGTGTTATGGTTTGGCTTGGTTGTCGTTCTTTTCTTGTGTTATGGTTTGGTTTGGTGTGGTTGTCGTTCTTTTCTTGTGTTATGGTTTGGTGTGGTTGTCGTTCTTTTCTTGTGTTATGGTTGTTTGGTGTGGTTGTCGTTCTTTTCTTGTGTTATGGTTTGGTTGGTGTGGTTGTCGTTCTTTCTTGTGTTATGGTTTGGTTGTGGTTGTCGTTCTTTTCTTGTGTTATGGTTTGGTGTGGTTGTCGTTCTTTTCTTGTGTTATGGTTTGGTGTGGTTGTCGTTCTTTTCTTGTGTTATGGTTTGGTGTGGTTGTCGTTCTTTTCTTGTGTTATGGTTTGGTGTGGTTGTCGTTCTTTTCTTGTGTTATGGTTTGGTTTGGTTGTCGTTCTTTTCTTGTGTTATGGTTTGGTGTGGTTGTCGTTCTTTTCTTGTGTTATGGTTTGGTTTGGTGTGGTTGTTGTTCTTTTCTTGTGTTATGGTTTGGTGTGGTTGTCGTTCTTTTCTTGTGTTATGGTTTGGTGTGGTTGTCGTTCTTTTCTTGTGTTATGGTTTGGTTTGGTTGTCGTTCTTTTCTTGTGTTATGGTTTGGTGTGGTGTGGTTGTCGTTCTTTTCTTGTGGTATGGTTTGGTTTGGTGTGGTTGTCGTTCTTTTCTTGTGTTATGGTTTGGTTTGGTTGTTGTTCTTTTTGTTATGCTTGGGGGTGGGTTGTCTTCTTTTGTGGTTTGGTGTGGTTGTCGTTCTTTTCTTGTGTTTATGGTTTGGTTTGGTTGTCGTTCTTTTCTTGTGTTATGGTTTGGTTTGGTTGTCGTTCTTTTCTTGTGTTATGGTTTGGTGTGGTTGTCGTTCTTTTCTTGTGTTATGGTTTGGTGTGGTTTGGTTCGTTCTTTTCTTGTGTTATGGTTTGGTGTGGTTGTCGTTCTTTCTTGTGTATGTTTGGTTTGGTGTGGTTGTCGTTCTTTTCTTGTGTTATGGTTTGGTTGGTTGTGTTCTTTTCTTGTTTATGGTTTGGGTTTGGTTGTCGTTCTTTCTGTGTTGGTTGTTGGTTGTCGTTCTTTTCTTGTGTTATGGTTTGGTTTTGTGGTTGTCGTTCTTTTCTTGTGTTATGGTTTAGTTTGGTTGTCGTTCTTTTCTTGTGTTATGCTTTGGTTTGGTTGTCGTTCTTTTCTTGTGTTATGGTTTAGTTTGGTTGTCGTTCTTTTCTTGTGTTATGTTGGTTTGGTTTGGTTTGGTTGTCGTTCTTTTCTTGTGTTATGGTTTGGTTTGGTTGTCGTTCTTTTCTTGTGTTATGGTTTGGTTTGGTTGGTTGGTTGTCGTTCTTTTTCTTGTGTTATGGTTTGGTTTGGTTGTCGTTCTTTTCTTGTTTATGGTTTGGTTTGGTGTGTTGTCGTTCTTTTTTTGTGTTATGGTTTGGTTTGGTTGTCGTTCTTTTCTTGTGTTATGGTTTGGTGGTTGGTTGTCGTTCTTTTCTTGTGTTATGGTTTGGTTTGGTTGTCGTTCTTTTCTTGTGTTATGGTTTGGTGTGGCTTGGTTGTCGTTCTTTTCTTGTGTTATGGTTTGGTTTGGTTGTCGTTCTTTTCTTGTGTTATGGTTTGGTTTGGTGGTTGTCGTTCTTTTCTTGTGTTATGGTTTGGTTTGGTTGTCGTTCTTTTCTTGTGTTATGGTTTGGTTGTGGTTTTTGGTGTTGTCGTTCTTTTCTTGTGTTATGGTTTGGTTTGGTTGTCGTTCTTTTCTTGTGTTATGGTTGGTTGGTGTTGGTTGTCGTTCTTTTCTTGTGTTATGGTTTGTTGTGGTTGTCGTTCTTTTCTTGTGTTATGGTTTGGTTGTGTGGTTGTCGTTCTTTTCTTGTGTTATGGTTTGGTTTGGTGTGGGTTGTCGTTCTTTTCTTGTGTTATGGTTTGGTTTGTGTGTCGTTCTTTTCTTGTGTTATGGTTGGTGTGGTTGTCGTTCTTTTCTTGTGTTATGGTTTGGTTGGTTGTCGTTCTTTTCTTGTGTTACGGTTTGGTTGGTTGTCGTTCTTTTCTTGTGTTATGTTTGGTTTGGTTGTCGTTCTTTTCTTGATGTTACGTCTTGGTTTGGTTCTCGTTCTTTTCTTATGTTATGTTTGGTTTGGTTTCGTTCTTTTCTTATGTTACGTCTGGTTTGGTTCTCGTTCTTTTCTTATGTTACGTCTGGTTTGGTTCTCGTTCTTTTCTTATGTTACGTCTGGTTTGTTCTCGTTCTTTCTATTTCTCTGTTGTTGTTTTCTTATGACCTGTTTGTTCTCGTTCTTTTTTATGTTACGTCTGTTGTTGCCTTCTTTTTTAGGTATTGTCGGTTGTCGTCTTTTTGTTGTTGATGACAGGCAGTCCAGGGATTTGCTCTCGGTGTTTTCTTTGTTTGTTTTTCGTGAGCACACATTTTGCTACCTCTCTCTCTCTCTCCTCTCTCTCTCTCTCCTCTCTCTCTCTCTCTCTCTCATCTCTCTCTCTCTCTCTCTCTCTATTTCGGTTTCCATCTGTTACATTAAGATTTTGTGAAAAAGAGTCTCAGTTATTTTGTCGTTGTTGTTATCTTTAATTGATTATGATATATTGTTGTGATGTAGCTTACACTCCCTTTGGAGTGGAGACGATAGCCTCCATGTAAATAAATCAACATATGAGTCTTCAGTCTGTCTCTGATTCAGTACCTGTGTCTGTTTCTGTCAGCATCCCTCTGTACGTATATGCATACGTACGTATTGACGTGCATATTGATAAACGAGCGTGAGTATGTGTTGTGTGAGTTATGCGCTTTGGGCTCTCGCGAGGTAAAGCGCTCTATAAATATCCTTTTACATTACATTACAATATAGCGGCCCTCCGCCTCCCCCCCCCCCCCCCCCCCCCCAACCCCCGAAAAAAAAAAACATTTTCAGTACAACGTCCTTGAGAGTATTTATATACGTTATCTTCAGTTATTAACCAAAAGAAACACACACACACACACACACACACACACACACACACACACACACACACACACACACACACACACACACACACACACACAGCAAATGAGCAAAGAAAATATCTTACAGAAGATCTCCATCCCTTTATTTTGCCGCGCGCGCACACACACACACACACACACAACACACACACACACACACACACACACACACACACACACACACACACACACACACACATTGAAGTATTTGATTATTTAACACACTTAAAACAGTCAGGGACAAGGGACTTAGATGGAATTGATGGCAAGATACTAAAAATCGCTTCATTGACCATTGCTGAGACACTCACTTACGTTTATAATTTGTGTATTGATAAAAGCCACTTTCCCTTAAGATTTAAACAAGCAAAAGTTATACCTTTATATAAAAAAGGTGATCCCACCAATCTCTCAAACTATAGACCTATCTCAATATTATCCCTGTTGTCTAAACCACTCGAAAAACATGTTCAAAAACACCTATATTCTCATCTTAAATATTACGATCTGATTCATGAAAATCAATCAGGTTTTCGAGAAAATCACTCTTGTCACACTGCTCTTGTACAACTTATCGATAGATGTCTTACGAATATTAACAATAATGACCTTACTGGAATTCTTTTTGTAGATTTTGCAAAAGCGTTTGACGTTATAAACCACTCCCTTCTAATAAAAAAAGCTTATGTGTCACAAAGTATCGAATACAGCCTTAAAATTCTTTACCTCGTTTCTCACTGATCGTCAACAGCTTGTTGAAATCAACTACAAAAGGTCAAAGTTACTCCCTTTACAATTTGGTGTCCCTCAGGGGTCAGTATTGGGACCCCTACTCTTTTCTATTTACATAAATGACTTACCATTGTTTATAGAATGTTTTTGTGAAATGTTTGCTGATGATACCTCATTACAATCTCACAGTAGTAACCCTACTGAACTGGTAAATAACCTGCAGAAAAATATCAACAAGCTAATTACATGGACAGAAATGAATCATATGTCCCTCAATGCTAGTAAAACCAAATGCATGTATGTCACTACACGCCAGAAACGACAGAAAATGACATCCTCATTTGCGCCATTACATGCCCAAGGACAAAAGATTGAAGGTTACATCGCATGAAGTTTTAGGTGTTATCATTGACAACGATTTATCTTGGTCTTACCACATTGGGAAACGTATTTCTAAGAGAATATATCAACTTTCAAAGATAAAAAAAATCCTAAATCTTCACTCCAGAAAGATATTCTTTCATGCGCACATTCTTTCTCATCAATTATGCATCCACGTTATGGGATAATGCCAGTGAAACTAATCTGAAACTAGTAAGTCGTCTGCATAAAAGGGCCATTAAATTAATTCAGTTGAAATCCAATACCTTGACAAAGAGTGATTACAAAACTTTAAATATTCTTCCATTTAAAGACAGACTCTACTTCAACAAATGCTTGAGCATGTACAATGTAATGAATGGATCAGCCCCAAAGATATCTTTGAAAGCTTTGTCTTCAATAGTTACAGACATACACATAAACTGTCTCTTCCCAGACCTCGATGTAATCTTTATAAATCAAGTTTTCTGTACTCTGGAGGGACCGCATGGAATAATTTGCCTTCCTCCATAAAATCATGTCGCTCAAAATATACATTTAAAAAAGCACTAAAAATGCATTTGATAGAAACTCTGCGCATCAGTTGAAGTCATTTCATTTAATTCAGTCCCCTTATCCCCATCTCTCTCTCTCTCTCTCTCTCTCTCTCTCTCTCTCTCTGTGCTTGAACTTGAAGTTCCAACAATAGTTTCATTATTGTTTGGATTTCATATGAGAGTTATGTACTTGCATGAAAGAAATTGTGTGTTTTAAAAATGTTTTTTGAGCTTGTAGTTATATGTTCAATTAGTTTCTTTCTTGTTTATGAGGGCAGGATGTAAAAAAGCTGGAAAGCTTATTCTTTAACCCTCAATAAAGATAATTTTGACTTGACTTGACTTGACTTCACACACACACACACACACACACACACACACACACACACACACACACACACACACACACACACACACACACTCGTGCATTGGGAACTAACACACACACACACACACACACACACACACACACACACACACACACACTCGTGCATTGGGAACTAACACACACACACACACACACACACACACACACACACACACACACACACACACACACACACACA
>CM065726.1:72216921-72221921 GCA_033310375.1 Conus canariensis | reverse complement strand
CCGCTTTTCTGTGCCAGATGCCGCTGATTGGCATGCCACTAGCAATATGCCAGATGCCGCTGATTGGCATGCCACTAGCAATATGCCAGATGCCGCTGATTGGCATGCCACTAGCAATGTGCCAGATGCCGCTGATTGGCATGCCACTAGCAATGTGCCAGATGCCGCTGATTGGCATGCCACTAGCAATGTGCCAGATGCCGCTGATTGGCATGCCACTAGCAATGTGCCAGATGCCGCTGATTGGCATGCCACTAGCAATGTGCCAGATGCCGCTGATTGGCATGCCACTAGCAATGTGCCAGATGCCGCTGATTGGCATGCCACTAGCAATATGCCAGATGCCGCTGATTGGCATGCCACTAGCAATGTGCCAGATGCCGCTGATTGGCATGCCACTAGCAATGTGCCAGATGCCGCTGATTGGCATGCCACTAGCAGTGTGCCAGATGCCGCTGATTGGCATGCCACTAGCAATGTTGGGCCCGTCACTCAGCTTCACAAGAACAGGAGAACATGCTAAAACATGGATGTGGAACGGTGTGCCTGTGTGCAGACAGTGGATATCCCGATGAACTATCATGGCATGCGCTTCAAGTCGAATAGATCTACTTCCTTGATCCATAAACTGAGAATAAGTAACACTATTTACAATGGAAAGACAAGTGTTCTCTTCCCCTAATTTTTTGTTGATCGGGTGACCTGCACTGCGGCCATGGTTCTGGTGGTGGGTACCATACTGGAGGAGGTGGACGACCATCAGTGAGGAAGTGTCACAGGCCGGGACAGACAGCGCAGTCACCGATGGGAACCCTGTCAGCAGATGGGGAGGAGGAGGGTGTGCCCTCTCTCGGTCTAACAATGGCCGCCTCGTCTTCTCTGGACCTAGAAGACAGGAGCAATCGTCGTCGTTGTGGTTGGGATATACAGGGGGCAATCCTCGTGGTTGTGGTTGGGATATACAAGGGGCAATCCTCGTTGTTGTGGTTGGGATATACAGGGGCACAATCCTCGTCGTTGTGGTTGGGATATACAGGGGCAAAATCCTCGTTTTTATGGTTAGGATATACAGAGGCAATCGTCGTCGTTGTGGTTGAGATATACAGGGGCAAAATCCTCGTTGTTATGGTTAGGATATAGAGGGGCAATTCTCGTCGTTGTGGTTGGGATATACAGGGGCAATCGTCGTCGTTGTGGTCGGGATATTGCTGATGCCAGATCCTCCTGTCAGTCTTTTCATCGCTGTTTGCTGCTGTCTCACACCGTGCATGCTGTACACCGTAGAATGACGCTGATTTGATGTTGCATCAAATGGGGACGTAACACCGATTCGAATTATTCATAATGCAGAGGGAGGGGGGGGGGGGTGCAAACTCGTGTAGGTGATATTAATGACGAAGCTTGCTAGACTGCTGAATTAGAAAGAAAGACAGAAAGAAAAGCATTGGATTGAGGTGCAACATGACACAAGACTGTCTTCAGTTCAACAGTACTTTCGCAACAGTGACAGAAACAGACCTTTGTATTGGCAGAATCGTGATCTCATCCACTAAACCTTCCTAAACTCATCAATCGTATGAACGACTTGTGTACAATGTAAGTTATTTAAGCCCGGTAATCGGAAATGAAATGAGGCAGGGAACAGTAAACGATAAACAGTAAACAAGTGGGGTATTTTTTGCTCCCATAAGAAAACCTAACACAGAGTAACTTTTATTCAAGACTGGCACAGCCTTTTAAACTTGAATAAAGTCAGACAAATACAAAGACGAACAATCTAATAGTGGGGGAAAAACAAGCGCAGGCCAGCAACTGAACTGTCTTCATAGTAATGACTTGGCAAAGATTTGGACTTAAGGAGGGCGGAGTGGGGGGGGGGGGGGAGTTTGAAGATGGAGAAAATGGGAACATAAAATTAAGAAAATATGTTACAGATATGAAAACTCTTCACTAGCTGCATAAGGGAACCATCGCAATCCCCTTTGAAGGCAGATATATTTGTATTGGAGCAGGCAATACAAATATATCTGATAGATTGTTCGTCTATGTATTTGTCTGACTTTATTCAAGTTTAAAAAGGCTGTGCCAGTCTTGAATAAAAGTTACTCTGTGTTAGGTTTTCTTATGGGAGCAAAAAATACCCCACTTGTTTACTGTCTAAGCCCGGTAAGTTTGTTCGTATTGTAATGAAATAATTTTCCACTGCAGTCTGATGGTTCCTCTTACTCCGTTCATGTTCTCTTCTTTATGATCCGTTTGTTACCCTCTACAATCTGGTTGTTTATGATCCGTTAGTTACCCTCTACAATCTGGTTGTTTATGATCCGTTTGTTACCCTCTACAATCTGGTTGTTTATGATCCGTTAGTTACCCTCTACAATCTGGTTGTTTATGATCCGTTTGTTACCCTCTACAATCTGGTTGTTTATGAACCGTTTGTTACACTCTACAATCTGGTTGTTTATTAACCGTTTGTTACCCTCTACAATCTGGTTGTTTATGAACCATTTGTTACCCTCTACAATCTGGTTGTTTTTTAACCGTTTGTTACCCTCTACAATCTGGTTGTATATGAACCGTTTGTTGTTCTCTACAATCTGGTTGTTTCCGATGCTCTGTGCATGCTCTCATGTCGGTAGTGAAGTTTTCGACCACAATGTGGCTGCTTTTATCACCATATCAACGATATGTATTGGAGTATGATAGTTTCTGCCATTCTTGTTGAGGCTGGGATTTTTTTCTTTCATTTATCTTTACGACAATTTTGTGTTGAACCTTGTGCCTTTCTCACTCAGGATCATCCTTTTGTGTGTGTGTGTCACTGTTTTACAGTGTGTCACTGTTTTACAGTGTGTCACTGTTTTACAGTGCATCTCAAGGCCAAAGGAAGTCTGAAGTCTGAAGTTCTATTCTTTCTTTCGTTGCTTTTCTTTTTATTGTTACACCGCACGAGTTTTCTGAAGAGTATCACTACTGTTCCTGTCGTTTTCATTGTACACACTCCAGCATGTCTTTGTTACTGTTCCTGTCGTTTTCATTGTACACACTCCAGCATGTCTTTGTTACTGTTCCTGTCGTTTTCATTGTACACACTCCAGCATGTCTTTGTTACTGTTCCTGTCGTTTTCATTGTACACACTCCAGCATGTCTTTGTTATTGTTCCTGTCGTTTTCATTGTACACACTCCAGCATGTCTTTGTTACTGTTCCTGTCGTTTTCATTGTACACACTCCAGCATGTCTTTGTTATTGTTCCTGTCGTTTTCTTTGTACACACTCCAGCATGTCTTTGTTATTGTTCCTGTCGTTTTCATTGTACACACTCCAGCATGTCTTTGTTATTGTTCCTGTCGTTTTCTTTGTACACACTCCAGCATGTCTTTGTTATTGTTCCTGTCGTTTTCATTGTACACACTCCAGCATGTCTTTGTTACTGTTCCTGTCGTTTTCATTGTACACACTCCAGCATGTCTTTGTTATTGTTCCTGTCGTTTTCTTTGTACACACTCCAGCATGTCTTTGTTATTGTTCCTGTCGTTTTCATTGTACACACTCCAGCATGTCTTTGTTATTGTTCCTGTCGTTTTCATTGTACACACTCCAGCATCTCTTTATTGTTCTTCCTGCTGCCGGCTGTTTCTCCACCACTACTGCTGCTGGATTGTTATCACCATCTTCACTGGAACCACTACATCTGCCACATCTACTACTGCTGCTGCTGTAGATACCGAACTAATCTGCCACTTTTGACGTGCATTCCATACAGTTTGGGAATCAAGGTGATCTGTATCTGCCTTTGATCCAATGACTAGCCTTGTTAATAATCTCAGCAATGTAATAGCTTTGTGTGTGTGTGTGTGTGTGTGTGTGTGTGTGTGTTGTGTGTGTGTGTGTGTGTGTGTGTGTGCGTGTGCATGCGTGTGTGAGCGTGTGTGCGTGCGTGTCTGCGTGTGCATGCGTGTGTGTACGTGCGTGCGTGCGTGCGTGCATGTGTGTGCGTGTGTTTGTGTGTATGTGTGTGTGTGAGAGAGAGAGAGAGAGAGAGGGGGGGGGGTTCGCACGTACATGTTTATGCTGTCTTTTGATTCTCACACGCGACCATACTTCCCGTGCGCATTGCGGCGTGTTCATACGCAAATTAGCTACAAACACGTGGGTCTCGGTCACCTGTCTACGTGACGCCTCCCTCGCCAACCACGCGGTCGAATCTGGGTCACACTGAGTTTGGGTGAAGTGGAGAATAGAGCAGGTGACGGTGGAGAGAGGGAGTCAGGTAGGAACCGGGTGGGTGGGTACCCCCCTACCTCACTGACGTCAGGGTACCCCCTACCCCACTGACGTCATAATTTTGACCTGGGTAGGAGTACGTGTTTGTTTAGCCATCGTTCTGTGTCGCTTTGACCAGAGACTCGTGCCATATGTTGAGCCCCGTCTTTTCCCTTCTCAGCCCTTGTAACCCATGTAAGCCACACGCCCTCCCTGAAAAGTGCACACCACGTGTCCGACCTGTGGGTCAGTGTTGGAGAAGGGCTTGCCCTGCTGACTTCCCCTGTTTACGCTCGTCAGTTCCAGGATGTTTATGGTTCAGTAACTGGAACTCGTTTTTAATTTCACACACACACGCACGCACGCACGCACGCACGCACGCACGCACCACACACACACACACACACACACACACACACACACGCACGCACGCGCACACACACACACACGAACGCACGCAAACACACACACGCGCGCGCACACACACACAACACACACACACACACACACACACACACACACACATACACACGCGCGCGCGCGCGCGCGCGCACACACACCACACACACACACACACACACACACACACACACACACATACACACAGAAAAAGAGAAGAGCAGTGGAAATAACTGCGGTTATTGAGGGTGGAAAAATAACAAGTGTCAGCATTTCCATGGTATGTGAGTTGGAACCAGCTGATGGGCCGTTCCAGCAAATATCTTAATTAAAAG
>CM065726.1:72196921-72211921 GCA_033310375.1 Conus canariensis | reverse complement strand
ACGAATATGTTCTTTGAATGTAAGAGGTCTCAGGAATAAATTTAAAAGAGCCGCTATTTTTCGTTATTTAAAAAGTAATAAAATTGATATTGCCTGTTTACAGGAAGCCCATGTAACCGAGAATGATGCGTTGCTATGGGAAAAACAGTGGGGAGGAAAATTATTTTACAATGAGGGCACGAAAAGGAGTCAAGGAGAGAATATTCTAATATCAAAAGATTTTGATGGTAACGTAGATGTTGAACTGGCTCTAGAGAGAATCTTAGTTGTGTCAGTCAAAAGTGAACTATATGACTTTAAATTGGCAAATATATATGCTCCAAATAATATGAAAGATAAATCAGTTTTCATGACAAAGTTACAGGAAACGTGTGCTGGATATAGTGAGCAAAATCTACTGTTGCTTGGTGATTTTAATTGTGTTATGAAGAACAGTCTTGATATTATTACGGGTCAATGTCATCACGAGTCAGAAGTAAAAGAGTTAAATAATGCAGTAAGAAATTTGAATCTGACAGACATCTGGAGAGTTTTTCATAATGAAGAAAAAGATTTCTCCTGGAGCAAGAATAACCCTTTCATTGCTCGGCGTTTGGATTACTGTTTTGTGTCAGAGGAAATGCTACCCTTGTGTGTTTCGTGTGAACTCACGACGGTTGCGCATTCAGATCACAAAGCTCTCATAACGGAACTAAACAACGGTAATTTTGAAAGAGGACCAGGATACTGGAGATTTAACAATAGTTTTTTTTAAAAGATACTAAGTTTGTTGCAAAGATGAACGATTTATTAGATAAGCATCTCAATGATTCTTCTGATGTCTTATATAAGAAGGTGGGATCTATGTAAAGTTGAAATTCGTACTTTTTGTACTGAGTATGGAAGGTCACTTGCATGCAAAAGAAGAAATCGTGAATATTGTCTAAACGCACAACTTGTGGAAAAAGAAAAGGCATTAGTCAGTAATCCCTCTGATGTAGGGGTGCAGAAACAGTATCTTAGTCTAAAACAAGAAATAGAGTTGTTGCAGGTTGAGAGAACGAGAGGAGCGCAAATTAGAGCAAGAGTTAAATGGATTGAAGAAGGTGAAAGGAATACAAAATATTTTTGCAATCTGGAAAAGGCTAGAGGAAAGAAGAAAGTAATAACGAGATTAACTAAAGATTCAGGTGAGATAATTACAGATCGGACAGAAATTTTGCAAGAACAAGTCTCATTTTATAGGAAACTTTATAATCAAGAAACTGCAGAAAAAGATGTTAGGGGAGCAATAAATACATTTATGGAAAATGAAAACTTTCCAAGACTAGACGCTAATGAAGCTGTTTCATGCGAGGGCATGGTGACAGTGGAGGAAATGACAAGCACTCTGAAGAATATGAGAAATGGATCTGCCCCTGGCAACGACGGACTGACAATAGAGTTTATAAAAAATTTTTGGAATAAAATATGTAAAACACTTACTCAGTCGTTCATGGAAGCTTTCCATGTTGGTAAGCTGTCATATTCTCAAAGATATGGTGTAATAACTCTGCTACATAAGGGAAAAGATTTAGATAGAGACAAATTAAACAACTGGAGACCAATCACATTAACTAACAGTGATTACAAATTATTAGCAAAAGTCTTAGCGTTAAGACTTGGACGAGTCATCACTAGCTTGGTAAATGAAGATCAGGTAGGTTACATCAAAGGTAGAAACATCGCAACAGTCATAAGATCGATTGATGACGTAATCAATTACCTAAATAAAACTAATAGAGCCGGCTTTTTGCTCGCTATTGATTATGCAAAAGCATTTGATTCGATATCAAAGAGTTTTCTGCTGAAAGTGTTTGACATTTTTGGTTTTGGACCAGATTTTAAAAAGTGGGTATCTATTTTGATAAACGGAAACATGACCTCTGTAAATCACGGAGGTTGGATTTCCGAGCCCTTTGATGTGAATTGTGGAATAAGACAAGGTTGCCCTTTCTCACCATTAGCCTTTGTGCTAGCTGTCGAGTTACTAGCCATTAAGATTCGGAATAGTTCGATTGCAGGCATAAAAGTTCCTTTACCTTCTGGGAATGGAAATTCTAGTACAAAGATAAAACAAATGGCAGATGACACAACATTGTTTCTCAAAGACCGATATGATATGTTTAAATCATTAGAAATCTTGTCATTGTTTGAAAAGTTTTCTGGATTAATATTGAATGTTCAGAAAACAAAAGCTCTACTAATGGGAACTATGAAAAAAGACCCAGATCTTCCATTCACAACAGTAAACAGAATGAAGGTTCTGGGAATTTATTTTGATACCAACGAGATGGCGAAGAACATTGATGAAAACTGGAATGAAAGAATCGATCAAATGAATAGTATAATAAATAATTGGAAAAGGAGAGATCTCTCCATTCAAGGTAAAGTGATTGTTATAAAAAACGTTTCTCATAAGTCAGTTTGTATATGTAATGCAGTCTATTGGTCTTCCAGATGCAGTGCTGCGTAAAATTAATACAGTGTTATACCGATTTGTATGGCAGAAAAAATTCAGTAACAGGAAAGCATTCGAGAAAGTGAAGAGGAAAGTAATGGAATCAAACATAGACGAAGGTGGTCTGAACATGATCAACATGCTTCAGTTCCAGAAGGTTCTAAACTTACAATGGATGGGTAAATTATATAACGCCAAAGAAAATGAAAACTGGAGAAATCTTAAATAAATGTTAGCGAACCGCCCAGAGAACGTGGACAAACGAGTCACAAGACGAAACACAACTAGTTTCGACCTCTTAGGTCTTCATCAGGTGAGACATTAACGAATAAAACAATGAAAATTCACTTAGCTTTGATCGCTTCAGATCACTTGGTAGGGTTCAGCGCAAGGAAGAAGGCGTTTCAACGCCTTCTTCCTTGCGCTGAACCCTACCAAGTGATCTGAAGCGATCAAAGCTAAGTGAATTTTCATTGTTTTATTCGTTAATGTCTCACCTGATGAAGACCTAAGAGGTCGAAACTAGTTGTGTTTCGTCTTGTGACTCGTTTGTCCACGTTCTCTGGGCGGTTCGCTAACATTTATTTAAGATTTGTTTAGATTTCCGCCTGCAGTCCTCTCGCTTTGCAACTAGAAAACTGGAGGTTGATCCCGTTGTGGCATTTGAACAAACTGGCAAACGGGGATAATTTCTTCAATGTAAACACAAGGACAAAGGATATGCAGGGCATTGATAGAATTGAAAATGATTTCTGGAAAGACATATTTGCATGTTATCTAGACAACAAAACTATAAGTAAACAAAGTGAAATAAACAGTGGTCATTTCCAGTCACAGCTTCTCTTCAACAACTCTCTCATTAAATACAAAAATAAAGTAATATTCTTTCCGAGCTGGCACAATTCAGGAATTGAACAGATGAAAGATATAATCCATCATAACGAACATAGATTTCTGTCTCTTGAGGAAGTACAGAATATGGTTGGGCGAAGCAAGGCTAACATTATTTTTGAATATAATGCCCTTATTAACTCTATTCCCAAGGAGTGGATCCAATGGATAGAGAGAGCAGATCCTTGCACAAGCCGACAGGATTGTGATGCAAAACATTTCAATACAAAGCCAAAGAACATCAGGAAAATGTTATCCAAAGACAACGTAACAAATTTACCAACGGCCCATTATTTCTGGGAAAGGAAATTTGGTTACATCCTAGACAAACAGGCCTGGTCTAGGGCTAAAGAAACCACCAAAGAAGTGCGACTTAGAGTCCTTCACTGGAAAGTGTTACACAATATTTACCCTACAAATATAATGTTGAACAAAATGAAAATACGAGAAAATAATCAATGTTCATATTGTGTTGATATGGTGGATTATATTGAACATTTTTTCTATAATTGTCCAGTTGTAAAAATTTTTTGGAATTTCATTGAGCAAAAAATTTATGTAGACACAAATATTAAGCTAACGTTGTCAGTCACTGATGTTCTGTTTGGTGTGAACAGTTCATTCTGCCCACGTGGAAAATATGTATACATAAACCTCATTCTATTGGTTGGGAAAATGTCCATAAGTATTTTTAAAAAGACACTGTCTGCATTCTCATTGCAATCAATCTTTGAAAAAGAATTCAACGTAAGGAGCTAGTTTATACCTCACTTCATCTTCCAGCTTCTTCCGACCCCGTCCACAGGTCCCCCCCACCCCCACCCCCTCACCCCCGCCCTCTCCCCACCGCCTTCTCCGGCGCTCGCTGTCGCTTTTCTCTGCCTTCTTTTTCTCTTTTGGCCTGTGTCGGTTCACTAGCAGCTGGCTGTCTCTCTTATACAGTTATTTATAATCACTTTTAGGTCATGTTTCCAAGTTTTATGTAATCATTTCAATCATTCTTTCATTTATTAATGTATTTCATTTCCTCTCGGGGATGAGGTGGGGGTGCGGAAGACCGTGATTCACTGTATCTGTGCCTATTCTTTCTAGAATTATGTATATTTGTGGATAGTATTTATTAACTTGTATATGCTTTTGACCATTGTCGATTGATTTCGTAGGCTTGTAGAGTGGTACGCGCGCGCACGTGCATACACGCACATAAGCACACGTACACTCAATCACACACATAGACACACAGACACACGCACGCACACACACACACACACACACACACACACACACACACACACACACACACACACGGATACTTGTTGTCTCGCTGACGGTCCTTCCTCATGTCCTCCTTGCGGCTCCACCCCCCCTCCCCAAATATTTCATCTTTTCTTCTTCATCGTAAGGATGGTGTTTCTGGGGAACTGGCAGGTGCGAGACTACTTATAATTGTAGTACACAAAATTTATTAATCCTTTCGTTCCATGTTCGCTCGTTCCTTCGGTCATTCTGGGATGTTTTTGTTCCAAGGAAGGCTTTCGGGGAACGTTTGGACGCACAGGAGAGAACGGAGGAGGCGAAAGGAAATCTTTGTTGTATTCAGTCTATTCAACCTGGTCACAATTAGGCCGGAAGATTATCGTGTTTTACATTAGTTTACAGCAGTATATTTATTTCGATATTTCGTTTGTTTTTACATAGTAACGAACTCTTTTTGGGTTTTGTGTTCTTTCCTTCTTTCTCTTCTTCCTTTCTTCCTTCCTTTCTTTCATTCTTTTTCTCTGTCTGTCCGGTTTTTTTTTTTGGTTTTTTTTTAAACAGACATTATCAGAGTGAGTGTGCCAGTACACCACACATTAGAACATTAACAAACCCAGACACATTGTATCAAATGCCAAAACACTAAAATCAGCAAAAAATTGTCCATTTTGAGAGAGAACATACAGACTATGCATGGTGTGTAAGAGACTGGTTCTAAGGGGAAAAAAAAGGAAAAAAAAAAAAAAAAAAAGCTAGTCGTGGAAATTGATTTTGTTTTTTTTCCGCTTTTTGTTTTTTTTGGCAGATGAAGAGGACAGTGTGAAGCACCAAAAAATGAAGAGGTGGATTTTGGCCTTAGGAAAAAAAAAAAAAAAAAAAAAAAGTCGCCGCCTTAGGTGCTCCATTGATCCGACAACTGATGCCTTAAAAAAAAACAAAAAAAAACAAACAAACAAACAAAGAAAAGTGCTGCAGGGACCACATACAACTCAAATCCCACAACAAAGAAAGCTAGTGCAAAGACAATATCAAAAAGGTATTTCACAGACTTTCTCCAACTCAACCCCAAAGACTGGAAGATGCTGCAGGGACTGTACACGACTCAGACGCCACGAGAAAGAAAAGCCGTGCAGCAAAGACCAGTGGTCTACAGACTATAGACAACTATGACCTCACAATAAAGACCAGTGGTCTACAGACTATAGACAACTATGACCTCACAATAAAGACCAGTGGTCTACAGACTATAGACAACTATGACCTCACAATAAAGACCAGTGGTCTACAGACTATATGGCACTTATTCACACAAATAATTCATTGTAAGCGTAAGCGGATTATCATCTACGCGTATAAAGGATATTTATGTACTGTTTACAGTTATAATGAATTATTTACACGAATTGTTGTGATAGACATATCAGATGAACTGTATTTGCCGTGTAACTGAATGCAAAATGAAATTGTGTATGTAACGAACTGTAAATAAACCATAATGTAGGAGGTTTTGCGAAATAATGATTAGATGCACAAAACCCACACTGTTTCTCTCTAAGACCAGCCAGATCATCCTTTTGCAAAGGATATGCCGTAGTGAAGGCTACTAAGGAGCAAGTACAGAAAAAGCAGGGCGTTGACAGGTGGTGACCAACAATAATTATGACCATCTCTTTATGGTCGTGCTGGAGCGAGAGAAGCGAAGCACGCCATGACCCACTGGGGGTTCCCCTGAGGTCGGCCTGACCGTGACTGTGGACATAGTATCCATTGACCCTTCTCACTCCGCTCACTTCAGAACAAAGTTATCTTGATTTGTACCAAAGGTTATGCAGTTTCCCTGTTGACTCAGTCATATAGACCAGATGGTTGTCGTCGGCTTTCTCAGAGAGAGAGAGAGAGAGAGAGAGGGAGAGAGAGAGAGTTCAGGCTTCAGACTTCAGACTAATTCCATCGGCCCATTTGAACGTGAACCTGCATAGCCAATGTTAATCATCCAACTTATAAAAAAAAGACGACTTTTAACTCAGGCGGGCTTTTCTTACATTTCGACAGCAACTGAGAGAAAGTAGATTGAAACATAAACAAACTAACATTAAACGAAAATGCTTGTGATAATTTTTTTTAGAATCAGTTTGTAAAGGAATGATCAAATACACCTTTACACTAATATTACTTTCGAAAATCTCTCTCTCACACACACACACACACACACACACACACACCACTCTCACCAAATCTTGCATCGATCCGCGACTGGAAAACACTAGCTGACACTGGAAACACCACTGGTTGTTACTCGCTTTCATCTTGTCCATTGGTCCAACAGAGGATAAAGTTTCAGTTTACGATTTATAAACTTGCAAGCTACGACAAATATTCTGTGTCAAGGCAATGACGTAAACGACAAAGACGTCAACAGCTTGTACGCCATCTTTACTGATGCAATCCTGTCCGCTGGCAAATGAATCTGTCTATGGGTGCACATGAGAACAATCCTCATAAGCACTCTTGTAATGTCTGGTGGAACAGGCTCGCAAGGAAGCAAAGGAACAAAATCAAAATTTATCATCTACTTAAGCGAAAACTGCATTTGTCACACCTTTACTTAAGAAATCCTAACTTGATGCTGATAATCTTAAATACCACAGGCCTGTTTCCAGTTTACCCATTCTTTCTAAACTCATTGAAAAGATTGTCCTTCTTCAACTTCACAATCACCTACACTGCAACAGCCTCCTCTACCCTTTACATTCTGCTTACCGCTCTGGCCACAGTACAGAAACTGCTCTCCTGAAAATTGTGAACGATCTCTTATTGGCCCTCTATGATAATCAAGTATCTCTGCTCTCTCTTCTTGACTTACCTGTTGCTTTTGATAACCATTGATCACTCAGTTCTTTTGTCTCGTCTGCACGACACTTTCCGTATTTCTGATAAAGCACTGTCATGGTTTCAGTCTCATCTATCTGATCGAACTCAGCTTGTCTCTGTAAATGGTTTCTCGTCTCAACCAGCTATTCTCCAGTACGGAGTTCCCCAGGGATCCGTCTTGGGCCCCCTCCTTTTTGTACTATACACCCATTCAATCTCCGACATTGTTGCCCATCATAGCCTGTCCCACCACTGCTTTTCAGACAATCAAATTTATATATCAAACGATATCTCTCAGCTGCCTTCTGCAATCCAACGCACACAGACAACCCAGATCTTCTCATGTCACTCCCTTACTTCTTTCTCTTCACTGGCTGCCGGTCGAAAAACGAACAGACTACAAACTGTCCTTACTCTGCTTTAAATCTTTGAATGGCTTAGAGACTTCATCTCTATGTTCCTTCTAGGCAATTGTGCTCTCTACGGACAACACTGCTCACTGCTCAAAATGCCTCGATTTCGAACTAAAACCTGTGGTGATTGTTCGTTTTCTTTTCAGGGTTCAGTTTCTTGGAATAAACTCCCAATATCTTTGCGTAGTTCAAACTCTCTGTGTTCCTTCAAGGCATCTCTTAAAACAACCCTCTTCACCTATCAACAGCAGTTCTTTCTTCCCCTTCCCTAGCCCATTAAATTGATTCTGATGATTTTAATGGGAAGACAAACTGATCAGTGTGTGTGTGTGAATGTGTGTGTGTGTGTGTGTGTGTGTGTGTGTGTGTGTGTGTGTGTGTGTGTGTGTGTGTGTGTGTGATTGTTTTTCTCTGTCTTCAGTTTTCTTCTTGCGTTGTTCAACGTGTTTTTCTCCTGTAATTTGTTTGTCTCTATCTGTGGCGGTAACTAACCCCTTTTCTTTCTAAATTTTGCTTAATTTTCCACCCTCAGTCACTTCGTTTTGAAACTAATTTTTTCGTCTTTTTCTCCGTTGTTCTTTTCTCTACTTTCTTCTTTTATCTTCTGTTTTCTTCCCATCGCTTGCTTTTCCTCCCCTTTCCATTTTCTCTTTTCTACTTTTTTCCCTCTATTTTCTTTTCTTCTTGTCCGCTCTTCTTTTCTCCTCCTTTATCTTATTTTCTCCCCTACATCTGTTTTTCTGCCTTTTCTCTTTCACTTCTCTTTTCTTGTCATTTTAACAGTCATCTCTCTCTCTCTCATTTTTTTTTTTTTTTGTCATGTTCCCCTTCACCTCTCTTTCACGTGATTTCTCCTCTCTTTTATGACAAATTGAGAGATGAAGCTACACGTAAAATCTCAATTCCTGCACAGAATATGGCCAGGGATCATGCAGTCACTCACGTGTCACATTGGCCATGAAATCAGCAGCACGTGGACCATTGCAGACACGTTGAAGAGAGATTCTAACATATGCAGCAAATCTGTGACCTACATACGTTTTGTGACGTCCCTATCTGTGGCAGAGGCCTGAACGAGGAGAACACAATGAACTAATGACGACGCAGAGCTGATGTATGTTTTGAAACTTATTCTCCCACTCAAGGATTAGCTTCCAACCAGAGACTATAAACAAATGTTGTTTGGAAGATCAGGAAAGTTGAGCTTGTAATGCCTTTCCTACTTCTCTCTATTTATTCTTTTACTTTTTTTTCTTTTTTTTTCTTTTTCTTTTCTTTTCTTTTCTTTTTGTAGGAGAGGGAGGAGGTAACGATGCATTCCTATTCTCACTTTTTCCTGTGTTTCATTCGTTTGACTACTTTTTCTAATGTTATCCTCGCTTTAGCTTCCTTTAATCCAATTCTACCTGCTTATTAAAATTATCATATTTTTTTCCACATTTTTCTTCCTTTCACTATTCTTTCCTAGCCTTTCCCTTCTTAAAATACATGTCCTGTCTTTCTTTATCGTTTCTTCACACTGTTCATGTCCTGTCCTTTATCGTTTCTTAGCATTGTTCATGTCCTGTCCTTTATCGTTTCTTCACACTGTTCATGTCCTGTCCTTTATTGTTTCTTCACACTGTTCATGTCCTGTCCTTTATTGTTTCTTCACACTGTTCATGTCCTGTCCTTTATCGTTTCTTCACGCTGTTCATGTCCTGTCCTTTATCGTTTCTTCACACTGTTCATGTCCTGTCCTTTATCGTTTCTTCATACTGTTCATGTCCTGTCCTTCTTTATCGTTTCTTCACACTGTTCATGTCCTGTCCTTTATCGTTTCTTCACACTGTTCATGTCCTGTCCTTTATCGTTTCTTCACACTGTTCATGTCCTGTCCTTTATCTTTTCTTCACACTGTTCATGTCCTGTCCTTTATCGTTTCTTCACACTGTTCATGTCCTGTCCTTTATCGTTTCTTCACACTGTACATGTCCTGTCCTTTATCGTTTCTTCACACTGTTCATGTCCTGTCCTTTATCGTTTCTTCACACTGTTCATGTCCTGTCCTTTATCGTTTCTTCACGCTGTACATGTCCTGTCCTTTATCGTTTCTTCACACTGTTCATGTCCTGTCCTTTATCGTTTCTTCACACTGTTCATGTCCTGTCCTTTATCGTTTCTGAACACTGTTCATGTCCTGTCCTTTATTGTTTCTTCACGCTGTTCATGTCCTGTCCTTTATCGTTTCTTAACACTGTTCATGTCCTGTCCTTTATTGTTTCTTCACGCTGTACATGTCCTGTCCTTTATCGTTTCTTCACGCTGTTCATGTCCTGTCCTTTATTGTTTCTTTACGCTGTTCATGTCCTGTCCTTTATCGTTTCTTAACACTGTTCATGTCCTGTCCTTTATTGTTTCTTCACGCTGTTCATGTCCTGTCCTTTATCGTTTCTTAACATTGTTCATGTCCTGTCCTTTATTGTTTCTTCACGCTGTTCATGTCCTGTCCTTTATCGTTTCTTAACATTGTTCATGTCCTGTCCTTTATTGTTTCTTCACACTGTTCATGTCCTGTCCTTTATCGTTTCTTCACGCTGTTCATGTCCTGTCCTTTATTGTTTCTTCACGCTGTTCATGTCCTGTCCTTTATCGTTTCTTCACGCTGTTCATGTCCTGTCCTTTATCGCTTCTTAACATTGTTCATGTCCTGTCCTTTATCGTTTCTTCACACTGTTCATGTCCTGTCCTTTATCGCTTCTTCACGCTGTACATGTCCTGTCCTTTATCTTTTCTTCACGCTGTACATGTCCTGTCCTTTATTGTTTCTTCACGCTGTACATGTCCTGTCCTTTATCGTTTCTTCACACTGTTCATGTCCTGTCCTTTATTGTTTCTTCACGCTGTTCATGTCCTGTCCTTTATCGTTTCTTCACGCTGTTCATGTCCTGTCCTTTATCGTTTCTTCACGCTGTACATGTCCTGTCCTTTATCGTTTCTTCACGCTGTACATGTCCTGTCCTTTATCGTTTCTTCACGCTGTACATGTCCTGTCCTTTATCGTTTCTTCACACTGTTCATGTCCTGTCCTTTATCGTTTCTTCACACTGTTCATGTCCTGTCCTTTATCGTTTCTTCACACTGTTCATGTCCTGTCCTTTATTGTTTCTTCACACTGTTCATGTCCTGTCCTTTATCGTTTCTTCACACTGTTCATGTCCTGTCCTTTATCGTTTCTTAACATTGTTCATGTCCTGTCCTTTATCGTTTCTTCACATTGTTCATGTCCTGTCCTTTATCGTTTCTTAACATTGTTCATGTCCTGTCCTTTATCGTTTCTTCACATTGTTCATGTCCTGTCCTTTATCGTTTCTTAACATTGTTCATGTCCTGTCCTTTATCGTTTCTTCACATTGTTCATGTCCTGTCCTTTATCGTTTCTTAACATTGTTCATGTCCTGTCCTTTATCGTTTCTTCACACTGTTCATGTCCTGTCCTTTATCGTTCTTAACATTGTTCATGTCCTGTCCTTTATCGTTTCTTCACACTGTTCATGTCCTGTCCTTTATCGTTTCTTCACACTGTTCATGTCCTGTCCTTTATCGTTTTTTCACACTGTTCATGTCCTGTCCTTTATCGTTTCTTCACACTGTTCATGTCCTGTCCTTTATCGTTTCTTCACACTGTTCATGTCCTGTCCTTTATCGTTTCTTCACACTGTTCATGTCCTGTCCTTTATCGTTTCTTCACACTGTTCATGTCCTGTCCTTTATTGTTTCTTCACACTGTTCATGTCCTGTCCTTTATCGTTTCTTCACATTGTTCGTGTCCTGTCCTTTATCGTTTCTTAACATTGTTCATGTCCTGTCCTTTATCGTTTCTTAACATTGTTCATGTCCTGTCCTTTATCGTTTCTTCACATTGTTCATGTCCTGTCCTTTATCGTTTCTTAACATTGTTCATGTCCTGTCCTTTATCGTTTCTTCACACTGTTCATGTCCTGTCCTTTATCGTTTCTTCACACTGTTCATGTCCTGTCCTTTATCGTTTCTTAACATTGTTCATGTCCTGTCCTTTATCGTTTCTTCACATTGTTCATGTCCTGTCCTTTATCGTTTCTTAACATTGTTCATGTCCTGTCCTTTATCGTTTCTTCACACTGTTCATGTCCTGTCCTTTATCGTTTCTTAACATTGTTCATGTCCTGTCCTTTATCGTTTCTTCACACTGTTCATGTCCTGTCCTTTATCGTTTCTGAACACTGTTCATGTCCTGTCCTTTATCGTTTCTTCACACTGATCATGTCCTGTCCTTTATCGTTTCTTCACACTGTTCATGTCCTGTCCTTTATCGTTTCTTCACATTGTTCATGTCCTGTCCTTTATCGTTTCTTCACACTGTTCATGTCCTGTCCTTTATCGTTTCTTAACATTGTTCATGTCCTAGACCGACTTTATTTTGTACCTTTTGTTTTCGCCTCCCCCCCCCCCCCCCCCCCTTCCTCCCCCACCCTGTTCTCTTCTCTATGTTTGCCTACTGTCCTCCACATTTGCTATCTTTTTCTTGTGGTTTCTTCTATCATCATCCTTTTTCTTAACACCCCCCCCCCCCCCGGCTTCCTCCTATCCTCACGCATCTTTCTCTTCGTTTTTATATGTCCTCCTTCCTTTTCTATCTTTCTTTTCTACCTTTCATTGTACTTTTCCCTGTATTTCCTGCCTTTGTCTGATTCTGGTTACTCCTTTCCACTCTCTCTGGCCTTTCCCAACTGCTTCAGCTCTCTTCCCCCTTTTCCTTCGTTCGCGTTTCCCGCACCTTGGTCTACCTTTTACAACTTCTCCTTCTCCCGTGACGATGGAAGAGGACTTGGCCGTAGGTCTGTCTGTTTTTCTTGGGTGTTTCTAGGGAAGATATACCGTCTGTTTTTCTTGGGTGTTTCTAGGGAAGATATACCGTCTGTTTTTCTTGGGTGCTTCTAGGGAAGATGTACCGTCTGTTTTCCTTGGGTGCTTTTACGGAAGAAATACCGTCTGTTTTTCTTGGGTGCTTCTAGGGAAGATATACGGAACATGACTATGGTGTGGCTTCGGGCTTCACAGAAGATGATGCAAGTACACCCGTGATTAGCAAAGACATCAAACATTTTTCTGCTTGTGGTTAAAAACCTTTCTCTTTTGAGTCTGAAGAGTTCTCAGAGGTGGGGAAAGTGGGAGAAGGGCATTGTGAGTTCTGTTGAGGAATGGAGGAAGGGTGTGTTGCCTAAGTTCTGTTGAGGAATGGAGGAAGGGTGTGTTGCCTAAGTGTGAGTGCCAGCCGGTGGTTTGGTAGAAGAGAGATGGTGAAGTCAGACATATCCAGAGAGCTCACAGATGGTGACATGCTGGGAGTGCTTTGGATAAGACAGGGGTTGTTCTGCATCAAGCTGTTGACTTCGAGGAAGCCTTGGTCAGCTAGAGATCTGGCCGCCAGTCCATCACTAAAGTTTTCTTTTGCAGTTTTGGGGTGGACGTGTGTAAGCTTGGAGGATGCGGAGTTCCAAATGTGCCATGCACAAACAAACAACCAGAAGTCTTAGTAACGACCAATTTTGATTCCTATGGCGATACCATTGATTTGTTGAAAAAGTAAAGTATGTGGTTGCTGAATTCAGAAGTGCTGAGAATGGCGACTAGTTATACCAACCGTACTAGTGTGGCTGAGGGTGGATGTTGCTGGCTGGGTGGTCGTCTAGGGAGAGAAAATATGAAGGTCTGCAGTCAGAGTGTAAGACGGATGTATAAAGAGAGACAATGTCCAGTGCAAAGAGAAGTTAGATTTGAAGGTAGGCTTTGTGCTGAATGAGCTGATCATGTCTCTGGAGTACGTCATGACGTTCAGGGCAACAAGTGGAAAGGGACATCGATGTATTGTGTGATGTGTTCTGTGTGGCAGCAAACTGCAGACGATCGATCTGCAGGGCGTTTCAGGCTTATGTCGTTAAGGGAACAGAACACGAGTTGCTTGATGTCTGACAGAGAGAGAACTTTGGCGACAGTGGGCAGACTGTCTTTTGTTGGTTGACTGTCGTGGATACATGTTTTAGATGTTTGAGGTGGGGCGATGCAGATGTTGCGAGTAAGATTTGGTGTCGGAGAGTTATGTACTTCATGTTTGTGTGGGTTTTTTTTTCCCAAACCACCCCTGCACTACCCTTTTCTATATGATTTTTTAATGACAATGGCCTGCCGTTACCTTCAGGATTCGGTGACTTTTCGAATAGCCTGTGAGAAACTGTGGTAACAGGTATGGTCAGACCTGAAGTGGAACAAGATCTGTTCATTTATTTCTTCCCTCTAACTTATTCTTTATTTTCAGCTTTATCCACATTGTTATCTTCTTCTTATTAAGGTTGCTTAGTCATTTATTCATTTTAAATCTGCATCCTTGCCCGCTGCTTTCCCACCATTTTTTTTGTCTCATCGTAGAGAACACAGAAGTCGAAATGAGTTGCTTTGAATTGCCATTCATTTGTTTCACTCGTTCTAGCAGCACTTTCATTCTCTTCGCTTTGAGCCAATCTTCAAACACTGCATAACTTTGTATCGCCCAGCTTCATGCTACGAGTGTCAGTAGCGCCCCACTATCAGGAAGCATGAAGAGCCAGATGAATGCCCCATGCAGCGTCTTGCAGACAGGTCAGTGACAGAGCAGTTCTGATCCTCCCAAAGCCGAACACTGGGAGGCAGGTGGCTGTTCTCTACAGGGCGTTGACCGATAATGATGGGGTAGTTTCCATCCCAATGGAGAGACAAGGGAGGACGGGGGCAGGAGGAGGTGAGGGAGGAGGAGGAGAATTAGAATACAAAGCCACTAGGAGGGGCCGGGTAGAAGGGAGGGGGAAGGGCTGGAGAAGAGAGAGAGAGAGAGAGAGAGAGAGAGAGAGAGGAGAGAGAGAGAGAGAGAGAAGAGAACATGTAATATGACGCTTTGTACAAATCTAGCTCCTTCAAATACTGCCCCATCCTCACCTCATGATATGTTCTCACAGCTACAAACCTTAATGACGCAGTTTTCTTCCTGCCCCATGGCTGGTAACAATAGCTCCACACTTCACCAACACAACCTCCTCT